>QXDM01000092.1:0-351241 GCA_003730235.1 Pythium guiyangense
CCTTCATCCATCCCTTCACGGCGCTCTTGCTCACGTTGTCGTTGAGAAGCGCGAACAGTCTCGCGTTCGGCTTCCGTCATCCCGTCGCGTCGCACTTGCTGACGCAAGCGATTGTCTTCGCGCTCTTGATCTCGCTCCGATGTCGACAGTTGTACGTTGAGCTTGCTTTCGTCGTCTTCGTTTTCGCGAAATTGATCGCCGTTGAGCTCGCGCAACCGTGCTCGATATGCAGCTTGGCGCAGGCGGTTTGCTTCTCGCCTTGCTTCAATCGAACGGTCTTCAGCGGGTAGATCTATAGCTTCCGACGCGACTGGTGCGGCAGGCGTTACGTTCCTTGACCGTTGCGTCATTGACTTGATCGGTTGAATTTGGGCAGGTCGCGCTTCGCTCGCTATAATACAATGTAGCAATCAATCAAGTTAGTTTTGATATTTGATTCAATCCACGTAATTTGGAGTATATACGTACCTTGCTGCTCTGTCATTCGCTTCAAAAATCGCGATCTCTTGCGGATCGTAGTGCCTGCTGACGCTTTTTTCCGGGCGGCCGGAGTTTCGTCAGGAGGCTCTCGATACGCATCTTCGACCTCTTGGAGGGTCTCGAACTTTTTTCGTTTAGGTGGCATGACTAACAAACGATAAACACATACATTGAGAGCAAAAATACACACAAGTACGCGTTAGACCATCAATTATGATGAAATCTAAGTGCGGAAGCAAATATTTAGACTCATAAGTACACAAATATCGAAATATGCAGTGTGCATACAAATTAAAACAAAATTCGAAGCACTCAGAATCATGCCGCAATGTGTTTGTGTGTTGTTAGTCCAAACGTACCTTGAAAACGTACCTTTAAGGGTCTTGCGGTCTAAAAGTGAGAAATTGATAGTTAAATACACTTGCATACACACTTGCGTGCGCGCACAGGCATACAAACTATCAATAACCCACAATTAGACCGTGGGTCTTGAATTTAAAGTCTTGGCTAACATGCAACATGCAAGCTAAATAGGGCCACCCCCCTATACTCCACGGTTGGCGTTCGTCTTCTCAATCAAGCGATCACTTTCCGACCGACTCTGGTACACTGTACCGTCGACATCGGCCGTACTCATTGCCAGAGGGCTCGTCGCAAAGTCCGACTACAGGCGCCGTGCTAGTATAGTGTTGGACGGCGGCGGGTGCCGGCTGCAACCTTTTTTATCCGTATTTTGTAGACTGAGATAACACTCTGTACGGATAAAAGTGAGAAATGTCCGTACAAAATGCGTTACTTCAGATACGGAAGGTAACGGCTCCTGCTGTGCTGCTGTCAAGGGTGTACTCTGGCGCTCTGGGCAGCAATGTGTCTGCCTCGCGCTGTGTGGGCGTGGCGTGCTGGCGTTCCACTACAGCAGACACATGCTCCCATGCAAAATGTTCCCACTCACTTTGCATGGCTCATACATATCCCTTTAGGCCCACAACAATCGCCTCGGCGCCCTGGTGGTACCAGTTATCCGCACCAGGAGGAACTCCCGAAACCGTTATATTACGCCTTAGCAACATATAAGCACATGCACATATGCAGAATACACGTATGCATACACACACAAACGCACTGCGGCAGACGCACACACATGCACATGCAGTCGCGACGCGCACCCGTGCTCGCTCTCGCTTCCGCTCGGTCGACGCTCGTTTGCATTGTGAGCGTGTTTGAAAAGCGAGCGCGAGAATGCGTGTGTGTCCCGAAAACATAAAAATGTGTCGCACGGAACGTTCCCCGATTTTTCCAGAAAACACACTATCTATTCTGACAATGTGTCCACGGGACAATCCCGAAAATATACCAAAAATCGACTAACTTCAGTTTCGCAAACAAATTTCGAAGCATGTCACACAAAACAACCGCCACAAATCTGATCTCAACTCACCAAAAGCGTGACAACTAACTGCGCGGTTCCGAACACGGACACACGCAGCCTCAAAGAGCTAGCTTAGTTAAAGGTAAGACTAGCCGAGCGCCGCCCGCTGCGCGGGCGGTAGTTGGTTCTGTTGGAGTGTGTGTTTTGCTAAACTTGTTAGATGCGTTTAGTTGAAATTGTGCGTGTTTTGAATCAATGAACATTTTATAGGTAAAGCGAGACCGTTTTTCCACATGCAGTTTGTTTTTATTTCCTTTTTCTTCTTATATAGTTTTTCTGGAGTTTTGTTGTGTCCCTATCCTACGTTTGTTGTTGTCTTATGCATTCCTATCTGTTTGTTTGTTTTGTTCTGTGCCTACTTGGTGTCTTCCCTATCTTTTTCTTTGGTTTTGATCTGTGTCCTACTTGTGTGTTGTCTTCATATGCAGTCTTGTTGAGCTCTTCAGTCGAAGATCTCGCGGTACACGACGTTCTTTGTGTACACACCTTCGTCGTCTTCTTTCTCTGGGTCGACAACGACGATCTTGATGTTGTTGCGCGATGTCACTCTCGAAAGAGCGACGTAGAGCTGTCCATGCGCAAACACTGGTCGAGGCAAGTACAGGCCCAAGTGGTGCAGCGACTGACCTTGCGCCTTGTTGATCGTCATCGCAAACGCTGGGATGATTGGGAACTGCTTGCGTCGAACTTGGAACGGGAGCTCCTTCTCCTTGCTGATCAGGATGATCCGTGGGATGAAGACCACGTCGCCTTTACGCGGTCCTGTCATGATCGTCGCCTTGATACAGTTGTCGCGCAGCTCCACAACTCGAAGACGTGTGCCGTTGCACAGACCCAAGTTGCTGTTTAGGTTGCGCACCATCATGATCGGAGCGCCAATCTTGAGCGTGATCTTGTGCGGCGGGATCCCGGAGAAGTTGAGCGAGTTCAAGAATTCGGTCTCGTACAAAACCGGCTGTCAACTCGTTCTCGTCGTTGATCGAGTCGACAGACAGGTACTCGCGCGCGTCGCCAGTCAGTCGCTTGGTCACTTCGTCGTTGATCCGGTGCACGTCTCGGTTCGTCGGACAAAGGATCGCTCGCTCCGCAAAGTACTCGTCGTTCGCCATCTGCTCGTTGACGTCGAGGTACAGGTGGTCGATGAGGTTGCTCAAGTCGTTCTGCACGCGTGAAGGCTGTTCTTCATCGTCTTCATCATCTTCTGGCTCCGGTTCTGGCTGGTGTGTCGGTTCGTTGATCACCAAGTCTCTCGGCAACTTGATGTAGTCGGATCCGAGCTCAGGGTCGCGCTCATGTCGACCTTCACCAACTTGAAGCAAGTAGTTGGAGAACGCAGCGATGTCAAAGCCCTCTGCGTCGTTCGGAGCCGTGCGTACGCGCATGTTCTCGGTCAGTCGCAACGTCTGGAACTTCGACCAAAGCTCCGATCGCTTCAAGCTTGCGTCGATCGATTCAAAGCGACCGCCTGGCTTGACAACTGGCAGGATCTGACGGAAGTCGCCAGACAGCACGACAACTTTGCCGCCGAACGCGTCATTGCTGTCGTGGATGTCTTGCATCATCCTGTCGACAGCTTCAAACGCGAACCGGCTCGTCATCGGTGCTTCGTCCCAGATGATCAACTTTGCGCGCTTGAGCAGTCTTGCGATCTTGGACTGCTTCGAAATCTCGCATGTGCTATCCTTGGTCAGTTCGAGCGGGATCTTGAACGTCGAGTGTGCTGTGCGACCGCTGGTAAGCAGAAGTGCTGCGATGCCACTTGACGCAACAGCCAACGCGATCTTGTTTTCGATGCGCACTGTCGCTAGGATCTGATCGAGCAAGAACGACTTGCCAGTGCCACCTGGACCGTCGAGGAAGAACAGCTTCTGTTCTGGAGCGTTGCTGGTCACTGCGTTGACGACTTGATCGAAGACAAACTGCTGATCGCGATTCATCGGGCTGTCGACAGTGCGCGCGACAATGCTTTCGAGCAACTCTCTTGGATATGCGTTCCTCTCTTCGTCTTCCAGCTCGGTACTTGTGAGACGCTCATGTAACTCGACGCTGAACTGACTCAGCTGCGGCATGTCGGCGAACTTGGACAGATCTTGACCGTTTGCTTGAAGCAACTTGTCGATGCTGACCAAAGTCTTGAGCTGAACGAACTCATCCTCTGCGTCGACGTTGTGCTGACGCTGGTAGTCCTTCGACAGGTCGTCGCGGAATGCCGTCCACAGTGCTTCGACATCACTTGGTTGCGAGTACGCCAAGATCGTTGCAAACAGCACGCGCAGTTGGTACGGCATCTGGAACGTCGCTGCTTCAGACATGCACAGGTGCCACTCGTTGTCGTCTTCGAGGAACCCTGCTGCCTTGGCTGCTGCCTTGAACGTCGCGTGCTCGACCCCTTCCACGGTGCGCAAGGCTTCGTACGATGTCGGTCCCTTGATGTGGTTGAGCAACAGCCGCAAGTAGAACCGTTCTTCCTGGTGCGGTGAGCAGTGCACCATGCGTCCAATCGATGCGACGCGAACCTTGTACCGAATCCAGCGCTTGTTCTTCTGGTCCCATCGGTACTTCTTCGGAATGTCTTGGTACAACATCGTTCCTGCGAGGTCGGCCTCTTCAGCACTGATCTGAAGAACGCTATCAACTGGCTCCTCTCCCCCGCTGCGATACGCGCTTGGATGTCGCTTGTCGTGTCGAACGTGATCGAGCTCTTGCCAGGAAGGTGCACTGGCAAGTACACAACCGAGTGCAACTTTGCTTGCGTCGGGAAGTCAAACAGTCGCTGACACGCTTCGACCGGAGAGATGTACCGCGCTTGGAGGTACCGCTCGACTTCGTTCGGGTTGCGCGCGCGTTGACGGTCCGTAAGTGACATCGACGTCTTGTCTGCACCCTTGTACACGTACTTGTAGACGTACTTGACCGCCTTGATCGAAGAGCAGACCTCGATGTTCATGTGGCAGTTGCACTTCTGCGTCAAGTACGGGTTGTACGGAACAACGAACTGGTTGAGCGTCGCGTTATCCCAGTCCTTGCCATTGTGCTTCAAACGTCCAGATGGTCTCTCGCGACGCATGTACACTGGGTACCCGTCGTTTCCAACGCGCGTCACCGAAGCGAACGCCTTCGGGAACTTCTTGCTGCACTTGCCGTCCTTCATGCACGGTGAGTTGGCGTTCGCTGTACCGCACGGACCGTGCATCATGCACGTGATCACTGTCTCGTACAGAAGCGGATTCTTGTCTGGATCTGGGAGCTCGGCAGCCACCAACTTGTTGATGCGAGCCACCGAACGTGTCTTGTCGTCGTCGTGCAGGATCATCAAAATGTGCGCGTGCGGAAGACCGCGCTTCTGGAACTCGATCACGTAGATGCGCGCGACTTGAACTCCGAGTGCGCCTTCGTCCAAGTCCTTGAGCAGTGCTTGAAGCTTCTGTTGCCACACGCGGCTCACGACGTCTGGGCGGTCCGTCGCAGTCTGTCCTGGTAGGAGATTGTCCGCGATCTCCGCCACTTCGGGTTGCACGTCATGGTGACGAACAAATCCGGCTTCCCGAACTCGCGCACGATCGCCATCGAGTCTTGGAACTGCTGGTACATATACCGAGGACTTCCCGTGAAGCTCGCTGGAAGAATGACGCGCTTGCCGATGTTCTGCGCAACTGCAGACGCTTCGACCTCGATGCGCTGTTCTCCGAGCTCTGGAATGTTGTACACGTTCACGTTCTCGTTCATCAACGCGTCACGGACTCCGGAGAACGTCTCGCGCCGGTACTTCTTCTGCAAGTCGTCGCTCTGGATGTACCGAAGCCGTTCTTGCTCGCACTTGGCCCACTGATCGACGACGTACTGTTGGAAGAGGCGACAACCGCGGTGGAGTAAACCTGGATCGTCGTGACGCTCATGCAGTCGGTACGAAACGAACTCGCGAAGAGACATCGTTGACTTGCCTCGAACCGTCACGCCTTCGACGTACGGAGTCGTAAACGTCCAACCGAGCTCGCCGTACGGGAACAGAAGCGGGTACTGCAACGGATCGTACTCTTGGTGCGTCTCCCACAGCCGAAACAGTCTTCCGTTGCTGTGTGTACGAAGAAGAAGGTCGCGGTGTTGTGCACCGTTTCCATCTTCGACCATCACTGCTGCGACCTCGGACGCGGTCGGAACGTTGTGCGTACGCGGATCGTCGGTAGGTAGCGCGTGCAACCGAAGCTGCATGTTGATGTCGGGGATCTGGATTGCTTCTTCATCATCTTCGCCCTTTTCTTCTTCGTCTCGCTCAAGTTGCCGTTGAGCAAGTGCTCGCTCGCGAGCAGCAAGTCGTTCTTGACGGATGATCTGCCCGGCGTTCAAAAACTTGCGCGCAAACGGGTTGTGGTCTTCCATCACGCTCTCGATCGTTGTCAACGTTGCTGGATCAAGCCCGTCGGTCATTCGCATGCGGTGTTGCACACGAACGTCCATGTCTGGATCGGCGATGTAGATCTGCGCGAAGAGCGGCCTTCCACCCGGTGGAGGAAGCAAAGATCCCAAAAGGTGACACAGAGCGCCTTGAACACGGAACGTGTAGATGCCGTTCGTGCCTGCGACGTCTTCGTCGACGCTCAACCTCTTTGTTTCGGATGCCCCGAGTGACGTGAACGCGAAGACATTGTTGTATACTCGGATGTTGTTCTTGAACTCGCGCATGTCGAACAGTCGACGAAGAGCAGCTGGAGGTTTGCGAAATGGCGGCAAGTTAACCCTTCCACTGAGGCAGCACTTGTTCACCGTCTCGCCTTCGAGCTTCCACGCGTTGCAGGTCGGACAGACATCGCGCTTCATCTTGACAACGTGTCGTCCGTCAACAACGTTTGCGCCAGTCACCAGTTCTGGCGTGAGGTCGCTGTGGTGCGTTAACGCTTTGCCGTGCTGTCTGGTCCGGCTTCGGAAGTGAACGCGGTCGAGATTATCTCCACGCCGATCTTCTGTCTCCCGTCGCAGTACTTGTTGCTGGCGCCTGTGCTCCCGGTGCGCAGCGAGTTCGTCCTCGTCCATCGCTCCACGACGATCATGTTCGCGCGCTCTTTGTGATGCTTGAACACTTTGACGCTCGTCCTCCGTCATGCCGTCGCGTCGCACTTGCTGACGCAAGCGATTGTCTTCGCGCTCTTGATCTCGCTCCGATGTCGACAGTCTTGTACGTTGAGCTTGCTTTCGTCGTCGTTCGTTTTCGCGAAATTGATCGCCGTTGAGCTCGCGCAACCGTGCTCGATATGCAGCTTGGCGCAGGCGGTTTGCTTCTCGCCTTGCTTCAATCGAACGGTCTTCAGCGGGTAGATCTATAGCTTCCGACGCGACTGGTGCGGCAGGCGTTACGTTTCCTTGACCCGTTGCGTCATTGACTTGATCGGTTGAATTTGGGGCAGGTCGCGCTTCGCTCGCTATAATACAATAGTAGCAATACAATCAAGTTAGTCAATTTGATATTTGATTCAATCCACGTAATTATGGAGTATATACGTACCTTGCTGCTCTGTCATTCGCTTCAAAAATCGCGATCTTGCGGATCGTAGTGCCTGCTGACGCTTTTTCCGGGCGGCCGGAGTTTCGTCAGGAGGCTCTCGATACGCATCTTCGACCTCTTGGAGGGTCTCGAACTTTTTTCGTTTAGGTGGCATGACTAACAAACGATAAACACATACATTGAGAGCAAAAATACACACAAAGTACGCGTTAGACCATCAATTATGATGAAATCTAAGTGCGGAAGCAAATATTTAGACTCATAAGTACACAAAATATCGAAATATGCAGTGTGCATACAAATTAAACAAAATTCGAAGCACTCAGAATCATGCCGCAATGTGTTTGTGTGTTGTTAGTCCAAACGTACCTTGAAAACGTACCTTTAAGGGTCTTGCGGTCTAAAAGTGAGAAATTGATAGTTAAATACACTTGCATACACACTTGCGTGCGCGCACAGGCATACAAACTATCAATAACCCACAATTAGACCGTGGGTCTTGAATTTAAAGTCTTGGCTAACATGCAACATGCAAGCTAATAGGGCCACCCCCCTATACTCCACGGTTGGCGTTCGTCTTCTCAATCAAGCGATCACTTTCCGACCGACTCTGGTACACTGTACCGTCGACATCGGCCGTACTCATTGCCAGAGGGCTCGTCGCAAAGTCCGACTACAGGCGCCGTGCTAGTATAGTGTTGGACGGCGGCGGGTGCCGGCTGCAACCTTTTTTATCCGTATTTTGTAGACTGAGATAACACTCTGTACGGATAAAAGTGAGAAATGTCCGTACAAAATGCGTTACTCAGATACGGAAGGTAACGGCTCCTGCTGTGCTGCTGTCAAGGGTGTACTCTGGCGCTCTGGGCAGCAATGTGTCTGCCTCGCGCTGTGTGGGCGTGGCGTGCTGGCGTTCCACTACAGCAGACACATGCTCCCATGCAAAATGTTCCCACTCACTTTGCATGGCTCATACATATCCCTTTAGGCCCACAACAATCGCCTCGGCGCCCTGGTGGTACCAGTTATCCGCACCAGGAGGAACTCCCGAAACCGTTATATTACGCCTTAGCAACATATAAGCACATGCACATATGCAGAATACACGTATGCATACACACACAAACGCACTGCGGCAGACGCACACACATGCACATGCAGTCGCGACGCGCACCCGTGCTCGCTCTCGCTTCCGCTCGGTCGACGCTCGTTTGCATTGTGAGCGTGTTTGAAAAGCGAGCGCGAGAATGCGTGTGTGTCCCGAAAACATAAAAATGTGTCGCACGGAACGTTCCCGATTTTTCCAGAAAACACACTATCTATTCTGACAATGTGTCCACGGGACAATCCCGAAAATATACCAAAAATCGACTAACTTCAGTTTCGCAAACAAATTTCGAAGCATGTCACACAAAACAACCGCCACAAATCTGATCTCAACTCACCAAAAGCGTGACAACTAACTGCGCGGTTCCGAACACGGACACACGCAGCCTCAAAGAGCTAGCTTAGTTAAAGGTAAGACTAGCCGAGCGCCGCCCGCTGCGCGGGCGGTTAGTTGGGTCTGTTGGAGTGTGTGTTTTGCTAAACTTGTTAGATGCGTTTAGTTGAAATTGTGCGTGTTTTGAATCAATGAACATTTTATAGGTAAAGCGAGACCGTTTTTCCACATGCAGTTTGTTTTTATTTCCTTTTTCTTCTTATATAGTTTTTCTGGAGTTTTGTTGTGTCCCTATCCTACGTTTGTTGTTGTCTTATGCATTCCTATCTGTTTGTTTGTTTTGTGCCTACTTGGTGTCTTTCCTATCTTTTTATTTGGGTTTTGATCTGTGTCCTACTTGTGTGTTGTCTTCATATGCAGTCTTGTTGTGCTCTTCAATCGAAGATCTCGCGGCACACGACGTTCTTCGTGTACACACCTTCGTCGTCTTCTTTCTCTGGGTCGACAACGACGATCTTGATGTTGTTGCGCGATGTCACTCTCGAAAGAGCGACGTAGAGCTGTCCATGCGCAAACACTGGTCGAGGCAAGTACAGGCCCAAGTGGTGCAGCGACTGACCTTGCGCCTTGTTGATCGTCATCGCGAAAGCGGGGATGATCGGGAACTGCTTGCGTCGAACTTGGAACGGGAGCTCCTTCTCCTTGCTGATCAGGATGATCCGTGGGATGAAGACCACGTCGCCTTTACGCGGTCCTGTCATGATCGTCGCCTTGATACAGTTGTCGCGCAGCTCCACAACTCGAAGACGTGTGCCGTTGCACAGACCCAAGTTGCTGTTCAGGTTGCGCACCATCATGATCGGAGCGCCAATCTTGAGCGTGATCTTGTGCGGCGGGATCCCGGAGAAGTTGAGCGAGTTCAAGAATTCGGTCTCGTACAAACCGGCTGTCAACTCGTTCTCGTCGTTGATCGAGTCGACAGACAGGTACTCGCGCGCGTCGCCAGTCAGTCGCTTGGTCACTTCGTCGTTGATCCGGTGCACGTCTCGGTTCGTCGGACAAAGGATCGCTCGCTCCGCAAAGTACTCGTCGTTCGCCATCTGCTCGTTGACGTCGAGGTACAGGTGGTCGATGAGGTTGCTCAAGTCGTTCTGCACGCGTGAAGGCTGTTCTTCATCGTCTTCATCATCTTCTGGCTCCGGTTCTGGCTGGTGTGTCGGTTCGTTGATCACCAAGTCTCTCGGCAACTTGATGTAGTCGGATCCGAGCTCAGGGTCGCGCTCATGTCGACCTTCACCAACTTGAAGCAAGTAGTTGGAGAACGCAGCGATGTCAAAGCCCTCTGCGTCGTTCGGAGCCGTGCGTACGCGCATGTTCTCGGTCAGTCGCAACGTCTGGAACTTCGACCAAAGCTCCGATCGCTTCAAGCTTGCGTCGATCGATTCAAAGCGACCGCCTGGCTTGACAACTGGCAGGATCTGACGGAAGTCGCCAGACAGCACGACAACTTTGCCGCCGAACGCGTCATTGCTGTCGTGGATGTCTTGCATCATCCTGTCGACAGCTTCAAACGCGAACCGGCTCGTCATCGGTGCTTCGTCCCAGATGATCAACTTTGCGCGCTTGAGCAGTCTTGCGATCTTGGACTGCTTCGAAATCTCGCATGTGCTATCCTTGGTCAGTTCGAGCGGGATCTTGAACGTCGAGTGCGCTGTGCGACCGCTGGTAAGCAGAAGTGCTGCGATGCCACTTGACGCAACAGCCAACGCGATCTTGTTTTGGATGCGCACTGTCGCCAGGATCTGATCGAGCAAGAACGACTTGCCAGTGCCACCTGGACCGTCGAGGAAGAACAGCTTCTGTTCTGGAGCGTTGCTGGTCACTGCGTTGACGACTTGATCGAAGACAAACTGCTGATCGCGATTCATCGGGCTGTCGACAGTGCGCGCGACAATGCTTTCGAGCAACTCTCTTGGATATGCGTTCCTCTCTTCGTCTTCCAGCTCGGTACTTGTGAGACGCTCATGTAACTCGACGCTGAACTGACTCAGCTGCGGCATGTCGGCGAACTTGGACAGATCTTGACCGTTTGCTTGAAGCAACTTGTCGATGCTGACCAAAGTCTTGAGCTGAACGAACTCATCCTCTGCGTCGACGTTGTGCTGACGCTGGTAGTCCTTCGACAGGTCGTCGCGGAATGCCGTCCACAGTGCTTCGACATCACTTGGTTGCGAGTACGCCAAGATCGTTGCAAACAGCACGCGCAGTTGGTACGGCATCTGGAACGTCGCTGCTTCAGACATGCACAGGTGCCACTCGTTGTCGTCTTCGAGGAACCCTGCTGCCTTGGCTGCTGCCTTGAACGTCGCGTGCTCGACCCCTTCCACGGTGCGCAAGGCTTCGTACGATGTCGGTCCCTTGATGTGGTTGAGCAACAGCCGCAAGTAGAACCGTTCTTCCTGGTGCGGTGAGCAGTGCACCATGCGTCCAATCGATGCGACGCGAACCTTGTACCGAATCCAGCGCTTGTTCTTCTGGTCCCATCGGTACTTCTTCGGAATGTCTTGGTACAACATCGTTCCTGCGAGGTCGGGCTCTTCAGCACTGATCTGAAAGAACGCTATCAACTGGCTCCTCTCCCCCGCTGCGATACGCGCTTGGATGTCGCTTGTCGTGTCGAACGTGATCGAGCTCTTGCCAGGAAGGTGCACTGGCAAGTACACAACCGAATGCAACTTTGCTTGCGTCGGGAAGTCAAACAGTCGCTGACACGCTTCGACCGGAGAGATGTACCGCGCTTGGAGGTACCGCTCGACTTCGTTCGGGTTGCGCGCGCGTTGACGGTCCGTAAGTGACATCGACGTCTTGTCTGCACCCTTGTACACGTACTTGTAGACGTACTTGACCGCCTTGATCGAAGAGCAGACCTCGATGTTCATGTGGCAGTTGCACTTCTGCGTCAAGTACGGGTTGTACGGAACAACGAACTGGTTGAGCGTCGCGTTATCCCAGTCCTTGCCATTGTGCTTCAAACGTCCAGATGGTCTCTCGCGACGCATGTACACTGGGTACCCGTCGTTTCCAACGCGCGTCACCGAAGCGAACGCCTTCGGGAACTTCTTGCTGCACTTGCCGTCCTTCATGCACGGTGAGTTGGCGTTCGCTGTACCGCACGGACCGTGCATCATGCACGTGATCACTGTCTCGTACAGAAGCGGATTCTTGTCTGGATCTGGGAGCTCGGCAGCCACCAACTTGTTGATGCGAGCCACCGAACGTGTCTTGTCGTCGTCGTGCAGGATCATCAAAATGTGCGCGTGCGGAAGACCGCGCTTCTGGAACTCGATCACGTAGATGCGCGCGACTTGAACTCCGAGTGCGCCTTCGTCCAAGTCCTTGAGCAGTGCTTGAAGCTTCTGTTGCCACACGCGGCTCACGACGTCTGGGCGGTCCGTCGCAGTCTGTCCTGGTAGGAGATTGTCCGCGATCTCCGCCACTTCGGGTTGCACGTCATGGTGACGAACAAATCCGGCTTCCCGAACTCGCGCACGATCGCCATCGAGTCTTGGAACTGCTGGTACATATACCGAGGACTTCCCGTG
Organism: Pythium guiyangense; assembly: GCA_003730235.1. NCBI lineage: Eukaryota > Oomycota > Peronosporomycetes > Pythiales > Pythiaceae > Pythium > Pythium guiyangense. Next base: position 12,450 of record QXDM01000092.1, read on the forward strand.
AAGCTCGCTGGAAGAATGACGCGCTTGCCGATGTTCTGCGCAACTGCAGACGCTTCGACCTCGATGCGCTGTTCTCCGAGCTCTGGAATGTTGTACACGTTCACGTTCTCGTTCATCAACGCGTCACGGACTCCGGAGAACGTCTCGCGCCGGTACTTCTTCTGCAAGTCGTCGCTCTGGATGTACCGAAGCCGTTCTTGCTCGCACTTGGCCCACTGATCGACGACGTACTGCTGGAAGAGCCGACAACCGCGGTGGAGTAAACCTGGATCATCGTGACGCTCATGCAGTCGGTACGCAACAAACTCGCGAAGAGACATCGCTGTCTTGCCTCGAACCGTCACGCCTTCGACGTACGGAGTCGTGTACGTCCAACCGAGCTCGCCGTACGGGAACAGGAGTGGGTACTGCAACGGATCGTACTCTTGGTGCGTCTCCCAAAGTCGAAACAGTCTCACATTGCTGCGTGTACAAAGAAGAAGATCGCGGTGTTGTGCACCGTTTCCATCTTCGACCATCACTGCTGCGACCTCGGACGCGGTCGGAACGTTGTGCGTACGCGGATCGTCGGTAGGTAGCGCGTGCAACCGAAGCTGCATGTTGATGTCGGGGATCTGGATTGCTTCTTCATCATCTTCGCCCTTTTCTTCTTCGTCTCGCTCAAGTTGCCGTTGAGCAAGTGCTCGCTCGCGAGCAGCAAGTCGTTCTTGACGGATGATCTGCCCGGCGTTCAAAAACTTGCGCGCAAACGGGTTGTGGTCTTCCATCACGCTCTCGATCGTTGTCAACGTTGCTGGATCAAGCCCGTCGGTCATTCGCATGCGGTGTTGCACACGAACGTCCATGTCTGGATCGGCGATGTAGATCTGCGCGAAGAGCGGCCTTCCACCCGGTGGAGGAAGCAAAGATCCCAAAAGGTGACACAGAGCGCCTTGAACACGGAACGTGTAGATGCCGTTCGTGCCTGCGACGTCTTCGTCGACGCTCAACCTCTTTGTTTCGGATGCCCCGAGTGACGTGAACGCGAAGACATTGTTGTATACTCGGATGTTGTTCTTGAACTCGCGCATGTCGAACAGTCGACGAAGAGCAGCTGGAGGTTTGCGAAATGGCGGCAAGTTAACCCTTCCACTGAGGCAGCACTTGTTCACCGTCTCGCCTTCGAGCTTCCACGCGTTGCAGGTCGGACAGACATCGCGCTTCATCTTGACAACGTGTCGTCCGTCAACAACGTTTGCGCCAGTCACCAGTTCTGGCGTGAGGTCGCTGTGGTGCGTTAACGCTTTGCCGTGCTGTCTGGTCCGGCTTCGGAAGTGAACGCGGTCGAGATTATCTCCACGCCGATCTTCTGTCTCCCGTCGCAGTACTTGTTGCTGGCGCCTGTGCTCCCGGTGCGCAGCGAGTTCGTCCTCGTCCATCGCTCCACGACGATCATGTTCGCGCGCTCTTTGTGATGCTTGAACACTTTGACGCTCGTCCTCCGTCATGCCGTCGCGTCGCACTTGCTGACGCAAGCGATTGTCTTCGCGCTCTTGATCTCGCTCCGATGTCGACAGTCTTGTACGTTGAGCTTGCTTTCGTCGTCGTTCGTTTTCGCGAAATTGATCGCCGTTGAGCTCGCGCAACCGTGCTCGATATGCAGCTTGGCGCAGGCGGTTTGCTTCTCGCCTTGCTTCAATCGAACGGTCTTCAGCGGGTAGATCTATAGCTTCCGACGCGACTGGTGCGGCAGGCGTTACGTTTCCTTGACCCGTTGCGTCATTGACTTGATCGGTTGAATTTGGGGCAGGTCGCGCTTCGCTCGCTATAATACAATAGTAGCAATACAATCAAGTTAGTCAATTTGATATTTGATTCAATCCACGTAATTATGGAGTATATACGTACCTTGCTGCTCTGTCATTCGCTTCAAAAATCGCGATCTTGCGGATCGTAGTGCCTGCTGACGCTTTTTCCGGGCGGCCGGAGTTTCGTCAGGAGGCTCTCGATACGCATCTTCGACCTCTTGGAGGGTCTCGAACTTTTTTCGTTTAGGTGGCATGACTAACAAACGATAAACACATACATTGAGAGCAAAAATACACACAAAGTACGCGTTAGACCATCAATTATGATGAAATCTAAGTGCGGAAGCAAATATTTAGACTCATAAGTACACAAAATATCGAAATATGCAGTGTGCATACAAATTAAACAAAATTCGAAGCACTCAGAATCATGCCGCAATGTGTTTGTGTGTTGTTAGTCCAAACGTACCTTGAAAACGTACCTTTAAGGGTCTTGCGGTCTAAAAGTGAGAAATTGATAGTTAAATACACTTGCATACACACTTGCGTGCGCGCACAGGCATACAAACTATCAATAACCCACAATTAGACCGTGGGTCTTGAATTTAAAGTCTTGGCTAACATGCAACATGCAAGCTAATAGGGCCACCCCCCTATACTCCACGGTTGGCGTTCGTCTTCTCAATCAAGCGATCACTTTCCGACCGACTCTGGTACACTGTACCGTCGACATCGGCCGTACTCATTGCCAGAGGGCTCGTCGCAAAGTCCGACTACAGGCGCCGTGCTAGTATAGTGTTGGACGGCGGCGGGTGCCGGCTGCAACCTTTTTTATCCGTATTTTGTAGACTGAGATAACACTCTGTACGGATAAAAGTGAGAAATGTCCGTACAAAATGCGTTACTCAGATACGGAAGGTAACGGCTCCTGCTGTGCTGCTGTCAAGGGTGTACTCTGGCGCTCTGGGCAGCAATGTGTCTGCCTCGCGCTGTGTGGGCGTGGCGTGCTGGCGTTCCACTACAGCAGACACATGCTCCCATGCAAAATGTTCCCACTCACTTTGCATGGCTCATACATATCCCTTTAGGCCCACAACAATCGCCTCGGCGCCCTGGTGGTACCAGTTATCCGCACCAGGAGGAACTCCCGAAACCGTTATATTACGCCTTAGCAACATATAAGCACATGCACATATGCAGAATACACGTATGCATACACACACAAACGCACTGCGGCAGACGCACACACATGCACATGCAGTCGCGACGCGCACCCGTGCTCGCTCTCGCTTCCGCTCGGTCGACGCTCGTTTGCATTGTGAGCGTGTTTGAAAAGCGAGCGCGAGAATGCGTGTGTGTCCCGAAAACATAAAAATGTGTCGCACGGAACGTTCCCGATTTTTCCAGAAAACACACTATCTATTCTGACAATGTGTCCACGGGACAATCCCGAAAATATACCAAAAATCGACTAACTTCAGTTTCGCAAACAAATTTCGAAGCATGTCACACAAAACAACCGCCACAAATCTGATCTCAACTCACCAAAAGCGTGACACCTAACTGCGCGGTTCCGAACACGGACACACGCAGCCTCAAAGAGCTAGCTTAGTTAAAGGTAAGATTGTTTTGCCCAGAATCAAAGCCCACCGAGATTTGATTTATGTTTTGATTTCATTATGATCACGTCGAATTTATTGGGCGAAATGTATTGAATCGATACAGTTTGGGTTTTGTACGGAGGATTGTGTTATCTGGACTTTGTATGGACAAAACCCAGATAGAAAGAGGCTGAGAATGCGATAGAGAACCAAGCGGAGCAACCACCACTGCCAAAGCCTGAGACCGAGACTGCGCTGCCCCCTGCTCCAGCACCTGCCACTGCTGCTGCTGCGTTGCCTTCATCTGGCGCAATGCCGCCGCCGCCTACAGTCGCTGTCTTCTCTGGCACTGCGACGGTCGTGCACTTGCCGCCGCCACCAGCTCCGACTTGTGCTACTGCTGCTCCTCCAGCAGCGTCGCAGGCGACCGAGAACCAGAAAGTCGCAGTGATCGAAGCAGCGGAGCACCTCGCGCCTCCGCCAGCGCAAGAAGTCGTGCCGCAGTCTGTCATGAAAGCGCTCCCACCACTCGAGCGCAGCGGCAGTGTGGACCCAGCGACAAAGGACAGGTGCGTGTTGTTGAGGTATAACACATGCGTGACTACAGAAGCGCAGTGCTCACTCTCTTGCTCTCGTTGTTGTCGTCGCGTCACAGGACGACGGAGCCAGCGCACGAGGCTGCCGACATGCTCGAGCAGCTGCTGCACCTCGGACCGTCGGTGAGTCCACCGTCACCGACGCCAGCGTCGTAGCGACCGAGAGGCATGGACGACGACGCCAGAGCCAGCTGTGCTCTAGGTCGAGCTCATGAACACTGGATTATCGGATTCAAATCCTGAATTTCATATTCATATTCTGCTTTTCATCTTTTTCAATTCGCATTGTACATACAAATACCAAGACGGTTATGAGAATAGCACATCTACCCACAAGCAAATCAATCAAGTCTTCACCTTCGCGACAGCAGCGCTACCCTTACTGCCCGTCGAGGACGGGGACGGGCACAACACCCTTGTACATCATTGTAGTGATCGAAATGGAGACGACGGCGCGCATTCTGCCCGTCGACGAAGAGCTGCAGGATGCAACCGCGGCCGACAGCGCGATCAGCAGCGGCGACGCTGCGTTATCTCCTTCTCCTACAGCAGTTGCAGCGGCGCTTGTCGTTGGCGCGCTCCTGTTTGCGCTCGTGCTGTTTGTAAACCGATCGCGCACTCGTCACGTGCATGCTGCAGACGCAGCGGATCGCTCCTCTGCGACTGCCAAAGGCAGCGCTGCGATGGCTGCGTACGAGTCGCGCGTGAGCAGCCGAAGTCGCTTGTATGTTGAGAACCACGTCGCAGCACATGACGTCGTGCTGTTTGTCGACGCTGCGAGCCGCAATCCCACGTGGCCGCACTTCCGGATGCTCCTTCGCACGCTCTTGGCGCCGCTGGAGCGCTCAGGGCGACTCGCACTCGTCGACCTCGAGACGATAGCGCAAGGCACGAGCATCCTCAACGCGCTTCAGCAGATGCACACGACGTCAGTATCTGAGACAGCGACAGCGTCGCCACTGACCGAGTTCCTGTTTGTGCGCGGCGCGCTTGTCGGCGACTACCGCCGCGTGAAGGCGCTGCTGTTTGCCGATGCGCTGGCAGACGCTCTCGCGTGCGACTGCGCGCCGTGTGCGATGGACGCGATCCGCGTCGACCGGCACTCGAGCGCAGGCTTCATCGTCCTGGGTCCGCGCCAGTGCGTCCAGTCGATCACGAGTGACGAGCGTCTCTGTCCTCGTGCATTCGATCCGCTCGTGGAGACACGGCCACTCGACACTGTCGCCGAACTGCTGCACCATGCGAGCGACCCGTACGTGGCTGCGAGTGCAGCGCTCGCGCCGCGTGTGCCGCTGGCAGAGCGAGCGAGAAGTCCCACGCGCCGGAGTCGCTTGCTCGTGTGCCACGACATGAAGGGCGGGTACCTCGACGACCGATTCACGCAGGTCAGTTTGTTGGCTGTGGCACTCGCTGAGCTGCAGGGCGCCGCTGTTGTTGGCATCGCGACTGACTGCTATGGCGTGTGCGCTGCTGTCGCCATGGTGCACAGGGAAGCGCAGCGTTCGACGCCTACAGACTCTACCAGTGGGACCTCATGGACCTGTTTGTGTACTTTGGGCACCACTTGGTGTGCATCCCGCCGCTCGGGTGGATCGCTGCTGGTCACCGCAACGGCGTGCGCGTGCTCGGTGCCATCGTGCTCGAAGGCGACAGCGGCAGTGCGCTCGCAGCGCAGCTCTTCCAGGACATCGCGTCAGCCAAGGTGCGTCCAGTGGCCGCGCCGATCCATCGTGTGGCTAGCGCATCGCAAACAGGCATCGTTGACTGACTGGCTGGGAATGGCGTACAGCAAAGCGCAGCGCAGCTCGCAGCGATCGCCGACCTCTACGGCTTTGACGGGTACCTCGTGAACATTGAGAGCAACATCGGCGAAGCGCTCGTCCCAAACGTCCTCGTGTTCCTCAAGACGCTCCGGGCGGCGCTCCGAGCAGCGAACGCACAAGCGCAAGTGATCTGGTACGCGTCGCTCGCACCGACTGGCAAGCGCGCGCACCAGCGCCGTCTCGACAGCCCCGCCATGCCGTTCTTTGCGTGCGTTGACGGCCTCTTCACCGACTACGGCTGGACGCTCGACGATGCAAAGGTCTCGGCAGCGCGCGACCTCGACCGGCGCTTTGACGTGTACATGGGCATCGACGTGTTTGGTCGCCACGGCACGCTCGGCGGCGGGAAGCTCGCGAGCGACGTCGCCTTGCGCGCAGCGTGGAACTCCGGCGTGTCGGCCGCGCTCTTTGCGCCTGGCTGGACGCACGAGTGTCTTCAGCACGAGGCGTCCGAGGACTTTGTCACGGCCGAGGTGCGGTGACCCTGGCGTCTTTACCTGCTTGCCGCGAGACGGAGGCGTCCTGAGGTTCTGACTACGTGTGTGTGTGGTAGGATCGCTTCTGGACCGTCGTGCGCAGTGGCTGGCGCGCCAGGAGCCCGTGCTTCAGCGCTTTTGGCGGCCGCGACACGCTCTACAGCGCGTTCAACGTCGGCCGCGGCACGCGCGTGTGGGTCGACGGTGAGTCGCACTCGCCACATGCGACAGCTGCATGGAGCAACTTGCTCGAGATGGACCAGCAGCCGGTCGCTGCGCTGCACGCAGGCGTGACGGTGCGCGAGCGAGCCTCGGAAGTGCGCGCAGTGCTAACGCACGACACGGCGTTCCAAGGCGGCGCGTGCGTGGCTGTGCAGGTGCGTGTGTCTGTAGATGTGGCGCTGCGTGTGGCGTTGAGGCTCGCTGCACAGTGCTCACAATGCGCGCTTGCGTGGCTCCGGTACAGGGCACAGTGCACAGCAGAGACCGCGTGTACGTGAAGATCTTCGACACTGACATTGCGCTCTCGGCGCGGCACGTCACGCACGTGTCGTACACGACTGCGCAGGCGATCGACGGGTCCGTTGCGCTGCTCGTGCTCACGCTCTGTCCCGGTCTCGACCGCCCAGCGCACCAAGTGATCTTGCGCTCGGGTGCGAGTGATGGCAGCAGTGTCAGCAGCTCGACAGAGCTCACTGCGCTGTCACCTGTGGCTGGGACCGCTAGCGGCAAGCACTTTTACGCGCCGGTCGCGACGCACACGTACGACGCTCGCACTGCCGCATGTGCGACTGACGACGCGCAGCGGCTCACGTGGGTGAAGAAGACGTACCGCCTCGGCGGCATGCTCTGGGACGCCAAGCACATTGTCGAAGTCGGGCTCCTCTGTGCGCAGAGGAAGACCGGGCGTGCGTCGTACCACGCGTGCGTGGGCGAAGTGTGCATCGCAGGACGCGCGAACGAGTCGAGCGCACGGGGCACGCGCCGCACGAGCGATGCAGCTGAGCCCTTTGCGTGTGTCGACGCGCGCGTGACGTGGTGCACGCGCCTCGATCGCGACAGCGTGCAGTTCCAAGTCCAGTGGGCGTTCGATGACGCGAGTACGACTGGCGATGGCAGTGACCATGCTGCAGCGGTGCAGTTCGTGCTTGTGTACGTTTGCGACCGGAGCGACGGCGATGGCGACGAGAGCAAGCGCACGCTGCTAGGCAAGAGCTTTGGCAAGAGCTTCACGGTCGAGCGCTGTCCGTGGCCCACTGCGTCGCCTCGCTCGCTGCTGTGCATTGAGCTCGTGAGTGTGTCGTGGACTGGCACGCATGCGTCTGGTGCAAACGTCTGCAGTCTCTACATTGACGATCAAGACGCTGCGACGGCAGAGCGTGAAGGACGTCCATGCCAAGCATAGCAACGGCAGGCTTCCAGCACAAGTGTCTTGCTCGTGCTCGTATGTGATGTGAGTAGCGAGCACATCCGTTAAGCCACCATGAGCAATAATGCTCGTCTATCCGGAACCGATCAAACTTCGATCGTCTTATTTGTTTTCAAGCAAATACTGTGCTCTTCTATCCGACATAAAATATCGACTAGTGTTTTCGAATCGTGAACATAAATTACCGGCCAGATAAGATTTATCTCAGCCATTCAATTCGAGCTGTCACACTTCGGGAATACGTTGGTTATGTCCGCCGTCATGTTTAGTCGCTATCCACGCATTTCTAGAACGATCGAGATGGCGAGAGGCACGGAACTGACACCTGAAGAGCGAAACAGCATTTTGACCCTCCAAGCTGCTGGTTTGACCATCCGAGCGACTGCCACGGCGGTCGAGCGATCGGTTGGCGTATGCGCGAAGATGCTCGAGTCAGCAAACAAGCCAAAGACCAAGAACCGACGCGGTGGCCAGCGCAAAACGACAGAACGAGACCGCCGACACATCGTCCGCCTCGTTGCTGCAGGAGAGACGAGCGCAGGCGAGAGACAACCTCAAGCTCACGTGCAGCGTTAATGGCGTGGGAAGCCACACACACATTTTTGCGACATAAAAAAGACACAGTCTGACACCTCTCATTTCCACGTCACTACGATAGCGTGTGTTGATTGGCTGGTTCTGCAGCTAGGAACCTTGCATCTGTTATACCCTTACCAAAGCGATCAGTCTTGGGCTCTGCATCTCTAGCATTTGCGCGCCAAACCGCTGGTTGACGTCGCGAGGTGCGTTGATCGTCACAGAGAGCTTGAGAAACGTTTTGCCCATTTGTCAAATGAGACTGACAGACAAAGGGGCAAACTTCCTCTAGCTCTCTACGCGCACACACACACGCTACAAGCATCAGAACAACCAAGACCACGCCACACTGCACAATGTACGCTACGATGTGTATTGCCTTGCATGCTTAGCTACTGCCGCTCGTCGTCAGAGCTCTCACTCGGGCGCGCGCGCTTCTTCCTGAACTGAATGCGCTTGCACTCAGGGGGATGCACGTCCCGTTCTTCCACGTCTTGTGCCAAATATCTGCGCATGTGAGTGTGCAGTTCTGCTGTGTGCGCCATGCAGTGTTGCACAACGCTACTTTGCCTCCGAATGCATCGCTGCATCTCGAACAGTAGTAGCTTGACTCTGCGCTCTTTTTGTTTGGAGCCGAGTACGCGGAGCACATTTTGCAGAGCCGCTGCCATCGCTTGCCGAGGTACATCTCGTCTGTGTTGACGGTCGTGTGTTCGCTTGTCGCGGCAGGTCCGAACACGAGGTCCTGAGCTTCCATGTTCGACGTGAAGTCGTGACCTTGCAACGACAGCAGCTGCTCCTGCAGTCGGCGCATGTACTCGCCGTGCGTCGGCACTCTCTCGTTCTGCTGCTTCTGCGAGATCTTATGCACGATGAAGCCGTTGTTGAGCGCCATGTCAACAAGACCCAGGAAGAGCGTGCGTTAGTACTTCTTCATGCGGACTGACTTCTGGATCGAGTAGCTCTGAAGCCGCAGCTGGTCGTGCTGATCGACGCCGTTCATCGCACGCTGGTAGTTGAGAACGAGAGTCGGGCACCGTACAGCGCTTCACGAGCCGTCCTTGGCTTTGCGAGAGACTGTTGTGAGCTCTGTGCTGCACTCGGTGGCGAGGAAGTTAACTGGGCGCGAGTCCATCCAGGAGATGGCAACTAACTCCGGATATACAGAGCACTGCGCAATTCTGTATGTGCCTCGCTCGACAGTCTTTGGCCGCGTCTTCTGGTTGTACGTGATCGTCTTGCACCACCCGAGGCGGTTCGTGCGCACGGTTCCAACGTGATACACGCCCATCGTCAGCAGCTTGTGCGACAGCGCGACGGATGTGTATAGTTATCGGTCACGATGAGTCGCATTGCTGGCTGCCCGCGAAGAGCTGCCTTGACGTTCCGCACGACGTTTGTGCCTTTGGATCGCCGTTGTCGCTGAAGTGTAGGTAGCAAGCAATCGTCTCGTATCGCTTTCGGCGCATGACAGGTCCGAACGTGCCACGAGGGAGTGCGCCGCAAACGTCTGTGCTCCAGTGCTCCTTGAGTCCTTACTTCATGAGGTTTAAAGCGCGAGCGACCAAGAGACAGACGAACTTGACGATCTCGACAGGCGTGACTGGCTTCTCGTGCGTGAGCGCCTTGAACAGATCGTCGAGAGAGGTCACAACAACGCTCGGGTTGCTTTTGCGTGCAGGCTGACGAGCGACTGGTGCTGCGCTGTCGCTTGCGCGACGATGGACTGCTTCATGTACGCGTTCGCCTAAGCGGCGACTCGGATCCACAGCTTCTTTCGCAAAAAGAAGAAGAACATTCCAAGCGGCGACGCGGCAAACGCGAGTGCTGACTTTGTAGGACCCCACGGACCGTCGTAGCTGTCGCTCGCGCAGGTGAACTGGAGCTGATCGGCCTTGCTTACGTCGTAGACCGTCCACACAGATGCACTGGTCTGCTTCAGTTCGTCGTCGCTGATCTCGACGACGACTTCTTCGCACTCCGAGTCTTCGTCGTCGTCGGACGGTACGTTCTCGTCGTCAGAGCTGTCGTCGTTCTCGCCGCAAATGCCTGCGTCGTCGCCCTCGCAGTCGCTCTCAATGACGTCGTCGCCGACGTCACAAAGATTGACCTCGTCCAGCTCTGGTCCGTCAAAGATGTCGTCCTCTTTGAGCGCGTCCATGAACGTGTCACAGTCAAACCGCACGAGCGGGTCGACGTCGACGTGTGCGTCGTCGCTCTCTTTTGACTCGTCTCGTTCTGTATCATCCGGACTACGACGCTGCTCGTATTCTGTATCATCCGGAGTATCACCAGACTGATCAGTCGCTTGAGGCGTACTGGCGGCCAAAGGTTGAGTTCTGGTAGACAGCGACGTCGGAGCGCTGACACTTGTCACAGCAGCTGCAGGTGCAGTCACGCTGGAGGTCGTCGCAGCTGCGGCCGCAGCAGTCACGCTGGCGGCCGTCACAGCAATTGGTGCAGCAGTAACACTGGCGGGAATCGCAGCAGTCGTGGCGGAAGACGTCGTCGCCGTCGCAGCAGTCGCCGTTGCAGCAAACGTCGCGGAAGACGTTGTCGTCGTGGCGGCAGACGTCGCTGTCGCAGCAAGCGTCGCAGTAGACGTCCCCGTCGCAGCTGTTGTCGTGGCAGCAGGCGTTGCGGAAGACGTAACACCGGCCGGCGGTGCCACACTAGTCGCAGCACTGGCGCGCTTCGAGCGAGCAGGGGCAGTCTTCGAAATACGCGGAACGTGCGTCGCGGCCTGTGGCAAGCGCATGAGTCCCGTTCGACATGCAAACTTGATCAACGCTTGGTCTCCCGCATTGTTCACATGTGTTAGCTCACAAACGACGTCTACTTGCGCAACAGTAAAGTTGTACGTACCGACAAAGTAGCCGACATTAGCCGTTCTCGCCGTACTCGCTCCGGGTTTGATGTACGTGAAGTCGACGCTGAGTCCACGTGGGCGCTCAGAGCACCATCCTTGGCGACATAGTTCGCGTCACAGCTGCGCAAAGGTTCTCTCCCCAAACACGCGTGAGCACGCTGAAGCATCGCTCTACGTCTTTGCAAGCCGCTTTTTGCTGTTTAGCACAGTGACGTTACTTGTCGTTGCTGGGACGACTGATCGTCTTGACAAACACGGACCAAGCCGGGTAGATCCCGTCGCACAGTAAGTATACAATGTCTTGCTGTTGAGCTCGAACTTGTCACGGGAGTGTTCTCCGTGACGTAGCTCGCACAAGGTCTTACGAGGAAGCGATGGGTGAAGCGCAGGGGAACTGCGCTGAACTCGGTATTTTCAACTCTGAGGTTTTTGTATTGAGATCATGCATAGTGATGAAAGTGAGGGAGATAACCTAATTAGTGAGCCCTCTGATGGGACGACCATGGTCGTCAGAAATCAGTTTAGGCCACTAAATGGGAGTCTGCTGTGCTCCTTCGTACTTAGCACAGCAGCCCCGTTACACCATCCCCCACACAAGCTTGCTGACACGCAAGCGAAAGAAGGCAAATGCACACAAAACCAAAGCACACGACGCGCACACGAGGCGCGACGCAGCAAGCAAGAAGAGCAACGAACACGAAGACTATGCAGCGCGGCACTGAGAGCCGCGCTATCTGCAAGACCTGCGACCAGCCGATGCCGAGCGCGAGCGTGATCGCAGCGACGACAACATACGCCGATGCGCTTCGCCGACTGTCGCTGTACGACTGCAGCGGCGTGCGGGACTCGCCAGGCGACGAGGAACTCGCCGACATGTGGCGTCGATGGCGCCAGTCGCGCGGCAAGCCGATCACGACGACCGGCAACGTGACGAAGGAGGCGCTTGACGAGTCGTGGACGCGCTTCGTTGCACGCTGGAACCTGGAGCCAAACATGGCGCTCGAGCTCGAGCGCCGCGAGGGACAGCACGAGCGCTACCATCTGGGCGACGTCGCCGAGCGCGTGTGCTCGGCGTCGTGGGACGCAGACCGGCCGTGTTGCTTCGTTCACGTCGTGGCGTACTGTCGCATCTGCAACAACCGCGAGAAGCCGACGCTCGAGCAGTGGGAGGCGATGCTCGCGGAGTATCCGCTTGACGAAGACGAGAAGGCTCTCCTCGCCCAGTATCGACGCGCGCTTGCGGCGAACCGCGCTGCGCGCGGTGACCGCCGCGGCGTCTCGCCACCACGTCGCTCGCACGCGCGCGCGGAGCGCGCGCGCTCTCGCTCTCGCTCTCGCTCTCGCTCTCGCTCATCGTCTCCGTCTCGTCGCGCGACAAGCGCGCGTTCTTTGTCTCGAGGGCGCAGCCCGCGCGCTCCCCTGAGCGCGCGTGGGAAGGCGACGCGCGCTTTGCGCGCTCGCAGGACCGGCATGTGGCGTGGCAAGAGCCGAGACGATCGCGTTCACGCTCTCGGTCGCGTGGTCGCGCGCGCGCGCCGTCGCCTTGGCGCGAGCAGCAGCGGCAGCAGCAGTGGCGGCCTCGTACGCCATCACCAAGTCGGGAACGTCTTCGAGGAGAGTGGCGCGAGGCTCCCACGAGTCGCTGGCCGAGTCAAAGCCAAGCCAGCGGACACGATACTCGCGGCGACTGGCACCGCGACCACGGTCGCGGTGTTCAAGCAGACGATCGACGATCCAGCGCGGGTGACCCGCGCTGTCAACAAGCGGCGGCGGACCATCGCGGCGGAACGTGGCGCGACGAGACGACAGTCGCGCCTGTGCCTGATCGGCTGGAGATGGTGTCGCACGACGCCGACGTTGCTCTGAGCCGCGCCGATGACGCGATTGCGGAGGCGGATCGACTCGACCAAGAGGTTGCTGCGCTTCGAGCGCAGCTGGCGAAGGTGGTCCAGGCAAACGAGGCTCTTCGCGCGGACAATCGGGCGTTCCGCGCGGGTCAGACGCCGCCAAGCGCTTTGACGAAGCCGCGTCCTCGTCACGTCGGGTCGCGCTTCGAGCCTGGCGAGGCAGCTCGTCCGTAGGGGACATAGCCGGTACATAGCGCTTTAAGCGCCCGACATAAAAAGTCGGGTGCACTTTCAATGCACTTGGCATGTCAAGTGTGTACGCCTCGCCCTTGCGTCGTGTGATCGTGAACGGGCCGATAAAGCGTGGTGCAAGCTTGGTCGCACCAAGGTTCGTGACAGAACCGGGTGCAATGCCGGACGCCGATAACAAAACACGGTCACCGACAGCGAATTCCTCGGAATTCTTGCGCCCGCGCTGATCGGCTGCTGTTTTCTGCCGATCGACTGCTGCGGCGATTGCATCGCGCACAAAGCGCGCGATTGACTCGCGCTTTTGGACGAACTCGAGCACACGATCGTCGCCGATTGAAGACACAGGCGCGGATGGCTTGCCCGCGCCGGCGCGAGTGGTGATGGCGATCGCGCGTCGTGATGGCGCGATAAGCGCCGCGTTGGCCCAACTTGTCGCCTCTGTTGGAGTCATCACGACTGCGCAGTGCGACGACCTGTTGGAGCGCGAGCTCGCCTCCGAAGATGCTGGAAGAGCGACGCATGACACCGACGCGCTCGGTGTCCCTCCCCCCTCAAGAAAGCCGTCGTCGTCAAAGCCAAGAACCGCGGGAACGCGCGGGTGACGCGCGTTGTTGATGAAGAACGGCGTGTGACCGGTCGACTCGTGCACTGCTTTGTTGATCGCGAACTCGACCATCGGCAACAGCGCGCTCCACGACGTGTACGACGACGCGTAACTGCGCAGCACATCTTCGACGACTCGGTTGACGCGCTCAGTCTGCCCGTCGGTCTCCGGGTGCGACGCGGTCGACATGAGCAGCCGCGTCCCGAGCAGCTGGAAGAGGCGGTCCCAGAACGCTGCCGTGAAGCGCGGGTCGCGGTCAGAGACGATCGACGTCGGCATGCCATGGTGCCGATACACCATGGCGAGGAAGAGCTCAGCTGTCTCCTGCGCGGTGATGCCGACCGCGACTGGCGCAAGGTGTGTCATCTTGCTGAAGCGATCGACAACCACAAAAATGCCCGAGCGACCAGCTTGATCACGAGGCAGCCCGAAGATGAAGTCCATGCTCACGGATCGCCAGGCGTCCGCGGCGATTGGGAGCGGCTGAAGCGGGGCCTGCGACGACTGCGAAGGCTTGACCCTTTGGCACGTCTCGCACGACCGGACCCACTTGCGCACCCACTTGTACATGTGCGGCCAGTAAAAGTCGCGCGCAAGAGCGAGATACGTCTTCTCGCGGCCAAGATGGCCGCCAGACGCAGCGTCGTGGTATTCGTGCAAGATGCGAGCGCGCAAGTCGTCGTCGAGTGGTACGACGACTCGAGGGCTATCGAAGCGGTCGATCTGGTACTTGAGCAAGTCGCCGGAAACCGAGAAGCGCGGCGCCTGGCTCCGCGCTGAAGGAGCGAGAAGCTGCAGCGTCGATTTTGACGGTTCTCGGCAGTACCTGAGCATGGCGGCGCACGACGGGTCGCGGGAGTACGCCGCAACGATCTCGTCTCGCAGCGGGCTCACAGCAGTTGACGCCGTCGCGCTTATGCCGAGCGCGACACACGCATTGCACTCGTCGTCATCGTCATCGTCGGCGGCGTGGCGCGGCGAGTTGGGTCGCGGGTCGTAGTCCGGACGCCGCGACAACGCGTCAGCGATGATGTTCGTCGAACCGGGCTTGTAGAAGACGACGAAGTTGTACTCGGCGAAGAACGACAGCCAGCGCGCCATGCGCTGGCTCAAATGCGGCGACTTTGTCACGGTTCGGAGAGACGCGTGGTCGGTGTAGATCGCGAACGTCTGCTCACCCAGCAGATACACGCGGAACTTCACCAACGCGTAGCGCATCGCGAGCAGCTCCTTGTCGTGCACGGGGTAGTTGCGCTCCGCGGGCTTCAGCTGCCGCGACTGGAAGCTGATGACGCGCTCTCGTCCCTCGTCGTCGTGCTGCATGAGCGCGCAGCCGATCGCAAAGTCGCTCGCGTCGCAAACGACATGGAACGCCTTGGTGTGATCCGCCAGTGCAAGAACCGGCGCGGTGGAGAGCCGCGACTTGACGTCGTCAAACGCGATCTGGTGCTCACGACGCCATTCCCACGTGGCATCTTTCTTCAACAACTGCGAGAGCGGGAAGATCGCGGACGCGAAATCTTTCGCGTAATGATGAAGGTAGTTCGCAAGCCCAAGCCACTGCCGGAGCTCCTTTTGGTCGCGAGGGTACCGGCCACGCGACGATCGACGCAACTTTCTCAGGATCAGCGCGGACACCTTCCGCGCTCACGTAGCTGCCGAGCACCGGGATCTCGGGAGCGCAGAAGATGCACTTCTTCAAGTTCGCGTACAGCTTGTTCTCGCGCATGGCTTCGAACACCTTGCGCAAGTGCCCGAGATGGACATCCAGATCTGTCGCGCCCTCGGTGGCGCGACTGTGCACGAAGATGTCGTCAAAGTAGCTCGGGGCAAAGTCGCGCAGCGGGCGAAGCACGTGCGACACCATGCGGTTGAACGTGGCAGGGGCGTTTTTCAGCCCTTGCGGCATCACCAGCCACTCCCAGAGCATGCCGCTGGGAGTACTGACTGCCGTCAGCGGAACATCGGACTCGCGCATGAGGATCTGATAGAAGCCGTCGGTGAGATCGATGGTACTGAAGATCGTGCTGCCAGACATGGTGTCGAGGACCATGTCCTTGCGCGGGATCGGCGTCTGTGCTGGGATCGTCGCGTCGTTGAGCTTGTTGAACGCGTGGACGATGCGCCAGCCTCCAGTCGCCTTTTTCACGCAGAACGTTGGACTCGAGTGTGGTGATGTCGACTCGCGCACATGGCCGGCGGCTCGCCGGCCTTCGAAGAACGCGTCGATCGCTTCGACTTGATCGCGAGGCAGCGGCCACTGCCGCGTCACGCAGTACTTTGTTCCAGGCACGAGGTCGATCTCGTGGCGTACGCCCCTGTCTGCCGGGAGCACCGGCGGGATCTTGTCGGGGAAAATGTCGGAGAACTCGCGGGCGAGGTCCAAGACTGGGTTCCCAGATGCTTCGAGCTCGTCCCAGGACTGCACAGCGTAGCGTTCTTCTCGAGCGGACTTCGGCTCTGCTCC
Organism: Pythium guiyangense; assembly: GCA_003730235.1. Classification (NCBI taxonomy): domain Eukaryota; phylum Oomycota; class Peronosporomycetes; order Pythiales; family Pythiaceae; genus Pythium; species Pythium guiyangense. The sequence continues at coordinate 28,777 of QXDM01000092.1, forward strand.
AGCAGGGCGCTCGCTGCCAACGAGCGCCGGATCCGCTGGGTCGACCACGACGGCGCAAAGCTGTTCGACGCGACCGAGTTTGATCTCGCTGAGCATGTTCTTCCAAGACATCACAGGCAGCCGAGTGAGCTCGGTTGCTTCGCGAGGCGGACTCGTGATCTTCATGTCGTGGCGCGGCGGGCCGTGACCAGTCATGTTGATGACGTGGATCGTGTCGTACGTCGGCGCCGGCGCAGAGGGCCAAGCCGGTGCGCGTGGGTGACTCTCTTGGCGCTGGGGAATTGGAGCGCGAGCCACTGATCGCGCTTTTCCGACTTCTGCACGATTGGGCGCCGTTCTGCTTCTCGCCGCAGATGCCGCTGCCTTCCTGCGGCTCACAGTGACCCACTCGCCATCGGCGTTCGCTTGTCGCGTCGGCGTGGCGCACGGTGCTTTGCAACAAACCGAGCATGAAGGGCCATCGCTCTCTTCATGCGGGTTGAGCGTCGTGGAGTCGGGGTCCACGACTGTGACGTGCGGCCAGGCGCTTGCGCTGTCGCTCAGGTGGGCGAGAACACCGCCGATGTCGATGTCGCGCGGCTTTACTGTGCGACTCAGCCAGTCGATGTCAGGTCTGTGGCGCGCAAGCCACGGCATTCCAAAGATGCAGTCGAACGAGCCGCCAAGATCGACAACGAGGAATGAGTCGCTACTCTTGAACCCGTCGAACTCGTACTCGAACTCGACCGATCGCCGCGGTAGTGACCGCGGTTCGCCGTCTGCAAACTTGACTACCATCGCGCCTGGTTGCTCGCGGGCACGCAGCCGCGAGGGCAGGAGTTGCAGCGCCTCGGCTCGTACAAGTTGTTTGTCGCGCCTGAGTCGACAAGGGCGCGAAGGGATCGCTTCGCGCCAGCGACGTGCAAACTGAGTACGATCAGCCGCTTGTCGCTGCTCGAGGTGGTGGCAAAGAGCTGCGCATGAAGCGCAGCAGTGGTGGGGCTAGCAGAAGGTGACGCCACCGGAGGCACGTTCCGCTGGATGAGCCCAGTAGGTCGCCCTGCACCTACTGGGAGCCCGCGTTTTTTGCATGCGCGGGCTGCTCGGTCTCGTCTTCAACCTCAACAGTAGCAAGTACCGGAGCTGGCGCGCGGCATACTGCCGCGCGGTGACCGACCTTGCGGCAGCGGAAGCAGATGAGCTGCTTGTTGCTTGTTCCGCCGCGGCGACTGCCGTTGCTGTTACCAGAGCCTGTACGTGGCGGAGTCGCTTCGTGCTCGATTGCGTCAATCTCCATCGGTTCGGCGCTGTTGTCAGCTCGCGGGGCGACGGCGTGATGGCCCCGTGAGGCGGATACGCTGAAGTCTTCGCGGATCGCGATCGCAAAAGCCTCTTCGAGCGACGACGGAGGCTTCCGGGTCAAGTAGAGGCGCTGGTGACCAGCGTTCAAGCCGGAAATGAAGACATGGACTTGGGTCGCCATGTCGATCGGAGACGAAGTGACGCATGAGACGAGGTGACGAGCACGTTGCACGTAGTCGCGCATGGACGCACGACCTTGCTTGAGTGCGAGGAACGCAGCGCGATGATGCATCTCGTCTTGAGGCGGCTCGAACGCGAGTCGCAGATCGCTCTTCAGCGCGTCGAGCGTCGGGAAGCAGTTCGGGTCGGCGACAAGCCGGCCCAAAGCCCACTCCTTCGCGCGGCCACCGAGCTTGGACAGGAGGAAGTGGGTGCGTGACAGCTCGGAGGTGAGCTGTCGCGCGTGGATGGCGATATCGATCTCACAAAGCCAGCGGTTCAAAGCGAGCCGGTTTGGGCCTTCGCCGTTGTAGCTTGTGACGTCGAGCTTGACGACGTCGCCCCTTGTTGATGCCGCGGGAGTTGAGCCTCGCCGACGCGCGTCGGCGAGTTCGCGGACCATGAACTCTTGTGCAGCGGCACGTTGGTGCTCCTGCGACATCGCGGACAGCATCGCTGCGACGGCCGTCAGGCCGGACACGTCAGCGAGGCGGCGTAGCGCGTCCCACTCGTACGGAGTCAGGTGCGCAAAGTCGCTGTAGTTGAGCGACGTTCCGTTGTCGCCTTCGATCGGGAGCGTGCTCATCTTGGTCGTTAGACGGACTACGAAGTGCTACCAGGTGTCACGGGAGTGTTCTCCGTGACGTAGCTCGCACAAGGTCTTACGAGGAAGCGATGGGTGAAGCGCAGGGGAACTGCGCTGAACTCGGTATTTTCAACTCTGAGGTTTTTGTATTGAGATCATGCATAGTGATGAAAGTGAGGGAGATAACCTAATTAGTGAGCCCTCTGATGGGACGACCATGGTCGTCAGAAATCAGTTTAGGCCACTAAATGGGAGTCTGCTGTGCTCCTTCGTACTTAGCACAGCAGCCCCGTTACAGAACTCGTGTTGCGGCACGTTGGCGCGCAGCCAGTCAATAACGAACGGCGACCGATCGACCACGTTGATGCCGTTACTCGATCCTGCAACGCCAACATCGGCGTGTCAGATCCAAATGTTGTATGACGTGATGGTTTCGAGAATGACCATTCCGGTGCGGCTCTTGCCTTGGGCCTGCCTTGTAGACCCACCGCGCAGTTCTTCCACGCACAATGAGCACAATCGAGCGACCCGAACATGCCAGGGAAGCTGCGGAGAACTTGTAACGGGGCTGCTGTGCTAAGTACGAAGGAGCACAGCAGACACCCAATTAGTGGCTCGACCTGATTTCTGACGACCATGGTCGTCCCATCAGTGGGCTCACTAATTAGGTTATCTCCCTCACTTTCATCACTATGCATGATCTCAATACAAAAACCTCAGAGTTGAAAATACCGAGTTCAGCGCAGTCCCTCTGCGCTTCACCACATCGCTTCCTCGTAAGACCACGTGTAAGCTACGTCACGGAGAACACTCCCGTGACAGAACTGCTGTCTGTCGCCTGATGTCTTAGACCGCTGGCTGCCGGAGGTACTCGCTCCCAAAGTGCTCGATCACAGCATGACTCGGCGATCCACACGTACTCGTCCGTCGCGTCAGGCAAGGCGCTGAAGCAAAACACACCGCAGTCACTTTCTGCACCGACGAGAGACCGAGCTTGCCTGTTGCGTCTGCTCTCTGTACGAAGTAGGCGTCAGTCTCGGTGACACCAAACAGTAGTAGTAGCTCAATGATAAATCGTCGTTCGGTCTTTCGACAGTACTGGAAAGAACGCAAAACATGCAATTCATTTTCAGTATTTGATTTATCGACTCATAAAACGTACAAAGTTCATTGGCGTCTTTGTTCCGTCTATCTAACTCAATGTAGTTCTCAAGTAGCCAGTGAGTGAGATGTGATTAGTCTCCATCGGCGGAATGCCCGAACGATTGTGCGCCATTCGTTTTGTTGGACGACTTTTGTGCGAAGTGAATCGAAAGATCGGGAGTTGAAGTTCGTCGACAAAAATGTTGCGCGAGTGAGTAAACATCGTGATGTTGCGCGAAGGTCGCGTCAATGCGAACTCATGGTTACTTGTTTTCAGTATGCATGCTGTTGCTCACCTCGACCTGGTTCTTCGATCCTACATTCACTCATTCGCGCATTTGCCAGGTTGCCGCCAGTTGATCACGCTCGCCTCTCGCAACGACGACGACCATGATGCTGATGAAGACGTTCGCAGTCGCGGCCTCGCTGCTCGCGATGGCGACTGCCGCAGAGCGACCGGAAGTGCTGCGCCACACTGCGCTGACTGCGCCGCTGCCGCTCGTGCAGGGCGAAGTCACGAACACGTTCCACCGCCTGCCGATCCCGAAAGGCCCGATCGCAGTCTACCGCTTCGAAGCCGACATTGTCGAGAAAGATGCGGACGGGAACGTCATCCCAGTCGCGAACTACGACGCGTACTTGCACCACCACGTCGTCGGCTCGGTGCACAAGCACTACGCCGACAGCGCAGACAAGTGGGCGCCGATGAAGCCTGTGAACTTTAGCCGAAGCGTCGGCTTTGGCGCTGGCACCGAGTCGCGCGGCACGCCGCAGGAGTTCCAGTACCCGTACGCGTTCATGACAGTTGATGGCGAAGACGAGTGGGTCGCCAACGTCCACGTGATCAACACGCGCAAGATGGCGTCTGATGACGCGCACCGCTGTCTCGAGTGCCCGTGCACGTCGGACGACGTGTTCACGGACGACGCCGTGAACGGCTGGCACTTCCAGCCTGGGTCGTGCAACGCCGAGCTCGTGAGCGAGCAGAACACGGTGTGCTCGGTCAAGACGTACCACGGCGGCTTGCGCTGCTGCGAAGACGCGCAGTTCTGCCTCGAGAAGGCCGAGCTCGGCGCGGCGTCTGAGACGAGCACGTTCTACTTGCGCTACACGATCGAGTACTCGCGCGTCGTGCCGGAGAACCGCGCGCTATACCTCGCAGGCTGCTGCGACGCCTCGGGCGACGCGACGCACCACGGCAACATCGAGTACGACGTCCCAGCGTGCGACCCGGCGCGCCACCCTGGCTGCGTGCACACGCTCTCGACGCGCCAGCCGCTCGACCTCGGCCAGAGCTCGGTGTACAAGTTCCTCGAAAGCGAGAAGGACTTTGCGGACCGCGAAGTCGAGCTCGTGTACGCGGTGGGGCACCAGCACCGCGGCGGCTTGGGCATCCACATGTACGACGAAGCGACGGGCGACTTGCTCTGCAGCTCTGTCCCGACGTACGGCACGGGCCACGAAGTCGGCAACGAGAACGGCTACGTCGTGTCGATGAGCACGTGCACGTTCGACCCGCCGCGACGCATGCGCGCGTCCGACCTCGTGCGCGTCGTCGCGCTGTACAACAACACGGAGGCGCACACGGGCGTGATGAGTCTGCTCTACTTGGCGCTCGCAGACGTCGTCGAGCCGACTGCGGACGCGCTCACTGCGAGCGCCGTCACTAGCAGCAGCAGCAGCGACAACGTGGTCGTGCGCTTTGCCAAGTCGCCGTTCATGGTCGTCGGCCCTGCGGTCGCTGCGATCGGCTGCGTCATTGTGTTTGTGCTCCACATGACGAAGCGCCGCGGGTACCACCAGCTCACTGCGGAGACGCCGTCGATCTGAACTGCCTGACGGGTCGCTGTGTCTGCGCAGCGTCCAGCGGCGCTGTCTGCGAACTGAAGAGATCGAGCGAGAGAGAGACGAAGCCTTGCGTGAGGCACATACATATCGTAGCGTTCGTTCGTTTGTTCGACAGTCGGTCGTTCTATGCGACTGCGTCCTACTTCTTGGCCGCCACCGCTGCGGCTTCGGCTGCCTGCCGCGCCTTACGCGCTGCGTGCTTGGGCTTCTGGACCTTGACCTTTGGCGCGCGCTCGGGCTTCTTGCCGCTGCGACCGATCGGCTTCTTGCCACCAGGCGCTTTCTTCAGCGTCTTGCCGCCTGCTGCTTGCAGCGCCTTGCGCACCGCGTGCTTGGGCTTCTGGACCTTCGTGGCCGACGCCGCGAGCTTCGTCTTCTTTGCAGGCGCCTCCGTGGCGCTCTTGGCTTTGCGCTTGAGCGCGACGCGCGCCTTCGCGCCGACGGACGCGCGCACGCCCTCGTGCTTCTTCGTGGCGTCCTCCTCGCCCTTTCGGTTCTTGAAGCGCTTGCCGCACACCTGCACGCGCACAGGACGCCCGTCGAGCTTGCTCTCGTTGAGCGACAGCGCCTTCGCTGCGAGCGCCGCGCTCGCGAGCAGCACGTACCCAAAGCCTTTGCCGGCGCCGGTCGTGCGGTCGCGGATGATCCGGACGTTGTGCACTGGCGCCGGCTCGTCGTCGCTCGCCAGGCGCTTCTCAAAGAACTTGCGCACGGCCTCGTCCGAGACGCCGAAGCCGACGTTCCCGACAAAGACGCTCCGCTTCGGGTCCACGACCGGGTTCTCGCGGTCCACGCGGATCTTGAGGAGCAAGAGCGTCGCGCCGTTGAGCGCGAGCGCCTTCTCGACGCTCGCGCGCTCGGCGAACGTCACGTACGCGTTGCAGTGGTCCTTCGAGTCGAGCAGGATCTTCTTGTTCGCGCACACCTTCATCATGAGCTTCTGGTTCCCGTGCTGGTCCACGGCGCAGCCGGCGATCGGCATCGACCGGAGCCGCACGCTCTCGACCTTGCCGCACTGCGCGAAGAACGCCTTGAGGTCCTTCTGCGTCGCGTCGAGCGAGACGTTGCCAACAAAGACCGTGCGCTCCGACTTGTCGCTGTCGCTCGCGCTCGGCGCCGCAGCGTCGTCGGCGTCTGCAGTCTCGACTACCGCAGCGTCAGTCCCAGCGGCTTGCGCGGCTGCAGCAGCAGCTTCTGCGGCTTCGCGCGCCAGGACTTTGTGCTTCTTCTTCTTCTTCGGCTTCTTCTTCTCCGGCAACGCCATCGACGACTCGGCCGCGTCCGCAGCAGCTTCCTCCTCGTCGATCTCATCGTCGTCCATGCGCCGGTGCGCTGTCTTTACCGGCTTCTCGGTCTCTGCGTCCTCCGATTTGGACGAGCGCTTGCGCTTGCTCGACGCGGCAGTCGCGGCATCTGCAGCGTCGGCTTGGACGTACGACGCCTTCTTCGCAAAGAGCACCGAGCTCTGCGCAAACATGTCGGCGAGCGCATTCGTCGCTTTCGCTGGCGCAGCATCAGCAGTAGCCGTAGCAGCAGGCGCCTTTGCAGCCTTTGCCACTGGAGCTGCTGCCTCTGCAGACGCACTCGCCGCCGCGGTCTTCGACTTCTTGCCCATCGTAGCGATGCACTAATGGCTGGTCGAGCCACTTGGACTCGTGACAGTGTGCGCAAAAGCTATAGACCCGCTCGCCAACCAGTTCACAATCGAGTGGACCACATAGTCTGTCATTTCGGATAGTGACAAAAACGAGGGACGAACTCAACTCGAGTGTCCCGATGCGCTGGACACTTGCACTCGCGTCCTCCACGCACTCACTGCCCTGCTTTGATGAACTCCTTGATCGCATGCTTCTCCGCCGACAAGTCCCGCCCAAGCTCTTCGCTCACCTGCCGCACAATCTGCAGTCCCAAACAATCCATCGATAGAGTCGTCTGTCAGTCATCCGTCAGCCTGTCAGTCCCCCAGAGTCTCTCGTACTACGCACCGACTTGACCGTGAGCTCCTCTGCGTTGCCCAGTTCGATGATCTGCTTCACTTTCGCCTTCACGTCAGCGTCTAATGCGCTCGTCTCCGTCGTCGTCGTCTTGTCATCTGCCGCGTCCTCCTTGGCGTCCGCTGCAGCGCCATCGTCGTCGTCGCCGTTCTCGTCGCCGTCGCTCTCGTCCACGACGCGCTTCGCCGCACGTCGCGTCGCTTTCGTCGTGAGCTTCTTCTTCGCTGGCGCATCGTCCACATCGTCATAGTCGCTGCCCGAGTCATCGGCTTCCGCGTCGTCTTCGCCGTCTTCGTCTTCGTCGTCGTCCTCCGGAGCGGCACTCTTCGCCGTCTTCTTGGCCGTCTTCTGCTTCTTGGCCACTCCTGCGTCCTTTGCAGTCTGCCAGTGCGTCATATATAGAACGAGCGCGTCAGAGCACGTGACAGCCCCAGGCAATCGACTGTGTGACGTACGCTCTTGCGCTTCGCTGGCGCTGCCTTCGCCTTCTCCGTCGTCTTGACCTTGGGCTTCTTCGCTGCGCTCTTGGCCGTGGGCGACGCCTTGCGGCCGCTCTGGACAGAGCGCACAGCAGCATCGGATGCGTGAGGAGTAGGACGCCAGGAGCTCAAAGATAACGAGTCCAGTTGCGAGACGCACCTTCTTCGCCTGTGGGTGGTAGAGCCAGTCGATGAGGCGATTGATGAGCGAGTCCTTGTCAAACGGCTTCGCTTCGTCGTCGAACGACTTCTTCGACCGGTCGACCTGCGCACGCGCCAGGCGTGAGGACGAGCGTCCAACTCGTATGGTCATCCACACAGAGCAGCTGACGCACCCCAAGCACGTCCATGACTTCCTGCACAAACGGACGCTTCCAGCGCGCGATCTTTGTGAAGAGACCGTCGCGCGCCTTGGCGTCTTGCTCCACGACGCCCGAGAACTCGAGGATGTGCTCCTTGATCACTTTCAACTGCACATGCACGCGCAAGAGTGAGCTCAGTATGCACCGGACGCAGCAGTAGAACAAGGAGAGAGCGAGTGAATGACGTACGTTCTTGAGCTGGAAGCGGCGCGCGTACATGACCATGTACAGCGCCTTGAGCGTCTCGGCTTGCTTCTTCCCGAGCGCTGCGACCTGCAAGAGCACTCTGTGAGTATGCCTTGTATACACTAGAGAGAGCAAGCATACGATGCACACACCGTGTCGTTGACACCATCAATGTCTTTGAGCTTCTGACCCGAGCCGACGGGCGGCTGGAACTCGTCCGTGTCGTCGGCTTTCGGCTCGGCGACCGTGAACTTTTGCGTCGAGCGGCGCGCGCGGCTGCCAGTGACAGTCGTCGCAGTGACGTCGTGCACCGGCGCGGCAGTCTCCTCCTCCTCTGAGTCGTGCGTGCTGCTGCGGTCGCTCATGGCGCTCTCTCGACCTTGTGTATCGCCTGCGTGTTCGCGCGTTTTTGAGCTTTTCAAAACGCTCGACGATAAACAGATGCAGGTTTGTGCGAGGCAGATGATCACGTTCGACAGAGGCAATAGACGCGCCATTAAAAACGACGTGTGGATAAAATATATAGCCACAGTAATCTTTTGGATGATGATCAAATCTCGATAGTGAAAAACTCGAGGAGCGTCAACAATCCGACTCTCTGAAAGAGTCAACAACATCTTCAGCACGCTTCGTCACATCAGCGTCGCCATCGAGTGCTGCGATCACGCGCTCACTCGTTCGCACGCGCGCGCCTGTGCGTGAGCGCAGACGGCAATGGACGCGTACCAGCAAATGCGTACGACGTCGCGAGCGCGCAGCTCGTTGCGCGCGAGCCACGGCGCACTGCGCGACGACAGCCTCCGTCGCAGCAGCAATGACAGCGAGAGCAGCAGCAGCAGCAACAGCACCATGAGCGACGTCCAGCTCGCGCGACCGACACATGGCGTCTCGAGCGACACTGCAATGCTGCAGCAGCGGCAGCAGCGCTGGAAAGGCGGCAGAGGAGGCCATCTCGTCGACCCGACTGCAGCGCCTGCACCTGCGCTGCGCGGCGCGCCGCGGCCACTGACCAAGCACTTTCTCGCCAAGGGCTATGCGCACAACTCGTACTTTGCCAAGCGCCTGCGCTACTCGATGTACTGGGTCACGCTGCTCGCCTTCGGCGGCGTGTCGTCGTTCTGGATGGACGCCAAGCCGCTAGACGACGGCGGGATCTACGTCCCCGACATCTCGTCCGCCACGCGGTTCCAGAAGCAGGAGTGCGACCCCACGAGCGTCACGTGCGGGAGCTGCAGCACGCTCGTGGTCTACGCCATGATCGAGTACCACTTGCTCCCGCTCGCGATTCTCATTGGCTTGCCGGCCACGGGCTGGCGCGTCTTTGAGCCGTTCGAGCGCGCGCGCCAGCACGGCAAAGTCACGCGGTCGCTCTACTTGCAGCTCTGCGAAGTGCTCTGCACCGGCATCCTCATCCTCCACTTGCTCGTGTTCTTCTACTTCGCCTACAGCTTCGCCGACGGCAACAACTTTACGTGCGAGCTCGTGCGCGTGCAGCTCTACACCTTCGGCGGCTTCCTCGCGTTCGTCGGCGTGCTCATTGAGATGACGTACTTTGCGCGCTTCCGCGAGCACATCAAGATGCAGCTCGGCGCGTTCCACGAGGCCGACCAGACCGGGAACATCCGCGCGCGGCTCGAGCCGAAGAAGCGCCGCTTGATCTCCGAGCGCAGTCGCATCGAGCGCGACGTGCGCAAGCGCCTGTACAAAGAGACCGAGCTCGGGAACGTCTACGCCATTGAGACGCTCCTCGCCTACGCGCAGACGCGCCTCGGCGACGACTTTGCCGACGAGCTCTACGCAAACGCCGCGCGCACGTGCAAGTTCTTTAGCAAGTCGAAGAAGAACCCGCTCCACGCCGCGGCGCACCACGGTCACACGCACGCGCTCGAGCTCCTCGTGCGCGCGGGTCTGGACGTCAACAGCTTTGACCGCGTCCACCGCCTGCGCTTCAGCACCGGCGACATGTTCTGGCACTTTGCGCGCGGGATGATCGCGCTCCCGCGCTACGCCGTGCAGGACGCCGAGCACACGTCGCTCTTCAAGACGACGCTCGTGACGCCGCTGCACTGCGCCGTCGCGACCGGCCAGATCAACGCCGTGCGGTGGCTCATTGACCACGGCGCGGACCCGAACCTCGCGGCGCAGTCGTCGTACTGGTCCGAGCGCACGCCGCCGCTGTTTGTGGCCGAGAACCCCGAGATCGTGACGCTCTTGCTCGAAGCTGGCGCGAACCACTTGGAGATCCCGGACCCCGGACGCATGAACACGCTCACGGTGCTCCAAGTCGCGTACCTCCGCGGCAACATCCCAGTTGCAAAGGTCCTCGAGGAGTGGGGCGGCGACGTCGCGCTCACGCCGCTGCACGAAGCTGCAGGTCGGAACGACGTCCTCTACGTGCGCAAGCTCCTGCGCAAAGGCGCGGACCCGAACTGCGTCGGCGAGCACGGATACTGCGGCCTCTACCGGCGCACGCCGCTGCACTGGGGCGCTGTGAACGGCGCCGTGAGCGCTGTCGAGCTGCTCCTGGAGGCCGGCGCGGACCCAAACTTCCAGGACAACCAAGGCCGCACGCCGCTGCACTGGGCCGCAGCCGTGAACCGCCCAGCCGTCGTGCAAGTCCTGCTCGAGAACGGCGCAGACCCGCACTTGCGCGACGCGAACCACATGACGCCGCTGCTCTGCGCCTCGCTCGCCAAGCGCGTGTCCGAGGCGCTGTTCGACTGCCTCGTGCACCACGGCGCGAACATCAACGAGCACCTCCCGAACGGCGACACGGGCTTGCACTTGGCGATGAAGCGCGAGCACCAGCGCACGGCGCTCGCGCTCCTCGCCGCTGGCGGCGACGTCATGCGCACGAACGACGACGGGTACCGCCCAGTCGACTGCACGACGTCGACGACGCTCCAGTTCGAGATCAAGCGCGCCGCGGGGACGCGCGACGTCATGATCAGCTACACGCACTCGCACGCCGAGTTTGCGCGGAAGCTGCGGCAGAGCCTCGAAGACGCGAACGTCACGACGTGGCTCGACCTCATGGACCCGAGCGGCATCGGCGGCGGCGCGGTCTGGCGCGAAGAGATCGCGCGCGGGATCAAGAACGCCGCGATGGTCGTGTGCGTCCTCACGGACGACTACGCGCAGTCCGAGTGGTGCCTCAAAGAACTCGCGCTCGCCAAGCAGAGTGGCACGCCGATCCTCGCGCTCTCGACCGAAGGCGCCGCAGTGACCGACGACCTCCAAGTGTACTTGTACACGCGCCAGATCGTGCCGTTCGAGCCCGCGATCGCCGCGGTCCATCGCGACGCCGCAGCGCGCACGGTCACGTACGAGTACAGACCGGCGCAGTACGACGCGCAGTTCCGCCTCCTACTCGACGGCGTGCGCGACGAGATCGAGAAGCAGCGCAAGGAGCACATGGCGCGTGGTCAGCGTCGGCGCGCACTCAACGCGAGCAGCGTGCTCGCACCGAGCGTCAGTGGCTCGACGGTCTCGGATTGGGACCTCGCGGCGCTGAGCGACGTCGACTTTGTGTTCATTGCGCACGGCGACCAGCACCCGAGCTTTGCGCAGCGCATCTACGACCGCCTGACCGAGAGCGGCGTGGCGTGCGTCCTCGACGGCACGCAGGCGTTCGCGGACATGAGCGACCGCATCGCGACGGCGAAGGAGGCGATACTCCAGTGCGCGACGTTCGTCGTCGTGATCTCGCGCAAGACGGCGACGGACGAGCTCGTGAAGGACCAACTGGCGTTCGCAGAGGACAAAGGCAAGCCGATCCTGCCGATCCTGCTCAACGACATGGAGATCGGGCTCGACAAGCACTACACGCTCTCGCGCGGCGAGCTCTTCCACTTCACGCCCGAGCTCGGCTTCAACGCGAGCTTTACGCACTTGCTCGTGCGCGTGCGCCAGCACGTGCCCATGGCGCTCGGTCGTCGCGGCGCCGCAACGGCGTCGTTTGCTGCGCCACTGGGTACGACCGCAGGCGCATCGACAGCTGGCGCGAGCTCGTCATTCTTTGCGATTACGCCGTCGAGCGACTTGGCAGTTGGACGACCACGCACGCTCACGCGGAGCAACACGGCGCCGCTCTTGGCCGCGGCAGTCGACCGCAGCAGGTCGTAGTCGCGAGGTTCCTTTAAGTTATGAAATGAACGAAGCTAGTCAAAGTGGATGGACAAGAGACTGCTTGCTCTTGCTCCGTGCGCGGTTCTTGGACATGCTGGCGGTGCGCTTCTTCTGTGTGTGCGTGCGAGTGAGCGAGTGTGAGTGCGAGTGTGAGGCGAGAGCGGCAGAGCGTGGCGATCCACGAGCGTCCGTCCGGTCGAGTGCAAGTGGTTGTGCGTCGTGTTTGTAGTTTGACGTTAGTCGCACTTTACCGAACTGCGACAGTAGCAGTGGTCTTCATTGAAGTCGCTCGATACAAAAACCAAGTCAGCTGTCGCGGTGCGTCATCGACAGTCGTGTGGTGCGTCACTTATCCAGCGCCTACGTCACTCGAATCTGTCCACTTCACGACGACACTCGAGACGTGAGGCTCCTGCGCTGCTTGTTGCTGCTGGTGTTGCTGCTACTGCTGCAGCGAACGCAGCATGCGACCGCTCTCCACGAAGATTTTTGCTCCAAACGTAGGATTTTCGGACTCGATTCGCGGAGTAGATTTGCAAAACTAGACATTTTCGCGACTTGCGGCGAAATGTACCGCATGCGGTGTGCCCCAGACTGCAAGAGGGCGAACTCGAGGAGACTCTGGCTGGCTCTGCTCAATCGCGCGTCGCGGAATCGCGCGTCGCGAGATCTAGCGCTTCGAGAAGACTCATACAGGCTCGAGCTACTCGGATCTACTGGCGTAGTTCACCAGATCATCTAGTGCTCCGTCATACACTTGGACGTTGAAAGCAGTGTAAACAGCGCCACCAACCTAGCTTGACTCTTGCGACTTGAGCCTCCTTTGAGTGTGTAAGTGCGTTCACTGACTCGACCACCTCTGGCTATGCTAGACCAACTCTATACTTGCACCCTACAACACGCGGCGGTGAAGAAACCGAGGCACACTTGACGAGCAGTGCGAGCTCGTACTCGTCGGCGTGCAAGTTCGTCTACTTCGATCTTCAGATACAATGGGCCATATCGGATGCATTGTTTGAGCACTAACAGCACGTGCACCAAGTCAATGTCGTTCGTCCTTGCATCGCTACTGCACAAGCAGCACATGCGCGATGCCGCCTTCAATGTGGCACTCGAAGTGACTTTTGCTGTTGAATCTCGAAAGCCGGTACTGCAGTAAGACAACAAAGCTTCACTGCTCGAGCAGCGGTAGACACGGACACGAGGACTGTGGCCGACAACGTAGTAATCGGCAATCGACGTAGGTTGGCGGTGGGCGAGTAGACTTAGTAGATCTGTGCAGCTCCAGTTGCTCGACATTGCACGTTCCATTGAATCGTCGACAGCACCGCGCCATACATCTCAGTGCTTCTTGTGCTTATACGCTGGGAGTTGATGCCAAGCACGGGCCTTGTTCACTTGGCGCACGAGCTGTCAGTGCTCACGCACCAAGTGGATTCGTTTCAAAGAAGCACTTCGCAACAGGTACTTTGTCAACCTCGTCAAGCGCGCATCGCAACGTGTTGACGACGCATATTCCTCCTAGCTTGCGGTGATCTTTGCGCCAACACTCGTCGGCGCTAGATCTCGCGACGCGCGATTGAGCAGAGCCAGCCAGAGTCTCCTCGAGTTCGCCCTCTTGCAGTCTGGGGCACACCGCATGCGGTACATTTCGCCGCAAGTCGCGAAAATGTCTAGTTTTGCAAATCTACTCCGCGAATCGAGTCCGAAAATCCTACGTTTGGAGCAAAAATCTTCGTGGAGAGCGGTCGCATGCTGCGTTCGCTGCAGCAGTAGCAGCAACACCAGCAGCAACAAGCAGCGCAGGAGCCTCACGTCTCGAGTGTCGTCGTGAAGTGGACAGATTCGAGTGACGTAGGCGCTGGATAAGTGACGCACCACACGACTGTCGATGACGCACCGCGACAGCTGACTTGGTTTTTGTATCGAGCGACTTCAATGAAGACCACTGCTACTGTCGCAGTTCGGTAAAGTGCGACTAACGTCAAACTACAAACACGACGCACAACCACTTGCACTCGACCGGACGGACGCTCGTGGATCGCCACGCTCTGCCGCTCTCGCCTCACACTCGCACTCACACTCGCTCACTCGCACGCACACACAGAAGAAGCGCACCGCCAGCATGTCCAAGAACCGCGCACGGAGCAAGAGCAAGCAGGCGCCGCCGAGCCCTGCGGCGAAAGCGCCGACCTCGAGAGCCAATGGTGCGACGAAGCCGCCGACCCCAAAGGCAGCATCGACTCCAAAAGCACCTACGACCCCAAAGGCACCGGCTGCTGCGAAGCCGCCGACTCCAAAAGCTTCTGCTGCGAAGGCGCCAGCTGCTGTTAACAACGACAAACTGCGTACGTGCGTCGCACTCCCTTCGCTTGTGCATGTGGATGATGAGTGACTGACTGTGCGCGCCTGCAGTCTGGACGCCATCGAAAGAGATCCTCGCGACGTCGCACTGGACGCGCTTCACGACGTTTGTGAACGAAAAGTACCGGTACGTCCTCTGCGCTTTGCCTCATAGCGCCAGTGTCATGGCGATGGACTCACCATCCATTCACCCACTGCACAAACGCCTCTGTAGTCTGAAGCTCAGCTCGCCCGAGGAGCTCTGGGCGTGGTCGGTCGATCGCCTGGAGGACTTTTGGGATGCGGTACGCTGCTGCTGCTTGTTGTGCTAAGCGAGCTACTGCTCCATCACGCACTCACTCTCACTCCTATATGCGCAGTGCTGGCAATACACGGGCGTGATCTCGTCTGCGCCGTACACGCGCGTGATCGACGACATCTCCAAGATGCCGGGCGCCAAGTTCTTCCCTGGGAGCCGCCTCAACTTTGCCGAGAACCTCCTGCGCTTCCGCGACGACCACCCGGCGATCGTCTTTCGCGCCGAGACGAGCAACGCCGACACCGTGATCACGTACTACGAGCTGTACGAGCGCGTCGCTGCGCTCACCGCGCGCTTGGCGCAGCTCGGCGTCGTGCCTGGCGACCGCGTCGTCGCGTACACGCCCAATTTGCCCGAGACGATCATCGCGATGCTCGCGGCCACGAGCCTCGGCGCGATCTGGTCGAGCTGCTCGCCGGACTTTGGCGCACAGGGCGTGCTCGATCGCTTTGCGCAGGTACGATTACATGAGTGACGGTCGATTTGTTGTCGCGAGTGCTTGTCAGTGACACACACTCTCGCTCTTTAGATCGCTCCGAAAGTCGTGTTTGCGACCGACGGGTACTTTTACAAAGGCAGTCGCGTCGACACGCTGCCGCAGCTGCGCGAGATCGTGAGCCAGCTCCCGACGGTCGAGCGCGTCGTCGTCGTGCGCTTCACGATCCAGCCGACGCACGATCTCGACCTCTCGAAGATCCGCGGCGCCGTGTACCTCGACCAGTTCCTGCGCGAGACGACGGCGACGCGCGCGCCGGGAGCGCCGATTCCGTTTGCGCAGCTGCCGTTCGACCACCCGGTGTACGTCATGTACAGCAGCGGCACGACGGGCTTGCCCAAGTGCCTCGTCCAGGGTCCGGGCGTGCTGCTGAACCACATGAAGGAGCACATGATCGTACGTCGCGCTGCTGTGTCGCTCGTGCCGAGTGCGTCTTCTCACGCTCTCTTGTCCCATGATAGCACTTGAACATCTCGCGCCACGACAAAGTGTTCTACTACACCACAACGGGCTGGATGATGTGGAACTGGCTCGTGAGCGTCCTCGGCGCTGGCGCGACGGTCGTGATCTTCGACGGCAATCCGCTGTACCCGTCGCCGAGCGCGCTCTGGGAGTTTGCGCAGAACGCCGGCGTCTCGGTCTTTGGCACGAGCGCGCGGTACCTCGCAGCGGTCATGGACGCCGGGTGCAAGCCTGGGAAGGAGTTCGACCTCTCGAAGCTCCGGCTCATTGCGTCCACGGGCTCGCCTGCGAGCACCAACATCTTCAACGTACGTCCTCTTGTGTGTCGTGTGGTCTGTGAGTGATGGTCTCTCACATGATTGCGCGCGGCTGTAGTTTGTCTATGGCGACATCAAGAGCGACGTCCAGTTCGCGTCGATCAGCGGCGGTACCGACCTCAACGGCTGCTTTGCGCTCGGGTGCACCAACTTGCCAGGTATGTTGAGTGTGTGTCGATGGACCTTCACTCGCAGCCATGATATAGCGATACTCACGTCGTACCGCTGCGATTGCTAGTGTACGACGGCGAGCTCCAGATCCGCGGCCTCGGTCTCGACGTCCACATCTACAACGACGACGGCAAGGAGGTGTTCCAGGAGCAGGGCGAGCTCATCTGCGGCAAGCCGTTCCCGTCCATGCCGCTCTCGTTCTGGAACGACGCGGACGGAGCCAAGTACTTTGGCGCCTGTACGTCTCGTTCTCGCTCTCTCGTTGCCTCGCTTGTCCATCGCGAGACGAGACTAACAGACTCTTCTCTCTCTCTCGACAGACTTTGACACGTTCCCCAAGATCTGGCGCCACGGCGACTTTGCCGAAGTGACGCAGCACGGCGGCGTCGTGATCTATGGCCGAAGTGACGCGACGCTCAAGCCCGGCGGCGTGCGCATCGGCACGGCCGACATCTACAAAATCATGGAGGCGATGGACGATGTCGCCGACTCGGTCGTGATCGGCCAGAACTACACGCTCCCAGACGGCACGCCGGACGTGCGCATCGTGCTCTTTGTCGTTATGGCGCCGGGCGTCGAGTGCTCGCCGGCGTTCCAGAAGCGCGTGACCAAGCAGATCCGCGAGCAGGCGTCGCCGCGCCACATGCCGGGGCTCATCGCCGCGTGTCCGGAGATCCCGTACACCGTGAGCGGCAAGAAGGTGGAGCTCACGGTCAAGAAGATCATCGACGGCCACGCCGTCACGAACAAGAGCGCGCTGCGCAACCCCGAGAGCCTCGCGTGGTTCGAGACGTTCGCTGCGGCGCTCAAGGAGAAGAGCGGCGCTGTGGCCAAGTAGAGCGCGCGAGAGTGTGAGTGAGAGTGAGAACAAGCAGAGTAGGAGCGTAGCAGTAGATACAGACAGACAGAGAACAACACGTAGGCGAGTGGGTGGACACTGAGTGATGTTCGTCCGTGCGTTCGATACGATCGTAGACGCCAAGACGCGCTCACGTAGAGCGGTCAAGACCGGCAAAGAACGCGGCAAAGTGGCGGTAGATGTCGTCGCCCGAGCTCCAGGGCTCGACGCGCGCCGTCACGCGCTCCGAGTGCCGCTGCAGCCTCTTGAGCAAGCCGTACGCTTTGCCGCTCGCAGAGTCGTCTGCGCGCGCAAAGACGACGTCGGACGCCGTGAGCCGCGTCGCAGGGCAAAAGTCGCCCTGGCCGTCGCCAACGTACAGCACGTGCGTGTACGGCCGCGCGCTGCGGATCGCGTCGAGGATCGCGCCTTTGCACATGTTCGCGGGGCAGTCGCGGCAGCCGTGCGGCTCGATGTCCCGCGCGTGGTACGGCTCGACGCGCAGGCGGTTGCTCTCGCTTGCAGCGCCGTTGTTGAGCTCGAAGAAGCCTCGGTTCGTGAAGATCTCGCTCACGTGCGCCGAGAGTCCGTGGTGCGCGAGCATGCTCTCGATGTACACCGTGTTCGCGTCGCTCACGATCTTGACGTCTGCGCCGTGCGTGTCGACAGCGAGGCGCACGGCGTCGAGCATGCGGTCGAGCACTGGGATGCGCGCGAGCGTCTCACGAATGAGCGTTGGCGTGACGTGTGGCTGCTGCGCCACGAGCTCGCCCAAGAGCTTGTCCATGAGCGCGGTCCACGAGCTCTCGGCGGTCCACTGCGCGCGCTCGCGCTCGATGGCGTCGAGCAGCGGCGCGTGGAGCTCTCGGAAGATGAACGTGTCGGAGTTTTCGTTCACGAGCGACCAGTCGTAGTCAAACACGACGAGCACGTCGCTCGTGTTGGCGCGTGGAGCAGCAGCAGCAGACGTCGTCGCACTCATGATGATCGAGGTCCTGATCGAACTGAAGTCTTGATGGATTGATGGGGATGTCACTACATGTCACTAAACGGAAGCCAATGTCACTGCATGTCACTAAACTAAAACAAGCGCGCCAAGACTGACAGACTGCAGCTGCTGGAGCACCGCTTGCTGCTCCTCGTGCACGTGCTGCTGCTCCTCGTGCACGTGCTGCTGCTCGAGTGCACGTGCTGCTGCTCGAGTGCACGTCGTCATGAAGCTCTCGGCGGAAGAGCTCAATGCCGAGACGCTCTTTCCAGGCGACACGATCGAGTACTACTCCATGGTGCGTGCGAGCTCAATTGTGCAGCGCAATCTGCAGAGTAGAGCATTTGTGCAGAGTTGAACGCGTCAAGTGCACGAGTGATGCCAAGCGTGCGCTCATGGTGCTGATGCTCCGCGTGTGCGCCGCAGGTGTTTGTCTACGGCGACGAGCGCGGCTACCGCGAGGCGAAAGTGCTCCAAGTGCTGAAGGACGAGAGCGAGTACCCGCTGCGGCTCGACAGCCAAGAGCTGTACGTACGTCTGTCTGCTCATTGTCTGGTGGACCTCATGCGCTTGGTGCTGCTCATGCGGCGCTGTAGCGCACACACTCACAGCCACAACTCCTACTGCTGTGCGTGTTGCAGTCTCCCGATCACGTCGATGATCCGCCGCAAGCTCGATCGCCACGGCGACGCGATTGACCACACGAGTGCGTCCTCTGTGTGTGTTGTATGGCGCGCTGCAACGTCTCGTAGCTAACACGCGAGTCTGCAGTCGCCAAGTGGCGCAAGGTGCGGACGTTCAAGCTCGTGACGGGCGAAGTGCAGGGCCCAACGCGCGCAGATCGGCTCAACGCAGGGCTCAAGCAGGTGCGTCTTTGGGTCGTTCGGTCTTCTTATGTCCGCATCAAGCGCTAACATCCGCACACACACGTACACTAGAGCATTGCAAGTGCGTACAAAGCAGTGAGTGCGGGGCTAAAAGCGAGCAAAAGTACGCACAATGTGAAGCCAAAGCCCCAGAAGCCCAAGCTCGCGAGCGACCGGTTCCAGCAGCAGCAGCTCTCGTTCGTCAAGCGCGACGCTGCTGCGCCAGTGCGGTCTCCAGTGTCAAAGGCGCTAAAGGCCGACGCCACGCGCAAGCGCAGCAGCTTGGACTCGATGAGCAGCAGGACGTCCGCAGCTTTGCCGCTCAGCCGCCGCTCCGAGCACTCGCCCGAACGCGCGCTCAAGCACAAGACGGCGCGCCATCACGCGTCGCCATCTCGCGAGCGCGCGCCGCAGGCACCGACGGCAAAGCCCAAAGCCGCGAGCAAGTACTTTGGCGAGCAGCGGTCCAGGACGCCGAAGAAGACGGCGCTCCTGAGTTTCGTGGCGCAGTTGGAGGAGAAGAAGAGCGCGCGGAGCACGACGCTCGACGAGTACCTCGCGCTCGACCAGAAGCAAAAGGACGCGGTCGAGCGCCTCGCGCACACGCGCAGTCGGTCGCCTGCAAAGACCAAGTGGGACCAAGCGAAAGCGCGGTTCCGCGCCAAGCAAGCGCCGCAGCCCATGAAGACCGGCGCGCGCGCGCTCGACAAGTGGCTCACAAAGCCGAAAGCGCCGCCGCCGCCAGTGCCGCAGACGCTCGACGAGTCGTCGACGCCGCCGCGGCTCAAGCTCAAGCCCAAGGCGTCGCCGCGCCGGAGCAGCTTGAGCTTCCTCTTGCCAGAGCACGAGCGCACGGCGACGTCACCAGCAGTGGCGCGTGCAAAGGACGCAGTGCGAGACGAGCAGCAGCAGCGCAAGCGCAAGCGCTCGGGCGACTTCTCATCACCTGCGAAGCGCCTCAAGCAGGTGCGACTGACTCAAAAGAATGGCCCACTCTCAGTCGCTCACTCTCTCTCGTGCGATCGTGGCGACTAGGACGGAGCGCGGCGCGTGCGAGACGACGACCTCATGGACCAGTGGGTGCACAAGAAGCGCTGAGCGCCGTGTACCTTAACGATGCGACTTGCCTACTACGTGCTGGTCCCGTAGCCACGTCTGCTCACTAGTGCTTTGCGAGCCGAAAGCCGCCGTCGTCGAGCTTCCAGACGCCGAGCGTATAGCAGACGCGGATGAGCAGGATCTCGCGGAGCATCGTGATCGTCGCAGACACGACGCTGAGGTGCGACCCTGGGACTTCGCGCCACTGCACTGCGACTTCCTACAAGCAAAAAGCGGGTTCTACTGTGAGCGAAACCCATAGAACCCACGCACCCGTAAAACCCATAGAACCCAATCAATCACAAACCTTGATCGCAAGCTCCCGCGCAGCGGCGACGTACAGCAGCTCGACGTCGAACGCCCAGCGCTCGATGTGCAGCGGCGGGAAGACGACGCGCGCGGCAGCGCGGTCGAAGAGCTTGAATCCGCACTGCGTGTCGCGCACGCTCTTGACGCAGAGCGTCGAGACAATCAAGTGGAAGCCGTGCATGAGCAAGTTGCGCAGCGGATGGCGCTTCGCGATCGCCGCTTCCTCCAAGTGCGCGCGGCTGCCGCAGACGACGACGCCCGGGCGCTTGGCGCTCGCGAGCGCCGCTTCGAGCTTCGCCAGGTCGCGGATCTCCGTCGCGTTGTCGGCGTCTGCGAACAGAACGAGTGCGCCGCGAGCGCGCAGGACACCTTTGCGCACGGCGCCGCCCTTGCCGTGGTTCTTCTCGAGCCGCAGGAGCCGAATGCGCTGCGTCGTGAGCGCCTGCACCTGCGTCTGGACGATCTCGACCGTGCGATCCGTGCTGCAGTCGTCCACGACGATGATCTCGTACGAGAAGCTCCTGTCGTGTGTTCATCCGTTCGTCTGTCAGTGTGGCGTTCTCCGAGTCCTCTCTCTCTCCAAAGAGCCACAGCCATAGCAATCGATAGAGAGACGTACGCGTCGTTGGCGCAGCGCTCGTCGAGGTACGCGACCGTGTCCTGGATCGTCACGAGGATCCGGTCCTGCTCGTTGAACGCCGGCATGATGACGGAGAGCGAGCACGTCGCAGGCTCGTCGCTCAGCGACCCGAATGCGCAGCTACGAGGGCAGAGACGCAGTACATGTAGAAGAAGCGAGGGGAGAGCGACTGTCAGTGCATAGCGAGTCAAGTGTGAAGAGCGCTCATGGCATGCGCGCAACGTACAGACGCGCGCTTGCGGACGTGGCGTTCGGGTCCTCGAACGTCTGCTCCTGCGCTGGCTCGGGCTCGAGCGCAAGGCGCTGCGCCTCGACGATCGGCTCGCGGAGCCAGCGCACGAGCAGGAGCGCACCGGCCCCGAGCGGCACGAGCACGAGCAGCAGCGCGGCCGAGAAGAGCGCGTCGCTCGCCATGTCTTGGAGAGGATGCGGGTGCGCTTGTGCCACGTCAATGCTTTATGCTGTTACTCGTCGAATGCGTTGTCGGTAGTGATAAAACCGAGTGGGTTGGGTTCAGTCCACTGACTTGAAATTTGTATGTGGAGGCACTTGCTGACTACATGATCGCAGTGTCCTCGTCCTGATGGGCGACCGATGGCCGCGCTCTCGAAGATCCTGCTGCTGGTGCATGTACGTGCTTGCCATCGCCATTGCTGCTGCTGCTGCGGTGCACCCACTTGTTCGACTCGCTCCGACCGCCGCAGACGAACACGCGCCAGTTCGTCACGCACCCGCGATCGAACGGCGAGCGCTCGTCGTCCGGCAGCGCCTGCAGATACGTGATCGTCGCACGTCGCGCGTGCTCCCAGGACGTCTGTCGTACGCCATGTAGCGTCCGATATGAGGCTCTTCCATCCAATAGACTATGGCAGCGAGAGAGAGAGAGACACTGGCCGCACCTGGTTCGTCGAGATGAGGAACGCCTGGTACAGGAAGAGCGGAATGGCGATGAGCAGCACGCACGCGACCGAGAACCACGCGAGCAAGAACGGCCAGTTGACTTGGAACCACGCGTCGACCGAGTCCTGGAGCGTCACGGCGTCGGCGGCGACGCTGATCATCAACACGCCTTCGACCGCCTGCACGAAGAGGTACGCGACGAACTGGCGCCGGTTCTGCTCGCCCACGCACGTGCCTGCGCAGTCGCAGCTACAGTCGCGATAAGAGAGAGAGCCAAGCGCCCATGCGTCAGTACGTGGGTCTCGCTCACAGTCACTACAGCGATCGCTCGAAGGACGACTATGGAGCAGAGAGACGTACTGGTGGTCGTACTGGCGCACGCACTTGCCACAGTCCTTGCTGCGAAGGAGAGCGCCACAGGCACGCATGAGTTCGTAGTATACACGAGAGAGTGATGCACCGCATGACCGAGACGCCGTACCAGTGCTTGGTCCGAAGCGGCTGCGTGAGCTGACACAGCTCGCAGTAGTGCAAGCTCACTGCGCTGCGCTCATGATCTCGGCTCTTCGTCGGCACGAGCGAATCCGAGTCGCTCGCGAGCTCGCTGTCCTCAGTGCCAGTGCCAAGGTGCCCAGCCTCGAGATCGTGCGGCTCGCGCTCCACGAAGCCTGGTGTCGAGCGCTGCAGACGCACGTAGCACACTGCGTTCACGAGCGCGACTGCGAGCACGAGCGCGAATCCGCTCGGTGAGAGCGCGCGCACACTGAGCGAGCCGCTGTGCGCGAGCACTGCGTACACGTACACGTGCAGTCCGAGCCACCACGCGCGCGCCGACCACTTGCGCTTCTCGGGACTCGCCGGCGCCATCTCGATCGTTGTAGTCGTCTTCTTCTGAGTCACGCTGATTGATTTGCTTGTGGGTAGATGTGCAATTCTCATAACCGTCTTGGTATTTGTATGTACAATGCGAATTGAAAAAGATGAAAAGCAGAATATGAATATGAAATTCAGGATTTGAATCCGATAATCCAGTGTTCATGAGCTCGACCTAGAGCACAGCTGGCTCTGGCGTCGTCGTCCATGCCTCTCGGTCGCTACGACGCTGGCGTCGGTGACGGTGGACTCGCCGACGGTCCGAGGTGCAGCAGCTGCTCGAGCATGTCGGCAGCCTCGTGCGCTGGCTCTGTCGTCCTGTGACGCGACGACAACAACGAGAGCAAGAGCGTGAGCACTGCGCTTCTGTAGTCACGCATGTGTTATACCTCAACAACACGCACCTGTCCTTTGTCGCTGGGTCCACACTGCCGCTGCGCTCGAGTGGTGGGAGCGCTTTCATGACGGACTGCGGCACGACTTCTTGCGCTGGCGGAGGCGCGAGGTGCTCCGCTGCTTCGATCACTGCGACTTTCTGGTTCTCGGTCGCCTGCGACGCTGCTGGAGGAGCAGCAGTAGCACAAGTCGGAGCTGGTGGCGGCGGCAAGTGCACGACCGTCGCAGTGCCAGAGAAGACAGCGACTGTAGGCGGCGGTGGCATTGCGCCAGATGAAGGCAACGCAGCAGCAGCAGTGGCAGATGCTGGAGCAGGGGGCAGCGCAGTCTCGGTCTCAGGCTTTGGCAGTGGTGGTTGCTCCGCTTGGTTCTCTATCGCCTTCTCAGCCTCTTTCTATCAACGCCATCAGAGGTGTGAGCCAAGACCAAAGGCGCTTACAGAGACAGCAGTGATAGGAATACGTGCCTGCGACGTCTTGAACGAGAACGACGCGATGGACGACGAGTCGCTCTCAGTGTACTTGATGAAGCCCGAGTCGCGCGCGACGGGGTTCACGCACGGCCCGAGCGCCACTGGGTCAGGGACGACGCCGTCCAAGTTCACGACCCACGGTGCCATCTCTTCGTGGGGCTCTGTAGAGCAGAGAGATAGATTCAGACTAAGAGGCCACAACGATGAGAAGCGAAGGCACTCGGTGCAGTGGACGTACGCAGGAGCTTCCAGTTGAGTCCGCTCTTGTCCGGGTCATTGAAGTCGTAGACCTGCGACCAGTGGTTGTTCGTTGGCTCAAGGCGCGCGTCCGCAAAGTGCTACAGCGAGCGACCACAGATCCAGAGAGAGATCAGGCGAACTGACCGGCTCGTACAATACGAGCGGCAGGCTACAAGAAGCACAGACGTACGCGCTCGATGCCGTTGTACGCGCCGTTGAATGGCGCAAAGTGCATCGCCTGCGACGTCTCGATGATCGGATCCGTGAGCGAGTAGAGGTAGAACGAGCATTGCGACGAGTCGCGCGTGCGTAGCTGCTTGCTACGAGGAACAGAGCACAGAGCGTGAGTCCGTGGGCTTAGCCTTAGCTATACACAAACAGCACGAGACGAATCGATCTCAACACACGGCGTACCACGCGACCGTGAAGACGCAGTTTGTGCAGTTGCGCACAAAGACCGACTCAGAGCACGGGCCGATGAAGACGCGGCAGTTCGTGAGGTTGTCCACCTGCACTTGGTCGCACTGGTCCAGGAGCAGCACTTCGCAGTCGCTCAGGTCCGAGAGGTCGAACGGCTGGCTGCGATGCCAAGCGAGCGAGCAAGTTGCCTCAGTCAGTCCCAATAGCCACTCGTGTCTCAAAGGCGATCAGCTGGCGTACCCGCTGATCTTGCCAGGCGCCTTCATGAGCGTCTGCTTTTGCTGGTTCCGGAACGTGTAGTTGGTCTCGAACTCGTACTTGCGCCACGCATTGCGGTCGTCAAACGTCGTGCCGTCGCTCGCTGTGAACTGCATCCAAACGTGCGTCAGTCGAGACGCACAAGTCACTCACATATCCATCACATATACGCACCACGACCATCGTCTTCGTCTGTTGTCGTCGTCTGCTGCTGTCGTCTGCTCCTTTGGCGCGCAATGCTCTTGTGAGTGAACCGACGTGCGCAGGCAGGTGCACGAAACGACGCGAGTTTTGTATCAACACTATACAAATTTATATTGATAAATCTATATTGTACAGATTGCGTTGTTGCACATCTAGGCGAGCAATTGTGCTGGATATGTATAGAATATTCAAGATCATTTCAGATACTTTCGCGCGATCGAAACCATACTAAAATGAAGTCACTTTGATCTTCACGCAACACAACAGGACACTTTGATCGACCAAGGTATAATGGAGCTGAAGCGCAGCAGCAGCAGCTTGCGCGTGACGCCTCGGTTGCTCGTGCTGCGGCTCGCGCTGCTCCTGCTCGCGCTCCTGCAGCTCTGCATCTTTGCGTCGACTGCGCTCGCAGAGACGTCCGAGAGCAGCAGCGTCGCGACAGGACGCGACGATGCATCGCCACAGACGACCTGCGACGTCCTCACGAGCGATGGCTCTACGTCGACTTGTGCGCCGCCTGATCACGACGCGAGCGCACTCGACCTCAGCGCACAACAGCAACAACAACAACAGGAAGCGTTCGTACCTGTGCGTCCGCCATGCGCAACGACGTCACGCGCTGACGCAAAGCAAAAGCACGTCGTGTTCGTCTCAATTGCGATCAAAGGCCACGCGCAGCCGCTCTTGCGCATCGCGAGCGAGATGCGCGCGCGCGGCTACCGCGTCTCGTTCGCGACGCACGAGTCCGGCAAGGACTGGGCGCTGAGCCACGACGTGCCGTTCATCTCGGCCGGGCCGTTCCCGATCTCTGCGGACGACCTCCGCACGAAGCTCAAGGCCATGACGCGCGACTCGTCGACGTTCCGCGGCATCCTCACGATGGTCAACGACATCTACGTCGCCGCGGCGCGTCCGATGTTCGACGCGCTCCTGCCGCAGCTGCGCGCGAGTCCGCCGGACCTCGTCGTGCTCGACATCGCGACGATCGGCGCCCAGGACCTCGTCCACGCGCTCGAGGTGCCGTACATCGTCAACTCGCCGTCGATCATGTTCGACCTCGGGACGACGCCGAGCTACATCCCGGCATGGGGCACGGGCTACGGCATCCACATGTCGCTCTGGCACCGGTGCATGAACATTCTGTTCCCGCGCCTGCTCTCCGTCGCGCTCACGCCGCCGTTCATGCAGCTCAACAAGGTGCGCTGGGAGCTCACGCTCACGCCGTACCGGTCGCAGCACGACGTCTTCAAAGGCGCGCGCGTGATCCTCAACACGGCGTTCGGGCTCGAGCACGCGCAGCCGCTCTCGCCGCTCATCACCGCCGTCGGGCCGATCCTGCCGCTCCGAGACGCCGCGGCAAACGCGACGAAAGCGCTCGGGACGCTCGCGACGTGGCTTGACGCCGCGGCGCCGAGTGGCGGCGTCGTTTACCTGAACCTCGGGACGCTCGCGTACATTGACGCGTGGCAGGCGCAGGCGCTGATCGACGGCCTCGTCTTGCGCGCGAGCGAGGACGAGCCGGCGCTCCGCGTGCTCTGGGTCCTCCCAACAGACCAGCGCAGCGTCCTCCCGACCGACGTGCCGCCGACGCTCAAGGTCAAGTCGCCCAGCGGCGTGTCGAACCGCGAGATCCTGTCGCACGCGGCCGTGCGCCTCGTGATCTCGCACTGCGGCATGGTCTCGGCGCAAGAGGCGCTCGTGTTCCACAAGCCGCTGCTCTGCATCCCGTTCCTCGTGGACCAGCCGGACGTCGCTGCGCGCGTCGTCGACGCCGGCGCCGGTCTCGCGCTCGACAAGAACGCGCTCAGTCCGCTCACGGTCCAGACCGCCGTGCGCGCGCTGCTCGCGAACGCGTCGTACACGCGCGCGGCGACGCGCGTCGGGCGGCTCTTGGAGCTCGCAGGCGGCACGGACCGCGCGATCGACGTGATCGACAATGCGCTCCGGACGGGCGTGCGCCACTTGGAGACGCTCGACCTGACGTTTCCGTGGCACAAGACCGCGCTCCTCGACGTCTGGACGGTCTACGCCGCACTCTTCTGCATCCTCGCGTTCGCCATTCGCATCCACTGGCTCCTGCTCTACTTTGTCGTGTCCGAGGCGCTCGCGCTCGTCGGCGGCGTCGTCTTTGGACCGCCGACGACGCAAACGGCAGCGCCTGGCGATGGCAGCAGCGCCAGTGCGCCGAAAGACACGGAGGCGAGTCAGGACGCGACCGAGAGCGAGAGCAGCGAAGTGCTAGCGAATGAGTGACAAAGCCGTCTCTTGCAACGTCGTAGGACCTCGTACACACTCGTCTCTCTGTCTCTTGCTATCGCTAGGTGCTGTCAGTGGTGCCCCATCTGGCGCCGGAACTCGGCAAGCTCGTCTTGGAACCGCCGCTCGCGCTCCTCGCGCTTGCGCTGCTGGGCTTCGAGCGTCGCGAGGCGCTGCTCCCGCTCGACGCGCGCGGCGTCCGTCTCGATCGGCTGCTCCTCCCACTTGGCCGCCTTCAGTGTCGCGAGTCCTTGCGACGGCACTCGGTCCACAGTGCTTGCGCCGATGGCGGACGACGTACTCGTGAGCGACGCGAGCTGCTGCTTGCCGCTCATGGCCAAGTACGAGCTCTTGGTCGCCGCTTTCTTCGCAGTCCCTGGCGTCTGGTGCTGCGAGGCGCTCGTGCTTGGTCCAGAGACCGACTGGTCGAGTGGGAACACCGTTGTCGAGAAGCTCGGGATCGATGCTTCGCCGCTGTCGAGCGCGTCTGGGACGCCCTCTTCCTCATCCTCCTAGTCACGCGAGAGCGAGAGGCGCAGACACACGCATGCAGCAGTCGAGCGTTAGCTTCAGGACACTGATTGACTATCAGCTAAGTCAGAGAGAGAGTGCGTGACGCACTGGGAGACCGAACGCGTTGGGGAGAACGGGCAGTGCTGCGTGCGCATCGTGACGAGCTGCTGCGCCAGTACGGAGCCGCGGGAGGTTGAGCTGCGACGGCGCGGAGCTGAGTGCACGCGTTGCAGGCGCTGGTCCAGGTACTGAGTCGAGTGGCGCGAGGCTCCGATGGACGTTGTCAAGCGGCGCAAGGCCTCGGTGGACTTTGTCGACTGGCGCCGACTGCACGCGCGCGGATCGCAGCGCCAGTCCTCTCGGCTCGAACGCTTTCACGAACGGGTGCTGCAGCAGCTCCAGAGCGCTCGGGCGGAGCACTGGGTCGATCTCGAGACACGCTGCGACGAACGACCGCGCGTCGTCCGAGAGCTCGGTCGGGAGCGGCGGGAGCGTCTCGAGGTGCGCGATGAAGTACAGGAGTGCGATCTGCGAGTCGAACTTCTTGTCGCCCCAGAACGGCTGGCCCGTGAGCAATCGGAGCACGCTGCAGCCGACGCTCCAGATGTCCGACTTGCGGCTGCGACTCGTCTGCTTGATCACCTCGGGCGCCATGTAGTTGGGCGTCCCGCGCATCGACTCGTTGTTGACGCTCGTGCTCGAGCTGATGAGGCGCGAGGCGCCAAAGTCCGCGAGCTTGACGACGCCGTGCTGGTCTACGAGGATGTTGGACGGCTAGCAGCAGTTGAGCAGCTCAGTCAGCGGACGGTGCACAGCAGCGACCCGCCTGACTGAGCGAGCGCAAGACGCACCTTGATGTCGTGGTGCACGATGTTCTTGGAGTGGAGGTACGCCACGCCGCGCAAGATCTGCTGCGTGAAGCGCCGCACGATCCTCTCGTTCCCGCCAAACTTTTTGCGGTTCTGCTCGAGGTTCCCTCCTGGGACCCACTCCTGCGCACGCAGGTGAGCAAACATCGGCCAGTGTCAGCGAGCACCGACATCTACGCACACGCAAGAGCGCATCAACACGCACGCACAGTGAAGATGAAGAGCTTCTTCGCGTCGTTGTCGACACAGCTGCCGAGGTACTTGACCACGTGGTCGTCTCGGAGCGACCGAAGCAGCTCGACCTCTTTCGTCGCGCTGCTGATGTCGGCATCGTTCTCGTCGGCGATCAGGATCTCCTTCACAGCCATGAGGCCGCCAGTGCGCTCGTCGCGAGCCAAGTACACCTGCTCGATCACGCACACACTCGTTAGCTCACCGCTGACAGGTGAGAGCAGATCGCTTCGGACGCACCGTGCCGTAGCTCCCGGAGCCAATCGAGTCGCCTCGCTTCCACTCGCTGATTTCGTCCTCAAAGTCGTCTTCGTAGATCTCGTCACTGCTATCGTCGTCGTCGTCATCAGTGACACCAGCGCTGCTACGCGCGTCCTGTAACGAAGGAGCGGCGCTCAATGGCGACGCGCTACTCGCTGCTTCTCTGTCTGTCAAGACGAGTCGTGTGGTGTCTGCTTCGTCGCGGATGTCGTCGAGAGAGCCGATGGAGTGAATGGGCGACGTACTCGGTCCTCGTTTTCCCCAGAGACTTCCTCCTGGACTGCCACTGCCGCTTGAGCCAGGGAGCGAGAGCGTCCGCGCCTTCTTTGGCTGCTGCTGCTTCGGGTCGACGCCACCGAGCGCGTTCGCAACCTCCTGGAGACTCAGCTTCAGTGTGAACGTCGAGTTGCCGCTCGCGGTCGCGTTCGCTCCTTTCACGAGCTCGGCCCGCACTTCGTCCACGCGGCTGTCGGAGTGTCGCCCCGGGAGCTTCGAGACGCCGCTCCCCATCACGCTGGCAGCCGTGTGAACGCGCTCGGATCGCCTGGCGCACTGGTGCTCCTGCCGCGTCCAGCTCGTGTGGATGTTGTTGTGTGCGAGGCGATGGTGTGCATGGCGTCCCACGCATCGTACAGTGTTGCTCTGAGTCGAGACCTTATTCTGGTGTTAGCCACATGAGCGAGCCGTTCGGCAAAGCTTACACGGACTTTGCTACACAAGGACTCTAGCGATGGTCTATTGGGCTCCGACGTCCTGCTGCATCATGTGGCCAGGCTGTTGTGCTCATGAACTGGAACTGGAGCATGATCGCAACGACGATGTTGACATTTCGTTCAGAGACGCAGTAGCAGCAGCAGTGGCGCCATTCAGCACCACGTCCGAAGCTCGCATGCGCATGTGACAGAGATGTAGAGATCGAGAGACACGGCAGGTCTCAACGCAAAGCAAACGATGCAGTGATGATACAAAGTCTAGATCTATTGAGTAGGTATGGATAGTGAGTGAGTGAGCGAGGAAGCAGTGGAGCTACGTGGTGCGAGAGTCGTCGCCAAAGCGCCTCGCAGTCCGTCGTCGACGTCGCTCGACACTCCGAGACGCACACGAGCACGCGTCGTCTACCGCTTCTGGTGGTTGATGTAGCGCAGCGCGAGGCCCGCGAGCAGTCGGAAGGCGACGATGTAGCCGATGACGATGAAGAAGTACGGCACGATGTTGTCGTGCTCCATGCCAAAGACCTCTTCCGTGAAGCGCTTGACCGTCGTGGCGCCAATGTCTGGCGGCGAGTTCGCGAGCGGCTGGCACCCGAGCTCCGAGCCGACGTTCGACCACGTCTTGCTCGCGGCGTCGTACACAGGCTCGGTCGAGCAGTCGGAGAACACGAGCGCCGCGGCGATGGAGAGCGAGAAGCGCTGCGGCGTGATCTTGTAGAGCCACTGGTAGCCCGACGGAATGGCGTTCGCCGGCGGACTGAAGCCCATGAAGAGGAAGAAGATCGAGTTGACGAGCACGCCGATGATCGCCGCGACCTCTTCGCTCGGGAGCGCGTACGCGAGCAGCTGGCCCATGTACGTCTGCATGAGGATGAGCAGCGCGAGGTTGAGCCAGAAGAGCACGGCCGTGCCAAAGCCCGTGAAGCCGACCATGGGGTAGAAGATGACCGTGAAGAGCAGCGCGCTGAAGAACACGTACGGGATCTCCGCGACCGTCGAGCCGATGAAGTACCAGAGCGCGTTGTACGTCTGCGACGCGCGCTCGCGGTAGAACGACGCGCGCTCCTCGGACGCGACCGGCAGCGCGCTGTTGAACGACACCATGCCGCTAAAGAGCGTGGCGACGAAGAGCATGCCGACGCCCGAGTTCATGCCCTGGTACGACGCGTACTCGGCGCCCGTGAAGATGAGGCCGAAGAGCAGCGCCAGGACGACCGACATCACGAACCGCGTGAGGTTGTACGACGGCGTGCGCCAGTACAGGTCCATGAAGCGGCCCACGACAAACTTCATCTGCACGCCGCTGCTCGCCGCGCGCTTCTGCGTGAACTTGAGCTCGGCCACGTCCGCAGCCGGCGAGCACACGCCGGGCTTCGCCATCGCGCCGTCGAGCATCTGCTTCTGCGCGCTCGCGTGGAAGACCTGCACAAAGTCCGTGTCGTCGGCCGACGCGTTGCCCACGCCGGCGCCGATGCACTCGAGCATCCACGTCGCGGGGTTGTAGCCCTTCGGCAGCGCAGGCGTGCCCGGCACCGCCTCAAAGTAGCTGATCAGGTTGCGGCAGTTCTTGCCGAGGTCGCCGAAGAACACCGTCTCGCCGCCGCGCTTGAGCAGCAGCAGGCTGTCGAACAAGAAGAACACCTCGGACGATGGCTGGTGGATCGTGCACACGATCGTGCGGCCCGTGTTTGCCACCTTGCGCACGCCGTCCATGATCAACTTGGCCGACCGCGCGTCCAAGCCGCTCGTGGGCTCGTCCAGGAACAGCACGCTCGGCTGCGCCGCCAGCTCCACGCCGATCGTCAGGCGCTTCATCTGCTCCACCGAGCTGCCGCGGATGATCTGGTCCGCGATGTCGTGCATGTCGAGCAGGTCGAGGCACTCGTTGACCGAGTCGAACTTCTTGCTCGCCGGCACGCTCGCGTCCTGGCGCAGGAACGCGCTGAACGTCAGCGCCTCGCGGATCGTCGACGCCTCCGAGTGGATGTCCATCTGCTCGCAGTAGCCCGTGCACCGGCGGATGGCGAGGTCCGTGGCCTCGTAGCCGTTGAGCAGGATCTGGCCCTGGATCTTGCCGCCCGTCTTGCGACCCGCGATGACGTCCATGAGCGTCGTCTTGCCGGCGCCAGACGACCCCATGAGCGCCGTCATCGTGCCCGGGAGCGCGTACCCCGTGATGCCCTTGAGCAAGTCGATCGTCTCGTGCTTCGGGTTGCTCGGCAGCGGCACGGTGTACCACAGGTCCTTGAACGCGAGCGTCACGGGCGTGAAGTTGAGCTCCGTGGCCTGGACCTCCAAGACGACGTCGTCGCGCGACTTGTCGGACGCCGCGCTCTTGGGCGTCGACGCGAGCGCGTAGCTGTCGTCGCCCGCTTCGTCTTTCTTGCCGAGCGCGACGTTCTCTGGCGCCTCGTAGCGCTTGTACTCGAGCGCGAGGTACGACAGCGACATGAAGACGACGTAGACCGCGACCATGAAGATCATGGCGTACGGGACCCAGTACTTCTCCGTCGGCACGTCAAAGAGGTTGAGGTAGTACTCGCCCATGGTCTTGCCGCCAAAGTCCTTGCAGTAGTCCACGCCGCCGTACACGCACTTGTCGAACGCGCTCGAGCGGTACTGGTTCAC
Organism: Pythium guiyangense; assembly: GCA_003730235.1. Taxonomy (NCBI): domain Eukaryota; phylum Oomycota; class Peronosporomycetes; order Pythiales; family Pythiaceae; genus Pythium; species Pythium guiyangense. The sequence continues at coordinate 61,081 of QXDM01000092.1, forward strand.
CGCCAAGCCGCGGAGGCTCCAGCTCACGGGGCTGATCCAGTAGAGCCAGATGAAGTAGTCGGGCATCTGGCTCTTCGTCACGATAAAGCCGGCGAAGATGACGTAGATGAGGATCGAGACCATGGACACGGGCGTGGCGATGTTGTTGTCCGGCGAGATGGCGGCGAGGAAGAAGAACCAGGCGCTGAACGCCAGGTTCGTCAGCAGCAGCACGACCTCGAAGACCACGAACTCGAGCGCGTCGGTCGCAAAGCCGCACATCCAGTACACGAGCGTGCCGAAGAGGATCGTCTCGCCGATCGCCATCGGGATCTGCGCCGCCGAGTTCGCGATCACGTACGACGACGTGCGGAAGAAGTTGGCCTTGCGCTGCTTGTAGAAGATGTCGCGCGCCGTGATGAACGTCGGGATCTGCGACGCCTGGCCGAGCGATAGGAAGAGCACGGCGGCGAAGATGATGCCCATGACCACCTGCACCTGCTTCGGGTCGAACTGGTAGAACGTGCTCGAGTAGAGCAGACCCATGATCACGATCATCATGACGCGGCCGATGATGAACGGCGTGTTGCGGAACTGCACCATCAGCTGTCGCCGGAGCAGCGTCGCTGTGCCTTCCCAGAACGACTGGTGGAACTCTGGCATCGGCTCCATGTGCGCACCGACGTTCGCCAAGAGCTCGGGGTTGTGCGGCGCGTCCAGCGCACGCAGCGTCTCGGCGTGGATCGCCGACTGGCGAAACACCTCAGCGAACTCGCTCGCGTACCGCGGACGCTGCTTGCTCGGCGTCTCCACTTCGTACTTGTACTGCTGCTTCGTGCCGAGGTCGAGGAGGTAGTCGGCCACGTCGCGCTCCGGCGGACACGCAAAGCCGAGACCCTCAAAGTACTCGACCACTTGCTCGCGCGGACCGTGGTACATCACTTCGCCGTCGTTCAGGATCATGACGTCGTCAAAGAGCGCAAAGACCTCGGGCGACGGCTGCAAGAGCGCGATCACGACCGTCTTGCGGAACTTCTTCGCCACGCTGCGCTGCGTGTTGATGATGTCGTACGTCGCCGCGCTGTCGAGGCCCGTGCTGATCTCGTCCATGAGCGTGACGTACTTCATGCCGAACTCCATCTCGCCGGTCGTCACGCGCTTGCGCTCGCCGCCCGAGACGCCGCGGAGCATGGCGTCGCCGACGATCGTGTCCTGGCAGTTCTGCAGTCCGAGCTGCTGGATGATGATGTCCGGGTAGTGTGCAAACATGGCCTTGGCGGCTTCGAGCGCCTCGAAGTTCTCCTCCGGCGTGCCTTGGCTCAAGAGCTCTTCGCCGCGACGCGTGAGCTCGCCGCCGCAGAACGTGTGCGCAAACTCGAGCGTCTCCTTGACCGTGAGCACCGGGTAGTGCTTGTCGCGCTGGTCGACGTACGCGGCGAACTGCGGCAGCGTCTTCTCGATGTCTTGCTGCGCCACGCCGTTGTACGTCACGTCGCCGTCGATCGTGATGTTCTTGTCGCGCGGGAAGCGACCGCTGAGCACTTTCATGAGCGACGACTTGCCCGAGCTCGGCTGCCCGAGCAGCAGCGTGATCGTGCCGGGCTTGAACGACCCGCTCACGTTCTTCAGGATCTCCTTGCGCACCTGGTTCTTCTTGGCCGAGACGAAGCCCTTCTTGACCGTGTTGTAGAGCGTCGGCAGCTCACTCTTGGTCGCGTCCTCGTCGACCACGACGATGTCGGCCGAGACGCTGAGGTTGCTGAAGCGCACCTCCATCTGCGGCAGCGCGCGGCCGAGCGCCTTCTCCAGCTTGCTCGAGACGTACTCGTGCAGCACGTGCGGGCCGTGCGCCATGAGCGCCTTACCGGACTCGTGGCTCACGTGCTTTGGGTCGTCATTCGCGTTGTCGGTCACTTGCGCGGCCATGGCGCTCGCTTGCTTGTTTGTGTGTGTATTGGTTGTTGATTGCTTGCGGTGCTGCTGGTCGAGCGGTGATCTGCTGTCTGCTGTTCACTGTGGCGCGCTCGCTACAGTAGCTCGCGTTCGTGGTGCGAGTATGCGCGCTGTGTGCGTCGTCGTCCTGTGCGTCGAGTGCGCAGATCGGAGCAGATCGGGAACTGAGCCATGCCGACGTCGACGCTCGCTCGCTCGCTCGCTCGCTCGCGCACACGACACACAGTCGCACTCGCTCGCGCTTCGATCTAAGCGAGCGATAGCGAGGTGAAGGCGACGCAAGGACCAGCTGGCGACGATCACAGTCAGTCGCGGTGCAACACCAGCCGCCAAGAGCCAAGAGCGCCGAGAGAGCTCCAGCGCCAACACGACGACGATGACCGAGCCGCGCCGAGCCACTGCACACAATCGGCTTGATTGTGCCGGATCGCGCCGCGACTAGGGTTTATGCCCGGGCTAGGGCGCGCTTTGACATGATTGCCACTTCGGTTGAGACTTGAGACTTGAGACTTGCTTCGCCAAGACTTGCTTCGACTTGAGACTTTGTCTTGGTCTTGGTTTGACGCCTGGTGTGTTGTTGCTACTGCTTCTTGATGTCGTCGCTACCGAGTGCGAGCAAGTGCTTTGGACGTGGAGAGATTGTCGCTTGCGTGGGTAATGGCAAGCGTTGTGATCGCAGTGCGAGGGAGTTGTGCAGGACGGCTGGCTTCGCTTGCTGAGACAATGGCAAATTGATTTATGTGGTCCACGCGATGGCATCAACAATCTTGACTCAACACATTCGACATGTCGAAAATTATTTACTCGAGTAAAAGTCGTGTCAAGAAAGAGCGTTTCATTCGTAACGTCCACCTCACACCCAATATTATTATTTGACGTTCTTGACACAGAAACTAGCAATTCAAAGTGCAATTTAAAGTGCAATTCAATTTTAACATGGCCTCTGATCTTGTGTGGCTGTTCTAAAATATCCCAAAATATCTGAGAAAGGGTTTTTGGCATCAAATGCCTCGAACCCTTTCTCATATACACGTATGAGAAAGGGTTCGAGGCATTCGGACTTATTTGGATCGCACTTATCCGGACCTTTGACAAAAACACGTGTGTGTCTCAGACACGTGTCAATATTATTATTTGACGTTCTTGACATCTCATCAAGCTGCGGACGAATCCTTTTCTGAAGATTATGTCACATCGAACATGGCGAATCAAGTGCCGCTTCGAGGACTCTCTCGAGGACACTCGATGTTGTTGGTGTGTCGTGGTGATGGTGCGCGTCCAAGTCCAGCAGCAGCGAAATACGAGCAAGCGCTGCTCATATATGGCATCGCTGCTGCGTCGTACGATGGACACCTCAACATGCTTTCAAGCGTCGCTCAACTCGACAGCATTGCTCTCTGAGACTCCGAGTTGTCGCTGCTGCTGCGGCTAGTATCTCGTGTGAACAACTGAATCGCTTCAGATGCTTGGACATTTGGGCATCGCGCGCGCTACTCGCGCCGCCACCGTCTGGAGCTTGCTCGCTCGACTCACCGGCATAAACTGTGAAACAGACGCCAAGGTTTGTTTATGAGCAGTCGAACGACCTTAGAGGCACCACCATTCCACTCCATGCCTACCTGCGCTACCATGCCCGCTGGTTGTCTCAGTCGCACATGCGCGAATGTTTGCTGTTTGTCTGCGTGGGTGCGCATGTGCTCCAGGAGACTTGTGCTCTTGGCTCGGCCAGCACCACAATCCAGAGTCCGCGAGCTCGCTCGATGCTTGCCGCAAGCTTGCCGCAAACCAGGCGAGATAGCGAGCTGAGTGCCAGCACGATACATCAGCAATCTCTATCCGGCTCGCTCACACCACTTGGGCACTCAGACCTCACATGTGCATTGCAATTCATACGTCTTAGTGTCACCACCACCCACGCAAGCGACAATCTCTCCACGTCCAAAGCACTTGCTCGCACTCGGTAGCGACGACATCAAGAAGCAGTAGCAACAACACACCAGGCGTCAAACCAAGACCAAGACAAAGTCTCAAGTCGAAGCAAGTCTTGGCGAAGCAAGTCTCAAGTCTCAAGTCTCAACCGAAGTGGCAATCATGTCAAAGCGCGCCCTAGCCCGGGCATAAACCCTAGTCGCGGCGCGATCCGGCACAATCAAGCCGATTGTGTGCAGTGGCTCGGCGCGGCTCGGTCATCGTCGTCGTGTTGGCGCTGGAGCTCTCTCGGCGCTCTTGGCTCTTGGCGGCTGGTGTTGCACCGCGACTGACTGTGATCGTCGCCAGCTGGTCCTTGCGTCGCCTTCACCTCGCTATCGCTCGCTTAGATCGAAGCGCGAGCGAGTGCGACTGTGTGTCGTGTGCGCGAGCGAGCGAGCGAGCGAGCGAGCGTCGACGTCGGCATGGCTCAGTTCCCGATCTGCTCCGATCTGCGCACTCGACGCACAGGACGACGACGCACACAGCGCGCATACTCGCACCACGAACGCGAGCTACTGTAGCGAGCGCGCCACAGTGAACAGCAGACAGCAGATCACCGCTCGACCAGCAGCACCGCAAGCAATCAACAACCAATACACACACAAACAAGCAAGCGAGCGCCATGGCCGCGCAAGTGACCGACAACGCGAATGACGACCCAAAGCACGTGAGCCACGAGTCCGGTAAGGCGCTCATGGCGCACGGCCCGCACGTGCTGCACGAGTACGTCTCGAGCAAGCTGGAGAAGGCGCTCGGCCGCGCGCTGCCGCAGATGGAGGTGCGCTTCAGCAACCTCAGCGTCTCGGCCGACATCGTCGTGGTCGACGAGGACGCGACCAAGAGTGAGCTGCCGACGCTCTACAACACGGTCAAGAAGGGCTTCGTCTCGGCCAAGAAGAACCAGGTGCGCAAGGAGATCCTGAAGAACGTGAGCGGGTCGTTCAAGCCCGGCACGATCACGCTGCTGCTCGGGCAGCCGAGCTCGGGCAAGTCGTCGCTCATGAAAGTGCTCAGCGGTCGCTTCCCGCGCGACAAGAACATCACGATCGACGGCGACGTGACGTACAACGGCGTGGCGCAGCAAGACATCGAGAAGACGCTGCCGCAGTTCGCCGCGTACGTCGACCAGCGCGACAAGCACTACCCGGTGCTCACGGTCAAGGAGACGCTCGAGTTTGCGCACACGTTCTGCGGCGGCGAGCTCACGCGTCGCGGCGAAGAGCTCTTGAGCCAAGGCACGCCGGAGGAGAACTTCGAGGCGCTCGAAGCCGCCAAGGCCATGTTTGCACACTACCCGGACATCATCATCCAGCAGCTCGGACTGCAGAACTGCCAGGACACGATCGTCGGCGACGCCATGCTCCGCGGCGTCTCGGGCGGCGAGCGCAAGCGCGTGACGACCGGCGAGATGGAGTTCGGCATGAAGTACGTCACGCTCATGGACGAGATCAGCACGGGCCTCGACAGCGCGGCGACGTACGACATCATCAACACGCAGCGCAGCGTGGCGAAGAAGTTCCGCAAGACGGTCGTGATCGCGCTCTTGCAGCCGTCGCCCGAGGTCTTTGCGCTCTTTGACGACGTCATGATCCTGAACGACGGCGAAGTGATGTACCACGGTCCGCGCGAGCAAGTGGTCGAGTACTTTGAGGGTCTCGGCTTTGCGTGTCCGCCGGAGCGCGACGTGGCCGACTACCTCCTCGACCTCGGCACGAAGCAGCAGTACAAGTACGAAGTGGAGACGCCGAGCAAGCAGCGTCCGCGGTACGCGAGCGAGTTCGCTGAGGTGTTTCGCCAGTCGGCGATCCACGCCGAGACGCTGCGTGCGCTGGACGCGCCGCACAACCCCGAGCTCTTGGCGAACGTCGGTGCGCACATGGAGCCGATGCCAGAGTTCCACCAGTCGTTCTGGGAAGGCACAGCGACGCTGCTCCGGCGACAGCTGATGGTGCAGTTCCGCAACACGCCGTTCATCATCGGCCGCGTCATGATGATCGTGATCATGGGTCTGCTCTACTCGAGCACGTTCTACCAGTTCGACCCGAAGCAGGTGCAGGTGGTCATGGGCATCATCTTCGCCGCCGTGCTCTTCCTATCGCTCGGCCAGGCGTCGCAGATCCCGACGTTCATCACGGCGCGCGACATCTTCTACAAGCAGCGCAAGGCCAACTTCTTCCGCACGTCGTCGTACGTGATCGCGAACTCGGCGGCGCAGATCCCGATGGCGATCGGCGAGACGATCCTCTTCGGCACGCTCGTGTACTGGATGTGCGGCTTTGCGACCGACGCGCTCGAGTTCGTGGTCTTCGAGGTCGTGCTGCTGCTGACGAACCTGGCGTTCAGCGCCTGGTTCTTCTTCCTCGCCGCCATCTCGCCGGACAACAACATCGCCACGCCCGTGTCCATGGTCTCGATCCTCATCTACGTCATCTTCGCCGGCTTTATCGTGACGAAGAGCCAGATGCCCGACTACTTCATCTGGCTCTACTGGATCAGCCCCGTGAGCTGGAGCCTCCGCGGCTTGGCGGTGAACCAGTACCGCTCGAGCGCGTTCGACAAGTGCGTGTACGGCGGCGTGGACTACTGCAAGGACTTTGGCGGCAAGACCATGGGCGAGTACTACCTCAACCTCTTTGACGTGCCGACGGAGAAGTACTGGGTCCCGTACGCCATGATCTTCATGGTCGCGGTCTACGTCGTCTTCATGTCGCTGTCGTACCTCGCGCTCGAGTACAAGCGCTACGAGGCGCCAGAGAACGTCGCGCTCGGCAAGAAAGACGAAGCGGGCGACGACAGCTACGCGCTCGCGTCGACGCCCAAGAGCGCGGCGTCCGACAAGTCGCGCGACGACGTCGTCTTGGAGGTCCAGGCCACGGAGCTCAACTTCACGCCCGTGACGCTCGCGTTCAAGGACCTGTGGTACACCGTGCCGCTGCCGAGCAACCCGAAGCACGAGACGATCGACTTGCTCAAGGGCATCACGGGGTACGCGCTCCCGGGCACGATGACGGCGCTCATGGGGTCGTCTGGCGCCGGCAAGACGACGCTCATGGACGTCATCGCGGGTCGCAAGACGGGCGGCAAGATCCAGGGCCAGATCCTGCTCAACGGCTACGAGGCCACGGACCTCGCCATCCGCCGGTGCACGGGCTACTGCGAGCAGATGGACATCCACTCGGAGGCGTCGACGATCCGCGAGGCGCTGACGTTCAGCGCGTTCCTGCGCCAGGACGCGAGCGTGCCGGCGAGCAAGAAGTTCGACTCGGTCAACGAGTGCCTCGACCTGCTCGACATGCACGACATCGCAGACCAGATCATCCGCGGCAGCTCGGTGGAGCAGATGAAGCGCCTGACGATCGGCGTGGAGTTGGCGGCGCAGCCGAGCGTGCTGTTCCTGGACGAGCCCACGAGCGGCTTGGACGCGCGGTCGGCCAAGATGATCATGGACGGCGTGCGCAAGGTGGCGGACACGGGTCGCACGGTCGTGTGCACGATCCACCAGCCGTCGTCCGAGGTGTTCTTCCTGTTCGACAAGCTGCTGCTGCTCAAGCGCGGCGGCGAGACGGTGTTCTTCGGCGACCTGGGCGACAACTGCCGCAACTTGGTCGAGTACTTTGAGGCGATCCCGGGCGTTGCGCCACTGCCAGAGGACTACAACCCCGCGACGTGGATGCTCGAGTGCATCGGCGCCGGCGTGGGCAACGCGTCGGCCGACGACACGGACTTTGTGCAGGTCTTCCACGCGAGCGCGCAGAAGCAGATGCTCGACGGCGCGATGGCGAAGCCCGGCGTGTGCTCGCCGGCTGCGGACGTGGCCGAGCTCAAGTTCACGCAGAAGCGCGCGGCGAGCAGCGGCGTGCAGATGAAGTTTGTCGTGGGCCGCTTCATGGACCTGTACTGGCGCACGCCGTCGTACAACCTCACGCGGTTCGTGATGTCGGTCGTCCTGGCGCTGCTCTTCGGCCTCATCTTCACGGGCGCCGAGTACGCGTCGTACCAGGGCATGAACTCGGGCGTCGGCATGCTCTTCGTCGCCACGCTCTTTAGCGGCATGGTGTCGTTCAACAGCGCGCTGCCGGTCGCGTCCGAGGAGCGCGCGTCGTTCTACCGCGAGCGCGCGTCGCAGACGTACAACGCGCTCTGGTACTTCATCGGCTCGACGGTCGCGGAGATCCCGTACGTGTTCTTCAGCGCGCTGCTCTTCACGGTCATCTTCTACCCCATGGTCGGCTTCACGGGCTTTGGCACGGCCGTGCTCTTCTGGCTCAACCTCGCGCTGCTCATCCTCATGCAGACGTACATGGGCCAGCTGCTCGCGTACGCGCTCCCGAGCGAAGAGGTCGCGGCGATCATCGGCGTGCTCGTCAACTCGATCTTCTTCCTCTTCATGGGCTTCAGTCCGCCGGCGAACGCCATTCCGTCGGGCTACCAGTGGCTCTACAAGATCACGCCGCAGCGCTTCTCGCTCTCCATCGCCGCGGCGCTCGTGTTCTCCGACTGCTCGACCGAGCCTGTGTACGACGCCGCGAGCAAGACGTGGTCGAACGTCGGCTCGGAGCTCGGGTGCCAGCCGCTCGCGAACTCGCCGCCAGACATTGGCGCCACGACGGTCAAGCGCTTCACGGAAGAGGTCTTTGGCATGGAGCACGACAACATCGTGCCGTACTTCTTCATCGTCATCGGCTACATCGTCGCCTTCCGACTGCTCGCGGGCCTCGCGCTGCGCTACATCAACCACCAGAAGCGGTAGACGACGCGTGCTCGTGTGCGTCTCGGAGTGTCGAGCGACGTCGACGACGGACTGCGAGGCGCTTTGGCGACGACTCTCGCACCACGTAGCTCCACTGCTTCCTCGCTCACTCACTCACTATCCATACCTACTCAATAGATCTAGACTTTGTATCATCACTGCATCGTTTGCTTTGCGTTGAGACCTGCCGTGTCTCTCGATCTCTACATCTCTGTCACATGCGCATGCGAGCTTCGGACGTGGTGCTGAATGGCGCCACTGCTGCTGCTACTGCGTCTCTGAACGAAATGTCAACATCGTCGTTGCGATCATGCTCCAGTTCCAGTTCATGAGCACAACAGCCTGGCCACATGATGCAGCAGGACGTCGGAGCTCCAACGTGTCGTCATCACTCAGTGTTTGGATCGAAATCGACACGCAAAGTACGTACGTACTCTGAAGTAGTGTAGCACGTATGGCATCGATACAGAGGAAACAGTTCAAGCAGCTAGAGCGGCGTCTACTCACTCATACACGAAACACGAACACAAGACCACCGAAGCGTTCACCATTTCATTGTGAGTACACTGCCCCTGACGATGCCGAAGTGCATCCGATGGATCTGCGGACGCGCTAGTAAATAGCAAGTGACTTGCGATCAGCGTACAGTGGATGAATGGATGGATCACTTCGAGGATATCGGTTGAGCATTCGTGTTGCTTGCTTTGACGTCTGACAGTACTTACTGCCTTGCCTGGCTATCAGTCAACGCAAGTGGTGGGTGAGCTGTGCTATGTGATCTATGTGATGTGAGCGAATGTTCCCACTACAGTCTGAGAGGCTCTTGATGAATCAAAGTATCCCCGAATGCAGTCCTCATGTGCCTCGCTCGCGGACGGGGAGGGGAGTCGATCCAATCCAGGGCATTGGACTCCATGATCATGGTGTTAGTGGACATCAAGACACAAGAGAGTAAGAGAGCGACTCAGTGTACAGGCACTCCTCAAGCGCTGAAGGCTCTGATCGAAGAAGGGCTTCAAAGGTAAGAGCAACACGCACGACGCAGCTCCACTCGGCAACGATGAACACCACAGCAGGACTACAGGTGGCGCTCAGACCAGGTCAAGAAGCAAGTTCAATCAAAATGGAGACTGGTCATACTTTATTCAAGCTAAGTGTTTCACAACAGTTGACTTGATCAGAGTAAAGTCCCTATATTACTGAGAAATTAGACTAAATACATTATTCAAGCTAAGTGTTTCACTACACTTTTCTTGATCAAAGTATACAGGCTAGCAAACACCAAAAGCACAATGTTATGTCCAACAGAACATATTGTTGGTAAATGAGCAAAAAGAACAGCAGTTGCTGGTCTTTTGCTCGGCAATAGTATTGAGAGCCAAACGATCCATCTGGCATCAATACATTGGTACCACAGTGTTGTCCAATTGTTGTAAAAGAACGATGCTTGACAAAATGTATTGTTGGCAACAGAACAGCTCTTTGGAACCATTATTGTTGTTTCTTGACAATATTACAGCAAATATATAGTATGTAGTGTGTAGGTAAAGCAAAATATCCTTCAATGCAATAAACCAGTATTCTTTTTGAAATCAGTGATGGTCCATTTGTTGTTAAAAGAACAATGCTTAACATTGTGTATTGTATTGTTGGCAACAAAATCGATCATTAGAACTGTTATTGTCGTTTCTTGACAACAATAGTATGAAGGTACGGCAAAGTATACTTTAAGGTAGTCAAATAGTAATGTTTCACAGGATTGATTGCTCTACAAAACCATTACTGCTGTTTCTTGACAGCAATAGTATGGATGTAATGTAAAGTAAAGTTCGCGGAAATAAACCAGCATTCTTTTTGATATCAGTGATGGTGTTCCTTTATTTTTATAAACAATACTCTAATGTATTTCTCTGAAGCGGTGACATCTCATAGGCGGCGCTCCTTTATTCGGAGTGATATTAGAGCATGTGCCACTTTCTCGATTTTACAAATATATACATCCTTCATTACTGACATGACATAGAAGTGAGTATATGCACGTTTTACATAATTACACAAATGGTCATTACGAGAAACGACTGAATTGATACACGTGATGGCGGCCATACATCGTCGTCATTCATTTATGTTTGTGTCGTCAAAGGCGTTCACTTGCTTGTCCATGCATATGTTTTGCTCACACATGATGCCACCCTCTTAAACGTCGTCAATCATGCAGACTGTAACGGGGCTGCTGTGCTAAGTACGAAGGAGCACAGCAGACTCCCATTTAGTGGCCTAACCTGATTTCTGACGACCATGGTCGTCCCATCAGAGGGCTCACTGATTAGGTTAGCTCCCTCACTTTCATCACTATGCATGATCTCAATACAAAAACCTCAGAGTTGAAAATACCGAGTTCAGCGCAGTTCCTCTGCGCTTCACCGCATCGCTTCCTCGTAAGACCACGTGTAAGCTACGTCACGGAACACACTCCCGTGACACCTGGTAGCACTTAGTAGTCCGTCTAACGACCAAGATGAGCACGCTCCCGATCGAAGGCGACAACGGAACGTCGCTCAACTACAGCGACTTCGCACACTTGACGCCCTACGAATGGGACGCGCTGCGCCGCCTCGCCGACGTGTCCGGCCTGACGGCTGTTGCAGCGATGCTGTCCGCGATGTCGCAGGAGCACCAACGTGCCGCTGCACAAGAGTTCATGGTCCGCGAACTCGCCGACGCGCGTCGGCGAGGCTCAACTCCCGCGGCATCATCAAGGAGCGACGTCGTCAAGCTCGACGTCACAAGCTACAACGGCGAAGGTCCCAACCGACTCGCTTTGAACCGCTGGCTGTGCGAGGTCGACATTGCCATACACGCACGCCAGCTCACCTCCGAACTGTCACGCACCCACTTCCTCCTCTCCAAGCTTGGTGGCCGAGCAAAGGAGTGGACGCTGTGTCGGCTTGTCGCCGACCCTGACTGCTTCCCAACGCTCGACGCGCTGAAGAGCGATCTGCGACTCGCGTTCGAGCCGCCTCAAGACGAGATGCATCACCGCGCTGCGTTTCTCGCACTCAAGCAAGGTCGCGCGTCCACGCGCGACTACGTGCAACGTGCTCGCCATCTCGTGTCATGTGTGACATCAGCTCCGATCGACATGGCGACGCAGGTCCATGTCTTCATCTCCGGCTTGAACGCTGGTCATCAGCGCCTGTACTTGACCCGGAAGCCTCCGGTGTCGCTTGAAGAGGCTTTTGCGATCGCGATCCGCGAAGACTTCAGCGTATCCGCCTCGCGGGGCCATCACGCCGTCGCCCCGCGAGCTGACAACGGCGCCGAGCCGATGGAGATCGACGTGATTGAGCACGACGCGAACTCGCAGCGCGCAAGCAGTGGCAACGGCAACAGCAACGGCAGTCGACGCAACGGAACAAGCAACAAGCAGCGCATCTGCTTCCGCTGCCGCAACGGAACAAGCAACAAGCAGCTCATCTGCTTCCACTGACGCAAGGTCAGTCATCGTGCGGCAGTGTGCCGCGCGCCAGCTCCAGTACCTTCTACTGTTGAGGTTCAAGACGAGACCGAGCAGCCCGCGCATGCAAAAACGCGGGCACACAGTAGGTGCAGGGCGACCTACTGGGCTTATCGAGCGAAACGTGCCTCCGGTGGCGTCACGTTCCGCTAGCCCTCCGACGCTGCGCTTCAAGCGCAGCTCTTTGCCACCACCTCAAGCAGTGACAAGCGACTGATCGTACTCAGCTTGCACGTCGCCGGCGCGATGCAATCCCTTCGCGCCCTTGTCGATTCAGGCGCGACGAACAACTTTGTACGAGCCGAGACTTTGCAACTCCTGCCCTCGCGGGCGCGCGCCTGCGAGCAACCAGGCGCAATGATCGTCAAGTTCGCAGACGGCGAACCGCGGTCGCTGCCGCGGCGCTCGGTTGAGTTCCAGTACGAGTTTGACGGATTCAAGAGCAGCGACGCGTTCCTCGTTGTCGACCTTGGCGGCTCGTTTGACTGCATCTTTGGAATACCGTGGCTTGCGCGCCACAGGCCTGACATCGACTGGCTGAGTCGCACAGTGAAGCCGCGCGACATCGACATCGGCGGTGTTCTCGCCCACCTGAGCGACAGCGCAAGCGCCTGGCCGCACGTCACAGTCGTGGACCCCGACTCCACGACGCTCAACCCGCATGAAGAGAGCGATGGCCCTTCATGCTCGGTTTGTTGTAAAGCACCGTGCACCACGCCGACGCGACAAGCGAACGCCGACGACCAGTGGGTCACTGTGAGCCGCAGGAAGGCAGCGGCTTCTGCGGCGAGGAGCAGGACGGCGTCCGATCGTGCAGAAGTTGGTAAAGCGCGAGCAGTGGCTCGCGCTCCAGTTCCCCAGCTCCAAGAGAGTTACCCACGCGCACCGGCTTGGCCCTCTGCACCGGCGCCGGCGTACGACACGATCCACGTCATCAACATGACTGGTCACGGCCCGCCGCGCCACGACATGAAGATCACGAGTCCGCCTCGCGAAGCAGCCGACCTCACTCGGCTGCCTGTGATGTCTTGGAAGAACATGCTCAGCGAGATCAAACTCGGTCGCGTCGAGCAGCTTTGCGCCGTCGTGGTCGACCCAGCGGATCCGGCGCTCGTTGGCAGCGAGCGCCCTGCTGGAGCGGAGCCGAAGACCGCTCGCGAAGAACGCTACGCTGCGCAGTCCTGGGACGAGCTCGAAGCATCTAGGAACCCAGTCTTGGACATCTTCCCCGACAAGATTCCGCTGGTGCTACCGGCAGACAGGGGCGTACGCCACGAGATCGACCTCGTGCCTGGAACAAAGTACTGCGTGACGCGGCAGTAGCCACTGCCGCGCGACCAAGTCAAAGCGATCGACGCGTTCTTCGAAGACCGGCGAGCTGCCGGGCACGTACGCGAGTCGACGTCGCCGCACTCGAGTCCAACGTTCTGCGTAAAGAAGGCGACCGGAGGCTGGCGCATTGTGCACGCTTTCAACAAGCTCAACGACGCGACGATCCCGGCGCAGACGCCGATCCCACGCAAAGACATGGTTCTCGACACCATGTCTGGCAGCACGATCTTCAGCGGGATAGACCTCACGGACGGCTTCTACCAGATCCTCATGCGCGAGTCGGATGTTCCGCTGACGGCAGTCAGTACTCCCAGCGGCATGCTCTGGGAGTGGCTTGTGATGCCGCAAGGGCTGAAGAACGCCCCCGCCACGTTCAACCGCATGGTCTCGCACGTGCTGCGCCCATTGCGCGACTTCGCCCCAAGCTACGTCGATGACATCTTCGAGCACAGTCGCGCCACTGAGGGCGCGACAGATCTGGACGTCCACCTCGGGCACTTGCGGAAGGTCTTCGAAGCATGCGCGAGAACAAGCTGTACGCGAACTTGAAGAAGTGCATCTTCTGCGCTCCCGAGATCCCGGTGCTCGGCAGCTACGTGAGCGCGGAAGGTGTCCGCGCTGATCCTGAGAAAGTTGCGTCGATCATCGCGTGGCCGGTACCCTCGCGACCAAAAGGAGCTCCGGCAGTGGCTTGGGCTTGCGAACTACCTTCACCACTACGCGAAAGACTTCGCGTCCGCGATCTTCCCGCTCTCGCAGTTGTTGAAGAAAGACGCCACGTGGGTGTGGCGTCGCGAGCACCAGACAGCGTTTAATGACGTCAAGACGCGGCTCTCCACCGCGCCGGTCCTTGCTCTGGCGGATCACACCAAGGCGTTCCACGTCGTGTGCGACGCGAGTGACTTCGCGATCGGCTGCGCGCTCATGCAGCACGACGACGAGGGACGAGAGCGCGTCATCAGCTTCCAGTAGAGACAGCTGAAGTCTGCGGAACGCAACTACCCCTTGCACGACAAAGAGCTGCTCGCGATGCGCTACGCGTTGGTGAAGTTCCGCGTGTACCTGCTGGGCGAGCAGACGTTCGCGATCTATACCGACCACGCGTCACTCCGTACCGCGACGAAGTCGCCGCACTTGAGCCAGCGCATGGCGCGCTGGCTGTCGTTCTTCGCCGAGTACAACTTCGTCGTCTTCTACAAGCCCGGTTCGACGAACATCATCGCTGACGCGTTGTCGCGGCGTCCGGACTACGACCCGCGACCCAACTCGCCGCGCCACGCCGCCGACGATGACGATGGCGACGAGTGCAATGCGTGTGTCGCGCTCGGCATAAGCGCGACGGCGTCAACTGCTGTGAGCCCGCTGCGAGACAAGATCGTCGCGGCGTACTCCCGCGACCCGTCGTGCGCCGCCATGCTCAAGTACTGCCAAGAACCGTCCAAATCGACGCTGCAGCTTCTCGCTCCTTCAGCGCGGAGCCAGGCGCCGCGCTTCTAGGTTTCCGGCGACTTGCTCAAGTACCAGATCGCCCGCTTCGACAGCCCTCGAGTCGTCGTACCACTCGACGACGACTTGCGCGCTCGCATCTTGCACGAGTACCACGACGCTGCGTCTGGCGGTCATCTTGGCCGCGAGAAGACGTATCTCGCTCTTGCGCGCGACTTCTACTGGCCCCACATGTACAAGTGGGTGCGCAAGTGGGTTCGGTCGTGCGAGACGTGCCAGCGCGTGAAGCCCTCGCAGTCGTCACAAGCCCCGCTGCAACCTCTCCCAATCGCCGAGGACGCCTGGCGATCCGTGAGCATGGACTTCATCTTCGGGCTGCCTCGGGATCACGCTGGTCGCACAGGCATCTTCGTGGTTGTCGACCGCTTTAGTAAGATGACACACCTCGCGCCGGTCGCGGTCGGCATCACCTCGCAGGAGACTGCTGAGCTCTTTCTCGACATGGTGTATCGGCACCACGGCATGCCTACGTCTATCGTCTCTGACCGTGACCCGCGCTTCACGGCAGCGTTCTGGGACCGCCTCTTCCAACTACTCGGGGCGCGGTTGCTCATGTCGACCGCGTCGCACCCGCAGACCGACGGGCAGACGGAGCGCGTCAATCGAGTCGTCGAGGACGTGCTACGCAGTTACGCGACGTCACAAACGTCGTGGAGCGCGCTGTTGCCGATGGTCAAGTTCGCGATCAACAACGCGGTGCACAAGTCCACTTGTCACACGCCGTTCTTCATCAACAACGCGCGACACCCGCGCGTTTCCGCAGTTCTTGGCTTTGACGACGGCAGCTTTCTTAAACGGAGTGGGACACCGAGCGCATCGGTATCGTGCGGCGGTCTTCCTTGCGCGACAGAGACAGCTTCGAGCAATCACCGGTCGTCACACTGCGCTGTTGCAATGACGCCAAACGAGGCGACAGTTTGGGTTAACGCGGCTCTCATCGCGCTATCGCCATCACCACACGCGCTGGCGCGGACAAACCATCCGCACCTCCACCTGCGATTGGCGAGGATCGTGTGCTCGAGTTCGTTCAAAAGCGCGAGTCGGTCGCTCGCTTTGTGCGCGATGCAATCGCTGCAGCAGTCGATCGGCAGAAAACAGCAGCCGACCAGCGCGGGCGCAAGAACTTGGAGAAATTCGCGGTCGGTGACCGTGTTTTGTTATCGGCGTCCGGCATTGCACCTGGTTCTGTCACGAATCTTGGTGCGACCAAGCTCGCACCGCGCTTCATCGGCCCGTTCACGATCACACGACGCAAAGGCGAGGCGTACACTCTCGACATGCCAAGTGCATTGAAGGTGCACCCGACCTTTTATGTCGGGCGCTTAAAGCGCTACGTGGCTGCTACGGTTCCGCCGGACGTGCCACCACGCCAGGTTCGAAACGCGACCCGACGTGACGAGGACGCGCATCTGAAGCTGATCAGGCGCAGGCGCGACCGTCGTCTCGTCGCGCCACGTTCCGCCGCGATGGCCCGCCGCCTCTTGTCGACAGCGCGGGTCATCCGCGCTGGATCGTCGATCGTCTGCTCGATCATCGCGACTCTGGTCGTCGCGGTGCCAGCCGCCGCGAGTATCACGTTCGTTGGCTTGGTTTTGACTCGGCCAGCGACTCGTGGGAGCCTCGCGCCACGCTTCTCGAAGATGTCCCCGTCTTGGTGACGGCGTACGAGGCCGCTGCTCGCGCCAAGGCGACGGCGCGCGCGCGACCACGCGACCGAGAGCGTGAACGCGATCGTCTGCCCGGCTCTTGCCACGCCACATGCCAGTCCTGCGAGCGCGCAAAGCGCGCGTCGCCTTCCCACGCGCGCATCCCTCGAGACAAAGAACGCGCGCTCGGCGCGCGACGAGACGGAGACCATGAGCGGAAACGACCGCGAGAACGAGAGCGGGAACGGCCGCGAGAACGAGAGAGCGCGCGGTTCGCCGCGAGGGCGCGTCGATACTTGGCGAGGAGAGCCTTCTCGTCTTCGTCAAGCGGATACTCGGCGAGCATCGCCTCCCACTGAGCGACCGTCGGCTTCTGGCGGTCGTTGCAGATGCGACAGTACGCCACGACGTGAACGAAGCAACACGGCCGGTCTGCGTCCCACGACGCCGAGCACACACGCTCGGCGAGATTGCCGAGGTGAAAGCGCTCGTGCTGCACCTCGCGGCGCTCGAGCTCGAGCGCCATATTTGGCTCGAGGTTCCAGCGTGCAACGAAGCGCGTCCACGACTCGTCAAGCGCTTCCTTCGTCACGTTGCCGGTCGTCGTGATCGGCTTGCCGCGCGACTGGCGCCATCGACGCCACATGTCGGCGAGTGCCTCGTCGCCTGGCGAGTCCCGCACGCCGCTGCAGTCGTACAGCGACAGTCGGCGAAGCGCGTCGGCGTATGTCGTCGTCGCTGCGATCACGCTCGCGCTCGGCATCGGCTGGTCGCAGGTCTTGCAGATAGCGCGACTCTCAGTGCCGCGCTGCATGGTCTCCGTGTTCGTTGCTCTTCTTGCTTGCTGCGTCGCGCCACGTGTGCTTTCGTTTTGTGTGCATTTGCCTTCTTTCGCTTGCGTGTCAGCAAGCTTGTGTGGGGAATGGTGTAACGGGGCTGCTGTGCTAAGTACGAAGGAGCACAGCAGACTCCCATTTAGTGGCCTAACCTGATTTCTGACGACCATGGTCGTCCCATCAGAGGGCTCACTGATTAGGTTAGCTCCCTCACTTTCATCACTATGCATGATCTCAATACAAAAACCTCAGAGTTGAAAATACCGAGTTCAGCGCAGTTCCTCTGCGCTTCACCGCATCGCTTCCTCGTAAGACCACGTGTAAGCTACGTCACGGAACACACTCCCGTGGCATGCGTGATGCACGATGGTTCGCTCCAGTCAAGTGAGAGTTGTGATATTGAGGTTCGTACTCCTATCACAGGGCGCGACAAATGCGTCCTATCGCTCTGAACAAGATTGCTGGAGCATAATCAGACCATGTCATTTGTGAGACAAAAGAAGATGCAGCAACACCTAGAAAGGATAGAATTGATAAGTGACGTTCCACCCACGCTCTGCATAACACAAGCTGGGCGATCAGCACCGATCAGATGGTTTTGGAAGTGTGTTTGTCTCGGTGCATGACCCGAATCCAACGTATGACAGATTCCCTTGTGTGGTCAACCTATTTCGCGGAATACCGTCTCTCGTTGCCACAACGTGTGGATCGAGACTATAATTCTTATTTCCGGAGCACCCGGAAATAAGAATTATAGCACCAAGGCGCGGAACGCGACTGGAATGTTTGTCGTCGACTCATTACCAGCATGTTCTCAAATTTATCCAGTCTCATCATGCGCGTCTATGAGAAAGCTCGACGTGATTCATCCTCAACTCGTATAATACCAAATGGCTGGTTCTAGACTATTTCACGTTTGCAACCGCAGTGTTCATGCCGACCCATCCGTTGTGTAACGACAGGGTTACTGTGGCATAATATCGCCCTCGTGGAACCCATCGAGAATATAAAGGACCAGATCTGGTGCTCCAACTGCATGTTGTAGGTTAAGGAGCACCATCACAATTATCCATACTATTTGACTATAAACTGATATCTGGCGAAAATTTCGCCGGATCACTGTGTGTAGCCTGAGGCGCCCACATCCAGTACGGATGTCGCCACCAGAGCGCAGCCGAGGTAGGTGACTCCGCCTTATGCGGAGAAGCCGAAGGTTTGCGCGCTGAGGCACTAACGGACCCGCTTGCCAGGCCCGTCGAAGACGGGCGCTACGTCCTTGTCAATCAAAGAGTTCTTCTTTGTAAAAGTACACAGTTTACAAAACTCATATAGATATTTTTCTGCTTGTTGCTCTAAGGTTAACATTTTTGAGGTGATGAATGACCTTCTTGTATACATGAAGCAATAAATGAAGAAATATGTACTTGACGGCATACACTCTACTGTGTTGTACTCTATTGTATATCTCATTGACGGCGGTGACATGCTGCAAACCTGCTTCAAATAATGGAGCGTCGCCTTTGAGCGCCGCCAGAAAATACTGATGATTTGTGATAGTGCCAATATTCTGTTTATGAGATGACGTGGATATAATACAAATCGATATACACACGTCATGTCTACGTCAGGGCCTAGTCTGTGTCACGGGAGTGTGTTCCGTGACGTAGCTTACACGTGGTCTTACGAGGAAGCGATGCGGTGAAGCGCAGAGGAACTGCGCTGAACTCGGTATTTTCAACTCTGAGGTTTTTGTATTGAGATCATGCATAGTGATGAAAGTGAGGGAGCTAACCTAATCAGTGAGCCCTCTGATGGGACGACCATGGTCGTCAGAAATCAGGTTAGGCCACTAAATGGGAGTCTGCTGTGCTCCTTCGTACTTAGCACAGCAGCCCCGTTACACCATTCCCCACACAAGCTTGCTGACACGCAAGCGAAAGAAGGCAAATGCACACAAAACGAAAGCACACGTGGCGCGACGCAGCAAGCAAGAAGAGCAACGAACACGGAGACCATGCAGCGCGGCACTGAGAGTCGCGCTATCTGCAAGACCTGCGACCAGCCGATGCCGAGCGCGAGCGTGATCGCAGCGACGACGACATACGCCGACGCGCTTCGCCGACTGTCGCTGTACGACTGCAGCGGCGTGCGGGACTCGCCAGGCGACGAGGCACTCGCCGACATGTGGCGTCGATGGCGCCAGTCGCGCGGCAAGCCGATCACGACGACCGGCAACGTGACGAAGGAAGCGCTTGACGAGTCGTGGACGCGCTTCGTTGCACGCTGGAACCTCGAGCCAAATATGGCGCTCGAGCTCGAGCGCCGCGAGGTGCAGCACGAGCGCTTTCACCTCGGCAATCTCGCCGAGCGTGTGTGCTCGGCGTCGTGGGACGCAGACCGGCCGTGTTGCTTCGTTCACGTCGTGGCGTACTGTCGCATCTGCAACGACCGCCAGAAGCCGACGGTCGCTCAGTGGGAGGCGATGCTCGCCGAGTATCCGCTTGACGAAGACGAGAAGGCTCTCCTCGCCAAGTATCGACGCGCCCTCGCGGCGAACCGCGCGCTCTCTCGTTCTCGCGGCCGTTCCCGCTCTCGTTCTCGCGGTCGTTTCCGCTCATGGTCTCCGTCTCGTCGCGCGCCGAGCGCGCGTTCTTTGTCTCGAGGGATGCGCGCGTGGGAAGGCGACGCGCGCTTTGCGCGCTCGCAGGACTGGCATGTGGCGTGGCAAGAGCCGGGCAGACGATCGCGTTCACGCTCTCGGTCGCGTGGTCGCGCGCGCGCCGTCGCCTTGGCGCGAGCAGCGGCCTCGTACGCCGTCACCAAGACGGGGACATCTTCGAGAAGCGTGGCGCGAGGCTCCCACGAGTCGCTGGCCGAGTCAAAACCAAGCCAACGAACGTGATACTCGCGGCGGCTGGCACCGCGACGACCAGAGTCGCGATGATCGAGCAGACGATCGACGATCCAGCGCGGATGACCCGCGCTGTCGACAAGAGGCGGCGGGCCATCGCGGCGGAACGTGGCGCGACGAGACGACGGTCGCGCCTGCGCCTGATCAGCTTCAGATGCGCGTCCTCGTCACGTCGGGTCGCGTTTCGAACCTGGCGTGGTGGCACGTCCGGCGGAACCGTAGCAGCCACGTAGCGCTTTAAGCGCCCGACATAAAAGGTCGGGTGCACCTTCAATGCACTTGGCATGTCGAGAGTGTACGCCTCGCCTTTGCGTCGTGTGATCGTGAACGGGCCGATGAAGCGCGGTGCGAGCTTGGTCGCACCAAGATTCGTGACAGAACCAGGTGCAATGCCGGACGCCGATAACAAAACACGGTCACCGACCGCGAATTTCTCCAAGTTCTTGCGCCCGCGCTGGTCGGCTGCTGTTTTCTGCCGATCGACTGCTGCAGCGATTGCATCGCGCACAAAGCGAGCGACCGACTCGCGCTTTTGAACGAACTCGAGCACACGATCCTCGCCAATCGCAGGTGGAGGTGCGGATGGTTTGTCCGCGCCAGCGCGTGTGGTGATGGCGATAGCGCGATGAGAGCCGCGTTAACCCAAACTGTCGCCTCGTTTGGCGTCATTGCAACAGCGCAGTGTGACGACCGGTGATTGCTCGAAGCTGTCTCTGTCGCGCAAGGAAGACCGCCGCACGATACCGATGCGCTCGGTGTCCCACTCCGTTTAAGAAAGCTGCCGTCGTCAAAGCCAAGAACTGCGGAAACGCGCGGGTGTCGCGCGTTGTTGATGAAGAACGGCGTGTGACAAGTGGACTTGTGCACCGCGTTGTTGATCGCGAACTTGACCATCGGCAACAGCGCGCTCCACGACGTTTGTGACGTCGCGTAACTGCGTAGCACGTCCTCGACGACACGATTGACACGCTCGGTCTGCCCGTCGGTCTCCAGGTGCGACGCGGTCGACATGAGCAACCGCGCCCCGAGTATGTTGGCTCTATCGACGCTCTCGACAATGGGTTCAAGACGCCTCGCCGAGCGACAGCCAGCGCGTGACGAGTCAGCGTCACGGCTTTGACTGGTGTGACCATCACTCACACATGGGCAATCATTCGCACATGATTGCGCCATGGCGTGGGTGAGTGTTTACGCTGGTAGGACATGGTTGTGGGTGACGACCTACACTCATGGATGCATGTTTACGCCACACTGGCTACATTGCAGAAGAATCCAGTAAGTATCCAGTGGAGCGACTGCACAGCAGGCTTAGACGTAGCTAGCACAGAGGAAGGTGTGCATGCGAACTAAGGACCTCGATCAATCAATCACTTTGCATTTTGCATCCAACCACTCAAGCGCATTTTCATCAGGTTATGAGCCCAAGCTCGTTCGACTCTGCCTCCGCCTCCACCGCCTCCACCAACGCAGCCATGGACTACGCCAGCACCGCCCGCATCAACAAGTTCGACGGAACCAACTTCCACGCGTGGAAGTTCAAGATGCAGATGGTGCTCGAAGAACGTGACCTGTGGGAGGTCGTGAGCGGCGAAGTGAAGCTCGAGCACTGCGTGACCGAGCTGGACCAAGCGACGTTCAAGAGGAAGTCGCGCAAGGCGTTGGCGATCGTCTGCCTGGCGATGGAAGACTCGCAGCTCCCGTTGGTTCGCTCGGCGAGTGGCGCGCACGATGCATGGTCAAGACTGGAAGACCACTCCGAGAAGAAGAGCCTGGCGAACAAGCTCTTTCTTCGTCGTCGTCTCTTCACGACCATGATGGAAGAAGGTGATGATGTGCTCGCGCACATCAACAAGCTCAAGACGCTGGCGGAACAGCTCGACGCGGTCGGCGCTCCGGTCAGCGAGGATGACTTGGTGATCACGCTTCTCGGCAGCCTGAGCGAGTCGTACCAGTTCCTCATCACGGCGTTGGAGTCGCGTTCCGACACGCTGACGTGGGAACTCGTGACGTCTCGGCTTCTGCATGAAGACATGAAGCGCAAGGAGCAAGGCGGCGACGGGGTCGCGGCTGGTCAAGCGTTCATGACGGGCGACAAGAAGCGCAGTGCGCGGCCAAGCAAGAAGACTGGCGCGTGCAACTACTGCGGCAAGATGGGTCATTGGATCGCGGAGTGTCCCTCGCGGATCCATGACAACGCGGACCGGCAACGTCCGCAGCGTGCGAACGTAGCGCACAACCAAGATGAAGACTCGGGCGATTTCCTCTTTGCGACCGGCAAGGAGAGTGACGGCGGCGTCAAGAACCCGACATGGCTCATCGACTCGGGTGCGACGCAGCACATGTCGCACTCGAAGCGGTTCATGACGAAGTACAAGACCATCGATCCAGTCGACGTGCATCTCGCAGACGACGGTGTTGTGCAGGCGATCGGCAGGGGCGACGTCGTGATGATGATGAAGACTCCAAGTGGCGTCAAGAAGGGTGTGCTCACGGATGTGTGGCACATTCCCAAGCTGTCGCGCAACCTGTTCTCGGTCGGCAGATTCACCAAGGATGTCGCGCCGATCACGTTCGACACGAGCGTCTGCTACGTGAACCTCAAGGGCCAGAAGTGGAAGATCGGTGAGCGCGCCGGCAAGAGTCTGTTCAAGCTGTGCATGACGCCTGTGCAAGCGGAGAGTGCAAGCGTCGCGAGTGTGTCCAAGGCGCCGCAGATGAGCAAGTCGTACTTGTGGCACCTGCGACTCGGTCACATCGGCCACGGCGGACTCGACGCGATCGTCAAGCACAAGCTCGGCGTCGGCATCGACATCGCGTCGGTGAACAAGTGGGAGCTCTGCAGCGGATGTGCGCTCGGCAAGCAGACGCGAGTGGCGTTCCAGTCGACTGCATCCGAGCGAGCTAAGAACGTCCTCGACGTCGTCCACAGCGACGTGTGCGGCCCAATGCAGACCGCGACGTTCTCCGACAAACGCTACTTTGTGACGTTCATCGACGACAAGTCGCGGTTCTGCGTCGTGTTCTTGCTTCGCAGCAAGTCGGAAGTGCTGGACAAGTTCGTGCAGTTCGTCAAGTTTGCCGAGACCCAGACCGGAAGACGTGTGAAGGTGCTTCGAAGCGACAACGGCGGCGAGTATGTGTCAAGCAAGTTCGCCGCGTTCTGCAGCAATCGCGGCATCATGCAGCAGTTCACGCCGCCGTACACGCCGCAGCTCAACGGAGTGGCCGAGCGAATGAACCGGACTCTGGTCGAGAGTGCGCGATGCATGATCGAGCACGCGGGTCTGTCCAAGCGCTACTGGGGCGAAGCAGTGTCAACGGCAGCGTTCCTGCGCAATCGGTGTCCGACGCGAGCGACCGGCCATGACAAGTCTCCGCACGAGGCATGGACGCAGAAGAAGCCGTTGCTGAAGAACCTGAAGGTCTTCGGATGCTACGCGTACGTGCACGTGCCAAGCGAGAAGCGGTCGAAGCTCGATGCGCGGTCGACATTGTGTCGCTTCTTGGGCTACTCGGACCACGAGAAGGCGTATCGGTTCGAAGAACTGTCGAGCAGCCGGATCCTGGTGAGTCGCGACGCGCAGTTCATGGAAGACACGTTCGACAGCGGCAAGCACGGACAAGTCGGCAGCAAGGCAGTCGAGTTTCGTGACGGGGATGAAGCGACCGACGGTGAAGACTCCGACGATCGCGACGACGAAGACAGCGATGGAGGCATGAACGAGCGAGCGGCGGAGCCAGTATCGACGAATGAGCGACCGCAATGGCAGCAACGGCAACCATCGACTCGGCAGCCGCAGCGACCACAGCAGCCGAATGTCGAGTACCCGCCGGGGTCGAAGCGCCATTTGCGGACGCACTCGCTCGAAGCTCTGTCGGAGCCACCAGTGGAGAAGCGCTACGGACGCGTGGGTCGTACAAGCGGAGCAAGTTCGACGCCAGCACCAGGTCCAAGGTCGTCGCTCGATGACATGTCGTCGCTGCTCGCATCGGTCAAAGAAGAAGAAGAAGAAGAAGAAGAACGTGCTCACGTCGTGTACTCAGTGGGAGAGTTGCCGACATCGTTCGAGTCGGCGATGGAGTCCAGCGACGCGAGCAAGTGGAAGGAAGCGTGCGAGTCCGAGTTCGAGTCGTTGTGCAAGAACAAGACGTGGGAGCTCGTGCCATTGCCGCGAGGTCGCAAGGCCATCAGCAGCAAGTGGGTGTTCAAGGTGAAGGAGACCGTCGAAGGTCTCATCGAGCGGTACAAGGCGCGTCTTGTGGCGAAGGGTTTCCTGCAGAAGTACGGCGTGGACTTCGAGGAGACGTTCGCGCCGGTGGCCAAGTTCGCGTCGATCCGGATCATTTTGAGCATCGCGGCGCAGTACAAGCTCGACCTGCACCAGATGGACGTCAAGACGGCGTTCCTCAACGGCGTGCTCGATGAAGAGATCTACATGAAGCAGCCCGATGGGTTCGTCGACGCCAAGTACCCCAACCATGTGTGCAAGCTCAAGCGCGCGTTGTACGGTCTCAAGCAGTCGCCTCGCATGTGGAACCAGACCATCGACGAGTTCATGCGCAAGATCGGCTTCTCCAAGTGCGAGATGGACCACTGCGTGTACGTCAAGCGCGACGACAAGGCCATGATCTTCGTGGTGCTCTACGTCGACGACCTCATCCTCGCATGCAACGACACGGATCTGCTCGCGGCGACCAAGCGTGCGCTGAGTGAGCGCTTTGAGATGTCCGACCTCGGCGAGCTCAAGTATGTTGGCTTTATCGACGCTCTCGACAATGGGTTCAAGACGCCTCGCCGAGCGACAGCGAGCGCGTGACGAGTCAGCGTCACGGCTTTGACTGGTGTGACCATCACTCACACATGGGCAATCATTCGCACATGATTGCGCCATGGCGTGGGTGAGTGTTTACGCTGGTAGGACATGGTTGTGGGTGACGACCTACACTCATGGATGCATGTTTACGCCACACTGGCTACATTGCAGAAGAATCCAGTAAGTATCCAGTGGAGCGACTGCACAGCAGGCTTAGACGTAGCTAGCACAGAGGAAGGTGTGCATGCGAACTAAGGACCTCGATCAATCAATCACTTTGCATTTTGCATCCAACCACTCAAGCGCATTTTCATCAGGTTATGAGCCCAAGCTCGTTCGACTCTGCCTCCGCCTCCACCGCCTCCACCAACGCAGCCATGGACTACGCCAGCACCGCCCGCATCAACAAGTTCGACGGAACCAACTTCCACGCGTGGAAGTTCAAGATGCAGATGGTGCTCGAAGAACGTGACCTGTGGGAGGTCGTGAGCGGCGAAGTGAAGCTCGAGCACTGCGTGACCGAGCTGGACCAAGCGACGTTCAAGAGGAAGTCGCGCAAGGCGTTGGCGATCGTCTGCCTGGCGATGGAAGACTCGCAGCTCCCGTTGGTTCGCTCGGCGAGTGGCGCGCACGATGCATGGTCAAGACTGGAAGACCACTTCGAGAAGAAGAGCCTGGCGAACAAGCTCTTTCTTCGTCGTCGTCTCTTCACGACCATGATGGAAGAAGGTGATGATGTGCTCGCGCACATCAACAAGCTCAAGACGCTGGCGGAACAGCTCGACGCGGTCGGCGCTCCGGTCAGCGAGGATGACTTGGTGATCACGCTTCTCGGCAGCCTGAGCGAGTCGTACCAGTTCCTCATCACGGCGTTGGAGTCGCGTTCCGACACGCTGACGTGGGAACTCGTGACGTCTCGGCTTCTGCATGAAGACATGAAGCGCAAGGAGCAAGGCGGCGACGGGGGTCGCGGCTGGTCAAGCGTTCATGACGGGCGACAAGAAGCGCAGTGCGCGGCCAAGCAAGAAGACTGGCGCGTGCAACTACTGCGGCAAGATGGGTCATTGGATCGCGGAGTGTCCCTCGCGGATCCATGACAACGCGGACCGGCAACGTCCGCAGCGTGCGAACGTAGCGCACAACCAAGATGAAGACTCGGGCGATTTCCTCTTTGCGACCGGCAAGGAGAGTGACGGCGGCGTCAAGAACCCGACATGGCTCATCGACTCGGGTGCGACGCAGCACATGTCGTACTCGAAGCGGTTCATGACGAAGTACAAGACCATCGATCCAGTCGACGTGCATCTCGCAGACGACGGTGTTGTGCAGGCGATCGGCAGGGGCGACGTCGTGATGATGATGAAGACTCCAAGTGGCGTCAAGAAGGGTGTGCTCACGGATGTGTGGCACATTCCCAAGCTGTCGCGCAACCTGTTCTCGGTTGGCAGATTCACCAAGGATGTCGCGCCGATCACGTTCGACACGAGCGTCTGCTACGTGAACCTCAAGGGCCAGAAGTGGAAGATCGGTGAGCGCGCCGGCAAGAGTCTGTTCAAGCTGTGCATGACGCCTGTGCAAGCGGAGAGCGCAAGCGTCGCGAGTGTGTCCAAGGCGCCGCAGATGAGCAAGTCGTACTTGTGGCACCTGCGACTCGGTCACATCGGCCACGGCGGACTCGACGCGATCGTCAAGCACAAGCTCGGCGTCGGCATCGACATCGCGTCGGTGAACAAGTGGGAGCTCTGCAGCGGATGTGCGCTCGGCAAGCAGACGCGAGTGGCGTTCCAGTCGACTGCATCCGAGCGAGCTAAGAACGTCCTCGACGTCGTCCACAGCGACGTGTGCGGCCCAATGCAGACCGCGACGTTCTCCGACAAACGCTACTTTGTGACGTTCATCGACGACAAGTCGCGGTTCTGCGTCGTGTTCTTGCTTCGCAGCAAGTCGGAAGTGCTGGACAAGTTCGTGCAGTTCGTCAAGTTTGCCGAGACCCAGACCGGAAGACGTGTGAAGGTGCTTCGAAGCGACAACGGCGGCGAGTATGTGTCAAGCAAGTTCGCCGCGTTCTGCAGCAATCGCGGCATCATGCAGCAGTTCACGCCGCCGTACACGCCGCAGCTCAACGGAGTGGCCGAGCGAATGAACCGGACTCTGGTCGAGAGTGCGCGATGCATGATCGAGCACGCGGGTCTGTCCAAGCGCTACTGGGGCGAAGCAGTGTCAACGGCAGCGTTCCTGCGCAATCGGTGTCCGACGCGAGCGACCGGCCATGACAAGTCTCCGCACGAGGCATGGACGCAGAAGAAGCCGTTGCTGAAGAACCTGAAGGTCTTCGGATGCTACGCGTACGTGCACGTGCCAAGCGAGAAGCGGTCGAAGCTCGATGCGCGGTCGACATTGTGTCGCTTCTTGGGCTACTCGGACCACGAGAAGGCGTATCGGTTCGAAGAACTGTCGAGCAGCCGGATCCTGGTGAGTCGAGACGCGCAGTTCATGGAAGACACGTTCGACAGCGGCAAGCACGGACAAGTCGGCAGCAAGGCAGTCGAGTTTCGTGACGGGGATGAAGCGACCGACGGTGAAGACTCCGACGATCGCGACGACGAAGACAGCGATGGAGGCATGAACGAGCGAGCGGCGGAGCCAGTATCGACGAATGAGCGACCGCAATGGCAGCAACGGCAACCATCGACTCGGCAGCCGCAGCGACCACAGCAGCCGAATGTCGAGTACCCGCCGGGGTCGAAGCGCCATTTGCGGACGCACTCGCTCGAAGCTCTGTCGGAGCCACCAGTGGAGAAGCGCTACGGACGCGTGGGTCGTACAAGCGGAGCAAGTTCGACGCCAGCACCAGGTCCAAGGTCGTCGCTCGATGACATGTCGTCGCTGCTCGCATCGGTCAAAGAAGAAGAAGAAGAAGAAGAAGAACGTGCTCACGTCGTGTACTCAGTGGGAGAGTTGCCGACATCGTTCGAGTCGGCGATGGAGTCCAGCGACGCGAGCAAGTGGAAGGAAGCGTGCGAGTCCGAGTTCGAGTCGTTGTGCAAGAACAAGACGTGGGAGCTCGTGCCATTGCCGCGAGGGTCGCAAGGCCATCAGCAGCAAGTGGGTGTTCAAGGTGAAGGAGACCGTCGAAGGTCTCATCGAGCGGTACAAGGCGCGTCTTGTGGCGAAGGGTTTCCTGCAGAAGTACGGCGTGGACTTCGAGGAGACGTTCGCGCCGGTGGCCAAGTTCGCGTCGATCCGGATCATTTTGAGCATCGCGGCGCAGTACAAGCTCGACCTGCACCAGATGGACGTCAAGACGGCGTTCCTCAACGGCGTGCTCGATGAAGAGATCTACATGAAGCAGCCCGATGGGTTCGTCGACGCCAAGTACCCCAACCATGTGTGCAAGCTCAAGCGCGCGTTGTACGGTCTCAAGCAGTCGCCTCGCATGTGGAACCAGACCATCGACGAGTTCATGCGCAAGATCGGCTTCTCCAAGTGCGAGATGGACCACTGCGTGTACGTCAAGCGCGACGACAAGGCCATGATCTTCGTGGTGCTCTACGTCGACGACCTCATCCTCGCATGCAACGACACGGATCTGCTCGCGGCGACCAAGCGTGCGCTGAGTGAGCGCTTTGAGATGTCCGACCTCGGCGAGCTCAAGTACTGCCTCGGCATGGAGATCACGCGCGATCGCGATATGAGCACTGTGTCCGTGCGCCAAACCAAGTTCCTGCACTCGATCCTGACGAAGTTCGGCATGCAAGACTGCAAGCCCGTGAAGACGCCGCAAGACCCGGGACTCAAGTTGACCAAGGCCATGTGCGAAGGTGGCTGCAAGCACGAAGACACCATGAACGGCGTGCCGTACCGCAGTGCCGTCGGCGCCGTGATGTACCTCATGGTCGGCACTCGTCCAGATCTCGCAGCTGCAGTGGGAGTGCTCAGCCAGTTTGCTGCCGACCCGTGTCCGACACACTGGCAGGCGCTCAAGCGCGTGCTCCGATACCTGCAAGCGACTCCGACGCATGGCATTCGCTTCACTGGCTCTGGTGATGGCGAGCTGATCGGCTACTCGGATGCCGACTGGGCGGGCGACATCGAGACAAGACGCAGCACCAGCGGCTACGTGTTCGTGCTCAACGGCGGCTGCATCAGCTGGCGAAGCAAGAAGCAGCGCACCGTGGCGCTCTCGTCGACTGAGGCCGAGTACATGGCGCTGTCGGAAGCGACTCAAGAGGCGGTGTGGCTCAAGGCGTTCATGCGTGAACTCGGCGAAGATGCAGGCGACGGCGCTCTGAAGGTGTTTGAAGACAACCAAGGCGCGATCGCGTTGGCCAAGAACCCGGAGTTCCACAAGCGCACCAAGCACATCGACATCCGCTACCACTTCGTGCGCGAGAAGGTCGAAGACGGTCAAGTCACGCTGCAGTACTGTCCGACACAAGACATGCTCGCAGACATCATGACCAAGCCGATCGCAGCGCCGCAGTTTGCCGCCCTTCGGACGAAGCTCGGCATCATCGTCGCTGGCGAGTCGAGTGGGAGTGTTGGCTCTATCGACACTCTTGACGGTGTCGAGAAAGCGATCAAGACGCCTCGTCGAGCGACAGCGAGCGCGTGACGAGTCAGCGTCACGGCTTTGACTGGTGTGACCATCACTCACACATGGGCAATCATTCGCACATGATTGCGCCATGGCGTGGGTGAGTGTTTACGCTGGTAGGACATGGCTGTGGGTGACGACCCACACTCATGGATGCATGTTTACGCCACACTGGCTACATTGCAGAAGAATCCAGTAAGTATCCAGTGGAGCGACTGCACAGCAGGCTTAGACGTAGCTCGCACAGAGGAAGGTGTGCATGCGAACTAAGGACCTCGATCAATCAATCACTTTGCATTTTGCATCCAACCACTCAAGCGCATTTTCATCAGGTTATGAGCCCAAGCTCGTTCGACTCTGCCTCCGCCTCCACCGCCTCCACCAACGCAGCCATGGACTACGCCAGCACCGCCCGCATCAACAAGTTCGACGGAACCAACTTCCACGCGTGGAAGTTCAAGATGCAGATGGTGCTCGAAGAACGTGACCTGTGGGAGGTCGTGAGCGGCGAAGTGAAGCTCGAGCACTGCGTGACCGAGCTGGACCAAGCGACGTTCAAGAGGAAGTCGCGCAAGGCGTTGGCGATCGTCTGCCTGGCGATGGAAGACTCGCAGCTCCCGTTGGTTCGCTCGGCGAGTGGCGCGCACGATGCATGGTCAAGACTGGAAGACCACTTCGAGAAGAAGAGCCTGGCGAACAAGCTCTTTCTTCGTCGTCGTCTCTTCACGACCATGATGGAAGAAGGTGATGATGTGCTCGCGCACATCAACAAGCTCAAGACGCTGGCGGAACAGCTCGACGCGGTCGGCGCTCCGGTCAGCGAGGATGACTTGGTGATCACGCTTCTCGGCAGCCTGAGCGAGTCGTACCAGTTCCTCATCACGGCGTTGGAGTCGCGTTCCGACACGCTGACGTGGGAACTCGTGACGTCTCGGCTTCTGCATGAAGACATGAAGCGCAAGGAGCAAGGCGGCGACGGGGGTCGCGGCTGGTCAAGCGTTCATGACGGGCGACAAGAAGCGCAGTGCGCGGCCAAGCAAGAAGACTGGCGCGTGCAACTACTGCGGCAAGATGGGTCATTGGATCGCGGAGTGTCCCTCGCGGATCCATGACAACGCGGACCGGCAACGTCCGCAGCGTGCGAACGTAGCGCACAACCAAGATGAAGACTCGGGCGATTTCCTCTTTGCGACCGGCAAGGAGAGTGACGGCGGCGTCAAGAACCCGACATGGCTCATCGACTCGGGTGCGACGCAGCACATGTCGTACTCGAAGCGGTTCATGACGAAGTACAAGACCATCGATCCAGTCGACGTGCATCTCGCAGACGACGGTGTCGTGCAGGCGATCGGCAGGGGCGACGTCGTGATGATGATGAAGACTCCAAGTGGCGTCAAGAAGGGTGTGCTCACGGATGTGTGGCACATTCCCAAGCTGTCGCGCAACCTGTTCTCGGTTGGCAGATTCACCAAGGATGTCGCGCCGATCACGTTCGACACGAGCGTCTGCTACGTGAACCTCAAGGGCCAGAAGTGGAAGATCGGTGAGCGCGCCGGCAAGAGTCTGTTCAAGCTGTGCATGACGCCTGTGCAAGCGGAGAGTGCAAGCGTCGCGAGTGTGTCCAAGGCGCCGCAGATGAGCAAGTCGTACTTGTGGCACCTGCGACTCGGTCACATCGGCCACGGCGGACTCGACGCGATCGTCAAGCACAAGCTCGGCGTCGGCATCGACATCGCGTCGGTGAACAAGTGGGAGCTCTGCAGCGGATGTGCGCTCGGCAAGCAGACGCGAGTGGCGTTCCAGTCGACTGCATCCGAGCGAGCTAAGAACGTCCTCGACGTCGTCCACAGCGACGTGTGCGGCCCAATGCAGACCGCGACGTTCTCCGACAAACGCTACTTTGTGACGTTCATCGACGACAAGTCGCGATTCTGCGTCGTGTTCTTGCTTCGCAGCAAGTCGGAAGTGCTGGACAAGTTCGTGCAGTTCGTCAAGTTTGCCGAGACCCAGACCGGAAGACGTGTGAAGGTGCTTCGAAGTGACAACGGCGGCGAGTATGTGTCAAGCAAGTTCGCCGCGTTCTGCAGCAATCGCGGCATCGTGCAGCAGTTCACGCCGCCGTACACGCCGCAGCTCAACGGAGTGGCCGAGCGAATGAACCGGACTCTGGTCGAGAGTGCACGATGCATGATCGAGCACGCGGGTCTGTCCAAGCGCTACTGGGGCGAAGCAGTGTCAACGGCAGCGTTCCTGCGCAATCGGTGTCCGACGCGAGCGACCGGCCATGACAAGTCTCCGCACGAGGCATGGACGCAGAAGAAGCCGTTGCTGAAGAACCTGAAGGTCTTCGGATGCCACGCGTACGTGCACGTGCCAAGCGAGAAGCGGTCGAAGCTCGATGCGCGGTCGACATTGTGTCGCTTCTTGGGCTACTCGGACCACGAGAAGGCGTATCGGTTCGAAGAACTGTCGAGCAGCCGGATCCTGGTGAGTCGAGACGCGCAGTTCATGGAAGACACGTTCGACAGCGGCAAGCACGGACAAGTCGGCAGCAAGGCAGCAAGGCAGTCGAGTTTCGTGACGGGGATGAAGCGACCGACGGTGAAGACTCCGACGATCGCGACGACGAAGACAGCGATGGAGGCATGAACGAGCGAGCGGCGGAGCCAGTATCGACGAATGAGCGACCGCAATGGCAGCAACGGCAACCATCGACTCGGCAGCCGCAGCGACCACAGCAGCCGAATGTCGAGTACCCGCCGGGGTCGAAGCGCCATTTGCGGACGCACTCGCTCGAAGCTCTGTCGGAGCCACCAGTGGAGAAGCGCTACGGACGCGTGGGTCGTACAAGCGGAGCAAGTTCGACGCCAGCACCAGGTCCAAGGTCGTCGCTCGATGACATGTCGTCGCTGCTCGCATCGGTCAAAGAAGAAGAAGAAGAAGAAGAAGAACGTGCTCACGTCGTGTACTCAGTGGGAGAGTTGCCGACATCGTTCGAGTCGGCGATGGAGTCCAGCGACGCGAGCAAGTGGAAGGAAGCGTGCGAGTCCGAGTTCGAGTCGTTGTGCAAGAACAAGACGTGGGAGCTCGTGCCATTGCCGCGAGGTCGCAAGGCCATCAGCAGCAAGTGGGTGTTCAAGGTGAAGGAGACCGTCGAAGGTCTCATCGAGCGGTACAAGGCGCGTCTTGTGGCGAAGGGTTTCCTGCAGAAGTACGGCGTGGACTTCGAGGAGACGTTCGCGCCGGTGGCCAAGTTCGCGTCGATCCGGATCATTTTGAGCATCGCGGCGCAGTACAAGCTCGACCTGCACCAGATGGACGTCAAGACGGCGTTCCTCAACGGCGTGCTCGATGAAGAGATCTACATGAAGCAGCCCGATGGGTTCGTCGACGCCAAGTACCCCAACCATGTGTGCAAGCTCAAGCGCGCGTTGTACGGTCTCAAGCAGTCACCTCGCATGTGGAACCAGACCATCGACGAGTTCATGCGCAAGATCGGCTTCTCCAAGTGCGAGATGGACCACTGCGTGTACGTCAAGCGCGACGACAAGGCCATGATCTTCGTGGTGCTCTACGTCGACGACCTCATCCTCGCATGCAACGACACGGATCTGCTCGCGGCGACCAAGCGTGCGCTGAGTGAGCGCTTTGAGATGTCCGACCTCGGCGAGCTCAAGTACTGCCTCGGCATGGAGATCACGCGCGATCGCGATATGAGCACTGTGTCCGTGCGCCAAACCAAGTTCCTGCACTCGATCCTGACGAAGTTCGGCATGCAAGACTGCAAGCCCGTGAAGACGCCGCAAGACCCGGGACTCAAGTTGACCAAGGCCATGTGCGAAGGTGGCTGCAAGCACGAAGACACCATGAACGGCGTGCCGTACCGCAGTGCCGTCGGCGCCGTGATGTACCTCATGGTCGGCACTCGTCCAGATCTCGCAGCTGCAGTGGGAGTGCTCAGCCAGTTTGCTGCCGACCCGTGTCCGACACACTGGCAGGCGCTCAAGCGCGTGCTCCGATACCTGCAAGCGACTCCGACGCATGGCATTCGCTTCACTGGCTCTGGTGATGGCAAGCTGATCGGCTACTCGGATGCCGACTGGGCAGGCGACATCGAGACAAGACGCAGCACCAGCGGCTACGTGTTCGTGCTCAACGATGGCTGCATCAGCTGGCGAAGCAAGAAGCAGCGCACCGTGGCGCTCTCGTCGACTGAGGCCGAGTACATGGCGCTGTCGGAAGCGACTCAAGAGGCGGTGTGGCTCAAGGCGTTCATGCGTGAACTCGGCGAAGATGCAGGCGACGGCGCTCTGAAGGTGTTTGAAGACAACCAAGGCGCGATCGCATTGGCCAAGAACCCCGAGTTCCACAAGCGCACCAAGTGTTGGCTCTATCGACACTCTTGACGGTGTCGAGAAAGCGATCAAGACGCCTCGTCGAGCGACAGCGAGCGCGTGACGAGTCAGCGTCACGGCTTTGACTGGTGTGACCATCACTCACACAAGGGCAATCATTCGCACATGATTGCGCCATGGCGTGGGTGAGTGTTTACGCTGGTAGGACATGGCTGTGGGTGACGACCCACACTCATGGATGCATGTTTACGCCGCACTGGCTACATTGCAGAAGAATCCAGTAAGTATCCAGTGGAGCGACTGCACAGCAGGCTTAGACGTAGCTCGCACAGAGGAAGGTGTGCATGCGAACTAAGGACCTCGATCAATCAATCACTTTGCATTTTGCATCCAACCACTCAAGCGCATTTTCATCAGGTTATGAGCCCAAGCTCGTTCGACTCTGCCTCCGCCTCCACCGCCTCCACCAACGCAGCCATGGACTACGCCAGCACCGCCCGCATCAACAAGTTCGACGGAACCAACTTCCACGCGTGGAAGTTCAAGATGCAGATGGTGCTCGAAGAACGTGACCTGTGGGAGGTCGTGAGCGGCGAAGTGAAGCTCGAGCACTGCGTGACCGAGCTGGACCAAGCGACGTTCAAGAGGAAGTCGCGCAAGGCGTTGGCGATCGTCTGCCTGGCGATGGAAGACTCGCAGCTCCCGTTGGTTCGCTCGGCGAGTGGCGCGCACGATGCATGGTCAAGACTGGAAGACCACTTCGAGAAGAAGAGCCTGGCGAACAAGCTCTTTCTTCGTCGTCGTCTCTTCACGACCATGATGGAAGAAGGTGATGATGTGCTCGCGCACATCAACAAGCTCAAGACGCTGGCGGAACAGCTCGACGCGGTCGGCGCTCCGGTCAGCGAGGATGACTTGGTGATCACGCTTCTCGGCAGCCTGAGCGAGTCGTACCAGTTCCTCATCACGGCGTTGGAGTCGCGTTCCGACACGCTGACGTGGGAACTCGTGACGTCTCGGCTTCTGCATGAAGACATGAAGCGCAAGGAGCAAGGCGGCGACGGGGTCGCGGCTGGTCAAGCGTTCATGACGGGCGACAAGAAGCGCAGTGCGCGGCCAAGCAAGAAGACTGGCGCGTGCAACTACTGCGGCAAGATGGGTCATTGGATCGCGGAGTGTCCCTCGCGGATCCATGACAACGCGGACCGGCAACGTCCGCAGCGTGCGAACGTAGCGCACAACCAAGATGAAGACTCGGGCGATTTCCTCTTTGCGACCGGCAAGGAGAGTGACGGCGGCGTCAAGAACCCGACATGGCTCATCGACTCGGGTGCGACGCAGCACATGTCGTACTCGAAGCGGTTCATGACGAAGTACAAGACCATCGATCCAGTCGACGTGCATCTCGCAGACGACGGTGTCGTGCAGGCGATCGGCAGGGGCGACGTCGTGATGATGATGAAGACTCCAAGTGGCGTCAAGAAGGGTGTGCTCACGGATGTGTGGCACATTCCCAAGCTGTCGCGCAACCTGTTCTCGGTTGGCAGATTCACCAAGGATGTCGCGCCGATCACGTTCGACACGAGCGTCTGCTACGTGAACCTCAAGGGCCAGAAGTGGAAGATCGGTGAGCGCGCCGGCAAGAGTCTGTTCAAGCTGTGCATGACGCCTGTGCAAGCGGAGAGTGCAAGCGTCGCGAGTGTGTCCAAGGCGCCGCAGATGAGCAAGTCGTACTTGTGGCACCTGCGACTCGGTCACATCGGCCACGGCGGACTCGACGCGATCGTCAAGCACAAGCTCGGCGTCGGCATCGACATCGCGTCGGTGAACAAGTGGGAGCTCTGCAGCGGATGTGCGCTCGGCAAGCAGACGCGAGTGGCGTTCCAGTCGACTGCATCCGAGCGAGCTAAGAACGTCCTCGACGTCGTCCACAGCGACGTGTGCGGCCCAATGCAGACCGCGACGTTCTCCGACAAACGCTACTTTGTGACGTTCATCGACGACAAGTCGCGGTTCTGCGTCGTGTTCTTGCTTCGCAGCAAGTCGGAAGTGCTGGACAAGTTCGTGCAGTTCGTCAAGTTTGCCGAGACCCAGACCGGAAGACGTGTGAAGGTGCTTCGAAGCGACAACGGCGGCGAGTATGTGTCAAGCAAGTTCGCCGCGTTCTGCAGCAATCGCGGCATCGTGCAGCAGTTCACGCCGCCGTACACGCCGCAGCTCAACGGAGTGGCCGAGCGAATGAACCGGACTCTGGTCGAGAGTGCGCGATGCATGATCGAGCACGCGGGTCTGTCCAAGCGCTACTGGGGCGAAGCAGTGTCAACGGCAGCGTTCCTGCGCAATCGGTGTCCGACGCGAGCGACCGGCCATGACAAGTCTCCGCACGAGGCATGGACGCAGAAGAAGCCGTTGCTGAAGAACCTGAAGGTCTTCGGATGCCACGCGTACGTGCACGTGCCAAGCGAGAAGCGGTCGAAGCTCGATGCGCGGTCGACATTGTGTCGCTTCTTGGGCTACTCGGACCACGAGAAGGCGTATCGGTTCGAAGAACTGTCGAGCAGCCGGATCCTGGTGAGTCGAGACGCGCAGTTCATGGAAGACACGTTCGACAGCGGCAAGCACGGACAAGTCGGCAGCAAGGCAGCAAGGCAGTCGAGTTTCGTGACGGGGATGAAGCGACCGACGGTGAAGACTCCGACGATCGCGACGACGAAGACAGCGATGGAGGCATGAACGAGCGAGCGGCGGAGCCAGTATCGACGAATGAGCGACCGCAATGGCAGCAACGGCAACCATCGACTCGGCAGCCGCAGCGACCACAGCAGCCGAATGTCGAGTACCCGCCGGGGTCGAAGCGCCATTTGCGGACGCACTCGCTCGAAGCTCTGTCAGAGCCACCAGTGGAGAAGCGCTACGGACGCGTGGGTCGTACAAGCGGAGCAAGTTCGACGCCAGCACCAGGTCCAAGGTCGTCGCTCGATGACATGTCGTCGCTGCTCGCATCGGTCGAAGAAGAAGAAGAAGAAGAAGAAGAAGAAGAAGAAGAAGAACGTGCTCACGTCGTGTACTCAGTGGGAGAGTTGCCGACATCGTTCGAGTCGGCGATGGAGTCCAGCGACGCGAGCAAGTGGAAGGAAGCGTGCGAGTCCGAGTTCGAGTCGTTGTGCAAGAACGACACGTGGGACGTTGTGCCGCTGCCGCGAGGTCGCAAGGCCATCAGCAGCAAGTGGATGTTCAAGGTCAAGGAGACCGTCGAAGGTCTCATCGAGCGGTACAAGGCGCGTCTTGTGGCGAAGGGTTTCCTGCAGAAGTACGGCGTGGACTTCGAGGAGACGTTCGCGCCGGTGGCCAAGTTCGCGTCGATCCGGATCATTTTGAGCATCGCGGCGCAGTACAAGCTCGATCTGCACCAGATGGACGTCAAGACGGCGTTCCTCAACGGCGTGCTCGATGAAGAGATCTACATGAAGCAGCCCGATGGGTTCGTCGACGCCAAGTACCCCAACCATGTGTGCAAGCTCAAGCGCGCGTTGTACGGTCTCAAGCAGTCGCCTCGCATGTGGAACCAGACCATCGACGAGTTCATGCGCAAGATCGGCTTCTCCAAGTGCGAGATGGACCACTGCGTGTACGTCAAGCGCGACGACAAGGCCATGATCTTCGTGGTGCTCTACGTCGACGACCTCATCCTCGCATGCAACGACACGGATCTGCTCGCGGCGACCAAGCGTGCGCTGAGTGAGCGCTTTGAGATGTCCGACCTCGGCGAGCTCAAGTACTGCCTCGGCATGGAGATCACGCGCGATCGCGATATGAGCACTGTGTCCGTGCGCCAAACCAAGTTCCTGCACTCGATCCTGACGAAGTTCGGCATGCAAGACTGCAAGCCCGTGAAGACGCCGCAAGACCCGGGACTCAAGTTGACCAAGGCCATGTGCGAAGGTGGCTGCAAGCACGAAGACACCATGAACGGCGTGCCGTACCGCAGTGCCGTCGGCGCCGTGATGTACCTCATGGTCGGCACTCGTCCAGATCTCGCAGCTGCAGTGGGAGTGCTCAGCCAGTTTGCTGCCGACCCGTGTCCGACACACTGGCAGGCGCTCAAGCGCGTGCTCCGATACCTGCAAGCGACTCCGACGCATGGCATTCGCTTCACTGGCTCTGGTGATGGCAAGCTGATCGGCTACTCGGATGCCGACTGGGCAGGCGACATCGAGACAAGACGCAGCACCAGCGGCTACGTGTTCGTGCTCAACGATGGCTGCATCAGCTGGCGAAGCAAGAAGCAGCGCACCGTGGCGCTCTCGTCGACTGAGGCCGAGTACATGGCGCTGTCGGAAGCGACTCAAGAGGCGGTGTGGCTCAAGGCGTTCATGCGTGAACTCGGCGAAGATGCAGGCGACGGCGCTCTGAAGGTGTTTGAAGACAACCAAGGCGCGATCGCGTTGGCCAAGAACCCCGAGTTCCACAAGCGCACCAAGTGTTGGCTCTATCGACACTCTTGACGGTGTCGAGAAAGCGATCAAGACGCCTCGTCGAGCGACAGCGAGCGCGTGACGAGTCAGCGTCACGGCTTTGACTGGTGTGACCATCACTCACACAAGGGCAATCATTCCGACATGATTGCGCCATGGCGTGGGTGAGTGTTTACGCTGGTAGGACATGGCTGTGGGTGACGACCCACACTCATGGATGCATGTTTACGCCACACTGGCTACATTGCAGAAGAATCCAGTAAGTATCCAGTGGAGCGACTGCACAGCAGGCTTAGACGTAGCTCGCACAGAGGAAGGTGTGCATGCGAACTAAGGACCTCGATCAATCAATCACTTTGCATTTTGCATCCAACCACTCAAGCGCATTTTCATCAGGTTATGAGCCCAAGCTCGTTCGACTCTGCCTCCGCCTCCACCGCCTCCACCAACGCAGCCATGGACTACGCCAGCACCGCCCGCATCAACAAGTTCGACGGAACCAACTTCCACGCGTGGAAGTTCAAGATGCAGATGGTGCTCGAAGAACGTGACCTGTGGGAGGTCGTGAGCGGCGAAGTGAAGCTCGAGCACTGCGTGACCGAGCTGGACCAAGCGACGTTCAAGAGGAAGTCGCGCAAGGCGTTGGCGATCGTCTGCCTGGTGATGGAAGACTCGCAGCTCCCGTTGGTTCGCTCGGCGAGTGGCGCGCACGATGCATGGTCAAGACTGGAAGACCACTTCGAGAAGAAGAGCCTGGCGAACAAGCTCTTTCTTCGTCGTCGTCTCTTCACGACCATGATGGAAGAAGGTGATGATGTGCTCGCGCACATCAACAAGCTCAAGACACTGGCGGAACAGCTCGACGCGGTCGGCGCTCCGGTCAGCGAGGATGACTTGGTGATCACGCTTCTCGGCAGCCTGAGCGAGTCGTACCAGTTCCTCATCACGGCGTTGGAGTCGCGTTCCGACACGCTGACGTGGGAACTCGTGACGTCTCGGCTTCTGCATGAAGACATGAAGCGCAAGGAGCAAGGCGGCGACGGGGGTCGCGGCTGGTCAAGCGTTCATGACGGGCGACAAGAAGCGCAGTGCGCGGCCAAGCAAGAAGACTGGCGCGTGCAACTACTGCGGCAAGATGGGTCATTGGATCGCGGAGTGTCCCTCGCGGATCCATGACAACGCGGACCGGCAACGTCCGCAGCGTGCGAACGTAGCGCACAACCAAGATGAAGACTCGGGCGATTTCCTCTTTGCGACCGGCAAGGAGAGTGACGGCGGCGTCAAGAACCCGACATGGCTCATCGACTCGGGTGCGACGCAGCACATGTCGTACTCGAAGCGGTTCATGACGAAGTACAAGACCATCGATCCAGTCGACGTGCATCTCGCAGACGACGGTGTCGTGCAGGCGATCGGCAGGGGCGACGTCGTGATGATGATGAAGACTCCAAGTGGCGTCAAGAAGGGTGTGCTCACGGATGTGTGGCACATTCCCAAGCTGTCGCGCAACCTGTTCTCGGTTGGCAGATTCACCAAGGATGTCGCGCCGATCACGTTCGACACGAGCGTCTGCTACGTGAACCTCAAGGGCCAGAAGTGGAAGATCGGTGAGCGCGCCGGCAAGAGTCTGTTCAAGCTGTGCATGACGCCTGTGCAAGCGGAGAGCGCAAGCGTCGCGAGTGTGTCCAAGGCGCCGCAGATGAGCAAGTCGTACTTGTGGCACCTGCGACTCGGTCACATCGGCCACGGCGGACTCGACGCGATCGTCAAGCACAAGCTCGGCGTCGGCATCGACATCGCGTCGGTGAACAAGTGGGAGCTCTGCAGCGGATGTGCGCTCGGCAAGCAGACGCGAGTGGCGTTCCAGTCGACTGCATCCGAGCGAGCTAAGAACGTCCTCGACGTCGTCCACAGCGACGTGTGCGGCCCAATGCAGACCGCGACGTTCTCCGACAAACGCTACTTTGTGACGTTCATCGACGACAAGTCGCGATTCTGCGTCGTGTTCTTGCTTCGCAGCAAGTCGGAAGTGCTGGACAAGTTCGTGCAGTTCGTCAAGTTTGCCGAGACCCAGACCGGAAGACGTGTGAAGGTGCTTCGAAGCGACAACGGCGGCGAGTATGTGTCAAGCAAGTTCGCCGCGTTCTGCAGCAATCGCGGCATCGTGCAGCAGTTCACGCCGCCGTACACGCCGCAGCTCAACGGAGTGGCCGAGCGAATGAACCGGACTCTGGTCGAGAGTGCGCGATGCATGATCGAGCACGCGGGTCTGTCCAAGCGCTACTGGGGCGAAGCAGTGTCAACGGCAGCGTTCCTGCGCAATCGGTGTCCGACGCGAGCGACCGGCCATGACAAGTCTCCGCACGAGGCATGGACGCAGAAGAAGCCGTTGCTGAAGAACCTGAAGGTCTTCGGATGCCACGCGTACGTGCACGTGCCAAGCGAGAAGCGGTCGAAGCTCGATGCGCGGTCGACATTGTGTCGCTTCTTGGGCTACTCGGACCACGAGAAGGCGTATCGGTTCGAAGAACTGTCGAGCAGCCGGATCCTGGTGAGTCGAGACGCGCAGTTCATGGAAGACACGTTCGACAGCGGCAAGCACGGACAAGTCGGCAGCAAGGCAGTCGAGTTTCGTGACGGGGATGAAGCGACCGACGGTGAAGACTCCGACGATCGCGACGACGAAGACAGCGATGGAGGCATGAACGAGCGAGCGGCGGAGCCAGTATCGACGAATGAGCGACCGCAATGGCAGCAACGGCAACCATCGACTCGGCAGCCGCAGCGACCACAGCAGCCGAATGTCGAGTACCCGCCGGGGTCGAAGCGCCATTTGCGGACGCACTCGCTCGAAGCTCTGTCAGAGCCACCAGTGGAGAAGCGCTACGGACGCGTGGGTCGTACAAGCGGAGCAAGTTCGACGCCAGCACCAGGTCCAAGGTCGTCTTCGATGACATGTCGTCGCTGCTCGCTCTCGAAAAGAAAAGAAGAAGAAGAAGACGTCTCATCGTGTACTAGTGGGAGAGTTGCCATCTTCAGTCGGCGATGAGTCCAGCGACCGAGCAGTGGAGGAAGCGTGCGAGTCCGAGTTCGAGTTGTGCAAGAACAAGACGTGGAGTCTGCATTGCGCGAGGTCGCAAGGCCTCAGAGAAAGTGATGTCAAGGTGAAGGAGACCGTCGAAGGTTCTCGAGCGGTACAGGGCGTTGTTTCCGCAGAAGTCGGCGTGATCGAGGAGACGTTCGGTGGCCGTTCGCGACGATCGGGTTTGGCATCTGACGAAGCGATGCCGCGCGCAGTTCGACGCTCTTTCGGCGAAGCTCGGCATCATCCTCGCTGGCAATCGAGTGGGAGTGTTGGCTCTATCGACGCTCTCGACAATGGGTTCAAGACGCCTCGCCGAGCGACAGCCAGCGCGTGACGAGTCAGCGTTGCGACTTCGACTGGTGTGACCATCACTCACACATGAGCAATCATTCCGACATGATTGCGCCATGGCGTGGGTGAGTGTTTACGCTGGTAGGACATGGTTGTGGGTGACGACCCACACTCATGGATGTATGTTTACGCCGCACTGGCTACATTGCAGAAGAATCCAGTAAGTATCCAGTGGAGCGACTGCACAGCAGGCTTAGACGTAGCTCGCACAGAGGAAGGTGTGCATGCGAACTAAGGACCTCGATCAATCAATCACTTTGCATTTTGCATCCAACCACTCAAGCGCATTTTCATCAGGTTATGAGCCCAAGCTCGTTCGACTCTGCCTCCGCCTCCACCGCCTCCACCAACGCAGCCATGGACTACGCCAGCACCGCCCGCATCAACAAGTTCGACGGAACCAACTTCCACGCGTGGAAGTTCAAGATGCAGATGGTGCTCGAAGAACGTGACCTGTGGGAGGTCGTGAGCGGCGAAGTGAAGCTCGAGCACTGCGTGACCGAGCTGGACCAAGCGACGTTCAAGAGGAAGTCGCGCAAGGCGTTGGCGATCGTCTGCCTGGTGATGGAAGACTCGCAGCTCCCGTTGGTTCGCTCGGCGAGTGGCGCGCACGATGCATGGTCAAGACTGGAAGACCACTTCGAGAAGAAGAGCCTGGCGAACAAGCTCTTTCTTCGTCGTCGTCTCTTCACGACCATGATGGAAGAAGGTGATGATGTGCTCGCGCACATCAACAAGCTCAAGACGCTGGCGGAACAGCTCGACGCGGTCGGCGCTCCGGTCAGCGAGGATGACTTGGTGATCACGCTTCTCGGCAGCCTGAGCGAGTCGTACCAGTTCCTCATCACGGCGTTGGAGTCGCGTTCCGACACGCTGACGTGGGAACTCGTGACGTCTCGGCTTCTGCATGAAGACATGAAGCGCAAGGAGCAAGGCGGCGACGGGGGTCGCGGCTGGTCAAGCGTTCATGACGGGCGACAAGAAGCGCAGTGCGCGGCCA
This sequence comes from Pythium guiyangense, assembly GCA_003730235.1. Lineage (NCBI taxonomy): Eukaryota > Oomycota > Peronosporomycetes > Pythiales > Pythiaceae > Pythium > Pythium guiyangense. Next base: position 104,159 of record QXDM01000092.1, read on the forward strand.
AGCAAGAAGACTGGCGCGTGCAACTACTGCGGCAAGATGGGTCATTGGATCGCGGAGTGTCCCTCGCGGATCCATGACAACGCGGACCGGCAACGTCCGCAGCGTGCGAACGTAGCGCACAACCAAGATGAAGACTCGGGCGATTTCCTCTTTGCGACCGGCAAGGAGAGTGACGGCGGCGTCAAGAACCCGACATGGCTCATCGACTCGGGTGCGACGCAGCACATGTCGCTACTCGAAGCGGTTCATGACGAAGTACAAGACCATCGATCCAGTCGACGTGCATCTCGCAGACGACGGTGTCGTGCAGGCGATCGGCAGGGGCGACGTCGTGATGATGATGAAGACTCCAAGTGGCGTCAAGAAGGGTGTGCTCACGGATGTGTGGCACATTCCCAAGCTGTCGCGCAACCTGTTCTCGGTCGGCAGATTCACCAAGGATGTCGCGCCGATCACGTTCGACACGAGCGTCTGCTACGTGAACCTCAAGGGCCAGAAGTGGAAGATCGGTGAGCGCGCCGGCAAGAGTCTGTTCAAGCTGTGCATGACGCCTGTGCAAGCGGAGAGCGCAAGCGTCGCGAGTGTGTCCAAGGCGCCGCAGATGAGCAAGTCGTACTTGTGGCACCTGCGACTCGGTCACATCGGCCACGGCGGACTCGACGCGATCGTCAAGCACAAGCTCGGCGTCGGCATCGACATCGCGTCGGTGAACAAGTGGGAGCTCTGCAGCGGATGTGCGCTCGGCAAGCAGACGCGAGTGGCGTTCCAGTCGACTGCATCCGAGCGAGCTAAGAACGTCCACAGCGACGTGTGCGGCCCAATGCAGACCGCGACATTCTCCGACAAACGCTACTTTGTGACGTTCATCGACGACAAGTCGCGGTTCTGCGTCGTGTTCTTGCTTCGCAGCAAGTCGGAAGTGCTGGACAAGTTCGTGCAGTTCGTCAAGTTTCCCGAGACCCAGACCGGAAGACGTGTGAAGGTGCTTCGAAGCGACAACGGCGGCGAGTATGTGTCAAGCAAGTTCGCCGCGTTCTGCAGCAATCGCGGCATCGTGCAGCAGTTCACGCCGCCGTACACGCCGCAGCTCAACGGAGTGGCCGAGCGAATGAACCGGACTCTGGTCGAGAGTGCACGATGCATGATCGAGCACGCGGGTCTGTCCAAGCGCTACTGGGGCGAAGCAGTGTCAACGGCAGCGTTCCTGCGCAATCGGTGTCCGACGCGAGCGACCGGCCATGACAAGTCTCCGCACGAGGCATGGACGCAGAAGAAGCCGTTGCTGAAGAACCTGAAGGTCTTCGGATGCCACGCGTACGTGCACGTGCCAAGCAAGAAGCGGTCGAAGCTCGATGCGCGGTCGACATTGTGTCGCTTCTTGGGCTACTCGGACCACGAGAAGGCGTATCGGTTCGAAGAACTGTCGAGCAGCCGGATCCTGGTGAGTCGAGACGCGCAGTTCATGGAAGACACGTTCGACAGCGGCAAGCACGGACAAGTCGGCAGCAAGGCAGTCGAGTTTCGTGACGGGGATGAAGCGACCGACGGTGAAGACTCCGACGATCGCGACGACGAAGACAGCGATGGAGGCATGAACGAGCGAGCGGCGGAGCCAGTATCGACGAATGAGCGACCGCAATGGCAGCAACGGCAACCATCGACTCGGCAGCCGCAGCGACCACAGCAGCCGAATGTCGAGTACCCGCCGGGGTCGAAGCGCCATTTGCGGACGCACTCGCTCGAAGCTCTGTCGGAGCCACCAGTGGAGAAGCGCTACGGACGCGTGGGTCGTACAAGCGGAGCAAGTTCGACGCCAGCACCAGGTCCAAGGTCGTCGCTCGATGACATGTCGTCGCTGCTCGCATCGGTCGAAGAAGAAGAAGAAGAAGAAGAAGAAGAAGAACGTGCTCACGTCGTGTACTCAGTGGGAGAGTTGCCGACATCGTTCGAGTCGGCGATGGAGTCCAGCGACGCGAGCAAGTGGAAGGAAGCGTGCGAGTCCGAGTTCGAGTCGTTGTGCAAGAACAAGACGTGGGAGCTCGTGCCATTGCCGCGAGGTCGCAAGGCCATCAGCAGCAAGTGGGTGTTCAAGGTCAAGGAGACCGTCGAAGGTCTCATCGAGCGGTACAAGGCGCGTCTTGTGGCGAAGGGTTTCCTGCAGAAGTACGGCGTGGACTTCGAGGAGACGTTCGCGCCGGTGGCCAAGTTCGCGTCGATCCGGATCATTTTGAGCATCGCGGCGCAGTACAAGCTCGATCTGCACCAGATGGACGTCAAGACGGCGTTCCTCAACGGCGTGCTCGATGAAGAGATCTACATGAAGCAGCCCGATGGGTTCGTCGACGCCAAGTACCCCAACCATGTGTGCAAGCTCAAGCGCGCGTTGTACGGTCTCAAGCAGTCGCCTCGCATGTGGAACCAGACCATCGACGAGTTCATGCGCAAGATCGGCTTCTCCAAGTGCGAGATGGACCACTGCGTGTACGTCAAGCGCGACGACAAGGCCATGATCTTCGTGGTGCTCTACGTCGACGACCTCATCCTCGCATGCAACGACACGGATCTGCTCGCGGCGACCAAGCGTGCGCTGAGTGAGCGCTTTGAGATGTCCGACCTCGGCGAGCTCAAGTACTGCCTCGGCATGGAAGTCGAGCGCGATGACAAGTCAGGCGCCGTGTCGATGCGGCAGACCAAGTTCCTGCACTCGATCCTGACGAAGTTCGGCATGCAAGACTGCAAGCCCGTGAAGACGCCGCAAGACCCGGGACTCAAGTTGACCAAGGCCATGTGCGAAGGTGGCTGCAAGCACGAAGACACCATGAACGGCGTGCCGTACCGCAGTGCCGTCGGCGCCGTGATGTACCTCATGGTCGGCACTCGTCCAGATCTCGCAGCTGCAGTGGGAGTACTCAGCCAGTTTGCTGCCGACCCGTGTCCGACACACTGGCAGGCGCTCAAGCGCGTGCTCCGATACCTGCAAGCGACTCCGACGCATGGCATTCGCTTCACTGGCTCTGGTGATGGCAAGCTGATCGGCTACTCGGATGCCGACTGGGCAGGCGACATCGAGACAAGACGCAGCACCAGCGGCTACGTGTTCGTGCTCAACGATGGCTGCATCAGCTGGCGAAGCAAGAAGCAGCGCACCGTGGCGCTCTCGTCGACTGAGGCCGAGTACATGGCGCTGTCGGAAGCGACTCAAGAGGCGGTGTGGCTCAAGGCGTTCATGCGTGAACTCGGCGAAGATGCAGGCGACGGCGCTCTGAAGGTGTTTGAAGACAACCAAGGCGCGATCGCGTTGGCCAAGAACCCGGAGTTCCACAAGCGCACCAAGCACATCGACATCCGCTACCACTTCGTGCGCGAGAAGGTCGAAGACGGTCAAGTCGCGCTGCAGTACTGTCCGACACAAGACATGCTCGCGGACATCATGACGAAGGCGATCGCAGCGCCGCAGTTCGACGCTCTTCGGACCAAGCTCGGCATCATCGTCGCTGGCAAGTCGAGTGGGAGTGTTGGCTCTATCGACGCTCTCGACAATGGGTTCAAGACGCCTCGCCGAGCGACAGCCAGCGCGTGACGAGTCAGCGTCACGGCTTTGACTGGTGTGACCATCACTCACACATGAGCAATCATTCCGACATGATTGCGCCATGGCGTGGGTGAGTGTTTACGCTGGTAGGACATGGTTGTGGGTGACGACCCACACTCATGGACGCGTGTTTACGCCACACTGGCTACATTGCAGAAGAATCCAGTAAGTATCCAGTGGAGCGGCTGCACAGCAGGCTTAGACGTAGCTAGCACAGAGGAAGGTGTGCATGCGAACTAAGGACCTCGATCAATCAATCACTTTGCATTTTGCATCCAACCACTCAAGCGCATTTTCATCAGGTTATGAGCCCAAGCTCGTTCGACTCTGCCTCCGCCTCCACCGCCTCCACCAACGCAGCCATGGACTACGCCAGCACCGCCCGCATCAACAAGTTCGACGGAACCAACTTCCACGCGTGGAAGTTCAAGATGCAGATGGTGCTCGAAGAACGTGACCTGTGGGAGGTCGTGAGCGGCGAAGTGAAGCTCGAGCACTGCGTGACCGAGCTGGACCAAGCGACGTTCAAGAGGAAGTCGCGCAAGGCGTTGGCGATCGTCTGCCTGGTGATGGAAGACTCGCAGCTCCCGTTGGTTCGCTCGGCGAGTGGCGCGCACGATGCATGGTCAAGACTGGAAGACCACTTCGAGAAGAAGAGCCTGGCGAACAAGCTCTTTCTTCGTCGTCGTCTCTTCACGACCATGATGGAAGAAGGTGATGATGTGCTCGCGCACATCAACAAGCTCAAGACGCTGGCGGAACAGCTCGACGCGGTCGGCGCTCCGGTCAGCGAGGATGACTTGGTGATCACGCTTCTCGGCAGCCTGAGCGAGTCGTACCAGTTCCTCATCACGGCGTTGGAGTCGCGTTCCGACACGCTGACGTGGGAACTCGTGACGTCTCGGCTTCTGCATGAAGACATGAAGCGCAAGGAGCAAGGCGGCGACGGGGTCGCGGCTGGTCAAGCGTTCATGACGGGCGACAAGAAGCGCAGTGCGCGGCCAAGCAAGAAGACTGGCGCGTGCAACTACTGCGGCAAGATGGGTCATTGGATCGCGGAGTGTCCCTCGCGGATCCATGACAACGCGGACCGGCAACGTCCGCAGCGTGCGAACGTAGCGCACAACCAAGATGAAGACTCGGGCGATTTCCTCTTTGCGACCGGCAAGGAGAGTGACGGCGGCGTCAAGAACCCGACATGGCTCATCGACTCGGGTGCGACGCAGCACATGTCGTACTCGAAGCGGTTCATGACGAAGTACAAGACCATCGATCCAGTCGACGTGCATCTCGCAGACGACGGTGTCGTGCAGGCGATCGGCAGGGGCGACGTCGTGATGATGATGAAGACTCCAAGTGGCGTCAAGAAGGGTGTGCTCACGGATGTGTGGCACATTCCCAAGCTGTCGCGCAACCTGTTCTCGGTTGGCAGATTCACCAAGGATGTCGCGCCGATCACGTTCGACACGAGCGTCTGCTACGTGAACCTCAAGGGCCAGAAGTGGAAGATCGGTGAGCGCGCCGGCAAGAGTCTGTTCAAGCTGTGCATGACGCCTGTGCAAGCGGAGAGCGCAAGCGTCGCGAGTGTGTCCAAGGCGCCGCAGATGAGCAAGTCGTACTTGTGGCACCTGCGACTCGGTCACATCGGCCACGGCGGACTCGACGCGATCGTCAAGCACAAGCTCGGCGTCGGCATCGACATCGCGTCGGTGAACAAGTGGGAGCTCTGCAGCGGATGTGCGCTCGGCAAGCAGACGCGAGTGGCGTTCCAGTCGACTGCATCCGAGCGAGCTAAGAACGTCGTCCACAGCGACGTGTGCGGCCCAATGCAGACCGCGACATTCTCCGACAAACGCTACTTTGTGACGTTCATCGACGACAAGTCGCGGTTCTGCGTCGTGTTCTTGCTTCGCAGCAAGTCGGAAGTGCTGGACAAGTTCGTGCAGTTCGTCAAGTTTGCCGAGACCCAGACCGGAAGACGTGTGAAGGTGCTTCGAAGCGACAACGGCGGCGAGTATGTGTCAAGCAAGTTCGCCGCGTTCTGCAGCAATCGCGGCATCGTGCAGCAGTTCACGCCGCCGTACACGCCGCAGCTCAACGGAGTGGCCGAGCGAATGAACCGGACTCTGGTCGAGAGTGCACGATGCATGATCGAGCACGCGGGTCTGTCCAAGCGCTACTGGGGCGAAGCAGTGTCAACGGCAGCGTTCCTGCGCAATCGGTGTCCGACGCGAGCGACCGGCCATGACAAGTCTCCGCACGAGGCATGGACGCAGAAGAAGCCGTTGCTGAAGAACCTGAAGGTCTTCGGATGCCACGCGTACGTGCACGTGCCAAGCGAGAAGCGGTCGAAGCTCGATGCGCGGTCGACATTGTGTCGCTTCTTGGGCTACTCGGACCACGAGAAGGCGTATCGGTTCGAAGAACTGTCGAGCAGCCGGATCCTGGTGAGTCGAGACGCGCAGTTCATGGAAGACACGTTCGACAGCGGCAAGCACGGACAAGTCGGCAGCAAGGCAGTCGAGTTTCGTGACGGGGATGAAGCGACCGACGGTGAAGACTCCGACGATCGCGACGACGAAGACAGCGATGGAGGCATGAACGAGCGAGCGGCGGAGCCAGTATCGACGAATGAGCGACCGCAATGGCAGCAACGGCAACCATCGACTCGGCAGCCGCAGCGACCACAGCAGCCGAATGTCGAGTACCCGCCGGGGTCGAAGCGCCATTTGCGGACGCACTCGCTCGAAGCTCTGTCAGAGCCACCAGTGGAGAAGCGCTACGGACGCGTGGGTCGTACAAGCGGAGCAAGTTCGACGCCAGCACCAGGTCCAAGGTCGTCGCTCGATGACATGTCGTCGCTGCTCGCATCGGTCGAAGAAGAAGAAGAAGAAGAAGAAGAAGAAGAACGTGCTCACGTCGTGTACTCAGTGGGAGAGTTGCCGACATCGTTCGAGTCGGCGATGGAGTCCAGCGACGCGAGCAAGTGGAAGGAAGCGTGCGAGTCCGAGTTCGAGTCGTTGTGCAAGAACAAGACGTGGGAGCTCGTGCCATTGCCGCGAGGTCGCAAGGCCATCAGCAGCAAGTGGGTGTTCAAGGTGCAAGGAGACCGTCGAAGGTCTCATCGAGCGGTACAAGGCGCGTCTTGTGGCGAAGGGTTTCCTGCAGAAGTACGGCGTGGACTTCGAGGAGACGTTCGCGCCGGTGGCCAAGTTCGCGTCGATCCGGATCATTTTGAGCATCGCGGCGCAGTACAAGCTCGATCTGCACCAGATGGACGTCAAGACGGCGTTCCTCAACGGCGTGCTCGATGAAGAGATCTACATGAAGCAGCCCGATGGGTTCGTCGACGCCAAGTACCCCAACCATGTGTGCAAGCTCAAGCGCGCGTTGTACGGTCTCAAGCAGTCGCCTCGCATGTGGAACCAGACCATCGACGAGTTCATGCGCAAGATCGGCTTCTCCAAGTGCGAGATGGACCACTGCGTGTACGTCAAGCGCGACGACAAGGCCATGATCTTCGTGGTGCTCTACGTCGACGACCTCATCCTCGCATGCAACGACACGGATCTGCTCGCGGCGACCAAGCGTGCGCTGAGTGAGCGCTTTGAGATGTCCGACCTCGGCGAGCTCAAGTACTGCCTCGGCATGGAAGTCGAGCGCGATGACAAGTCAGGCGCCGTGTCGATGCGGCAGACCAAGTTCCTGCACTCGATCCTGACGAAGTTCGGCATGCAAGACTGCAAGCCCGTGAAGACGCCGCAAGACCCGGGACTCAAGTTGACCAAGGCCATGTGCGAAGGTGGCTGCAAGCACGAAGACACCATGAACGGCGTGCCGTACCGCAGTGCCGTCGGCGCCGTGATGTACCTCATGGTCGGCACTCGTCCAGATCTCGCAGCTGCAGTGGGAGTGCTCAGCCAGTTTGCTGCCGACCCGTGTCCGACACACTGGCAGGCGCTCAAGCGCGTGCTCCGATACCTGCAAGCGACTCCGACGCATGGCATTCGCTTCACTGGCTCTGGTGATGGCAAGCTGATCGGCTACTCGGATGCCGACTGGGCAGGCGACATCGAGACAAGACGCAGCACCAGCGGCTACGTGTTCGTGCTCAACGATGGCTGCATCAGCTGGCGAAGCAAGAAGCAGCGCACCGTGGCGCTCTCGTCGACTGAGGCCGAGTACATGGCGCTGTCGGAAGCGACTCAAGAGGCGGTGTGGCTCAAGGCGTTCATGCGTGAACTCGGCGAAGATGCAGGCGACGGCGCTCTGAAGGTGTTTGAAGACAACCAAGGCGCGATCGCGTTGGCCAAGAACCCGGAGTTCCACAAGCGCACCAAGCACATCGACATCCGCTACCACTTCGTGCGCGAGAAGGTCGAAGACGGTCAAGTCGCGCTGCAGTACTGTCCGACACAAGACATGCTCGCGGACATCATGACGAAGGCGATCGCAGCGCCGCAGTTCGACGCTCTTCGGACGAAGCTCGGCATCATCGTCGCTGGCAAGTCGAGTGGGAGTGTTGGCTCTATCGACGCTCTCGACAATGGGTTCAAGACGCCTCGCCGAGCGACAGCCAGCGCGTGACGAGTCAGCGTCACGGCTTTGACTGGTGTGACCATCACTCACACATGAGCAATCATTCCGACATGATTGCGCCATGGCGTGGGTGAGTGTTTACGCTGGTAGGACATGGTTGTGGGTGACGACCCACACTCATGGACGCGTGTTTACGCCACACTGGCTACATTGCAGAAGAATCCAGTAAGTATCCAGTGGAGCGGCTGCACAGCAGGCTTAGACGTAGCTAGCACAGAGGAAGGTGTGCATGCGAACTAAGGACCTCGATCAATCAATCACTTTGCATTTTGCATCCAACCACTCAAGCGCATTTTCATCAGAGAGTGCAAGCGTCGCGAGTGTGTCCAAGGCGCCGCAGATGAGCAAGTCGTACTTGTGGCACCTGCGACTCGGTCACATCGGCCACGGCGGACTCGACGCGATCATCAAGCACAAGCTCGGCGTCGGCATCGACATCGCATCGGTGAACAAGTGGGAGCTCTGCAGCGGATGTGCGCTCGGCAAGCAGACGCGAGTGGCGTTCCAGTCGACTGCATCCGAGCGAGCTAAGAACGTCCTCGACGTCGTCCACAGCGACGTGTGCGGCCCAATGCAGACCGCGACATTCTCCGACAAACGCTACTTTGTGACGTTCATCGACGACAAGTCGCGGTTCTGCGTCGTGTTCTTGCTTCGCAGCAAGTCGGAAGTGCTGGACAAGTTCGTGCAGTTCGTCAAGTTTCCCGAGACCCAGACCGGAAGACGTGTGAAGGTGCTTCGAAGCGACAACGGCGGCGAGTATGTGTCAAGCAAGTTCGCCGCGTTCTGCAGCAATCGCGGCATCGTGCAGCAGTTCACGCCGCCGTACACGCCGCAGCTCAACGGAGTGGCCGAGCGAATGAACCGGACTCTGGTCGAGAGTGCACGATGCATGATCGAGCACGCGGGTCTGTCCAAGCGCTACTGGGGCGAAGCAGTGTCAACGGCAGCGTTCCTGCGCAATCGGTGTCCGACGCGAGCGACCGGCCATGACAAGTCTCCGCACGAGGCATGGACGCAGAAGAAGCCGTTGCTGAAGAACCTGAAGGTCTTCGGATGCCACGCGTACGTGCACGTGCCAAGCGAGAAGCGGTCGAAGCTCGATGCGCGGTCGACATTGTGTCGCTTCTTGGGCTACTCGGACCACGAGAAGGCGTATCGGTTCGAAGAACTGTCGAGCAGCCGGATCCTGGTGAGTCGCGACGCGCAGTTCATGGAAGACACGTTCGACAGCGGCAAGCACGGACAAGTCGGCAGCAAGGCAGTCGAGTTTCGTGACGGGGATGAAGCGACCGACGGTGAAGACTCCGACGATCGCGACGACGAAGACAGCGATGAAGGCATGAACGAGCGAGCGGCGGAGCCAGTATCGACGAATGAGCGACCGCAATGGCAGCAACGGCAACCATCGACTCGGCAGCCGCAGCGACCACAGCAGCCGAATGTCGAGTACCCGCCGGGGTCGAAGCGCCATTTGCGGACGCACTCGCTCGAAGCTCTGTCGGAGCCACCAGTGGAGAAGCGCTACGGACGCGTGGGTCGTACAAGCGGAGCAAGTTCGACGCCAGCACCAGGTCCAAGGTCGTCGCTCGATGACATGTCGTCGCTGCTCGCATCGGTCGAAGAAGAAGAAGAAGAAGAAGAAGAAGAAGAAGAAGAACGTGCTCACGTCGTGTACTCAGTGGGAGAGTTGCCGACATCGTTCGAGTCGGCGATGGAGTCCAGCGACGCGAGCAAGTGGAAGGAAGCGTGCGAGTCCGAGTTCGAGTCGTTGTGCAAGAACAAGACGTGGGAGCTCGTGCCATTGCCGCGAGGTCGCAAGGCCATCAGCAGCAAGTGGGTGTTCAAGGTCAAGGAGACCGTCGAAGGTCTCATCGAGCGGTACAAGGCGCGTCTTGTGGCGAAGGGTTTCCTGCAGAAGTACGGCGTGGACTTCGAGGAGACGTTCGCGCCGGTGGCCAAGTTCGCGTCGATCCGGATCATTTTGAGCATCGCGGCGCAGTACAAGCTCGATCTGCACCAGATGGACGTCAAGACGGCGTTCCTCAACGGCGTGCTCGATGAAGAGATCTACATGAAGCAGCCCGATGGGTTCGTCGACGCCAAGTACCCCCAACCATGTGTGCAAGCTCAAGCGCGCGTTGTACGGTCTCAAGCAGTCGCCTCGCATGTGGAACCAGACCATCGACGAGTTCATGCGCAAGATCGGCTTCTCCAAGTGCGAGATGGACCACTGCGTGTACGTCAAGCGCGACGACAAGGCCATGATCTTCGTGGTGCTCTACGTCGACGACCTCATCCTCGCATGCAACGACACGGATCTGCTCGCGGCGACCAAGCGTGCGCTGAGTGAGCGCTTTGAGATGTCCGACCTCGGCGAGCTCAAGTACTGCCTCGGCATGGAAGTCGAGCGCGATGACAAGTCAGGCGCCGTGTCGATGCGGCAGACCAAGTTCCTGCACTCGATCCTGACGAAGTTCGGCATGCAAGACTGCAAGCCCGTGAAGACGCCGCAAGACCCGGGACTCAAGTTGACCAAGGCCATGTGCGAAGGTGGCTGCAAGCACGAAGACACCATGAACGGCGTGCCGTACCGCAGTGCCGTCGGCGCCGTGATGTACCTCATGGTCGGCACTCGTCCAGATCTCGCAGCTGCAGTGGGAGTGCTCAGCCAGTTTGCTGCCGACCCGTGTCCGACACACTGGCAGGCGCTCAAGCGCGTGCTCCGATACCTGCAAGCGACTCCGACGCATGGCATTCGCTTCACTGGCTCTGGTGATGGCAAGCTGATCGGCTACTCGGATGCCGACTGGGCAGGCGACATCGAGACAAGACGCAGCACCAGCGGCTACGTGTTCGTGCTCAACGATGGCTGCATCAGCTGGCGAAGCAAGAAGCAGCGCACCGTGGCGCTCTCGTCGACTGAGGCCGAGTACATGGCGCTGTCGGAAGCGACTCAAGAGGCGGTGTGGCTCAAGGCGTTCATGCGTGAACTCGGCGAAGATGCAGGCGACGGCGCTCTGAAGGTGTTTGAAGACAACCAAGGCGCGATCGCGTTGGCCAAGAACCCGGAGTTCCACAAGCGCACCAAGCACATCGACATCCGCTACCACTTCGTGCGCGAGAAGGTCGAAGACGGTCAAGTCGTGCTGCAGTACTGTCCGACACAAGACATGCTCGCGGACATCATGACGAAGCCGATCGCAGCGCCGCAGTTCGACGCTCTTCGGACGAAGCTCGGCATCATCGTCGCTGGCAAGTCGAGTGGGAGTGTTGGCTCTATCGACGCTCTCGACAATGGGTTCAAGACGCCTCGCCGAGCGACAGCCAGCGCGTGACGAGTCAGCGTCACGGCTTTGACTGGTGTGACCATCACTCACACATGAGCAATCATTCCGACATGATTGCGCCATGGCGTGGGTGAGTGTTTACGCTGGTAGGACATGGTTGTGGGTGACGACCCACACTCATGGACGCGTGTTTACGCCACACTGGCTACATTGCAGAAGAATCCAGTAAGTATCCAGTGGAGCGGCTGCACAGCAGGCTTAGACGTAGCTAGCACAGAGGAAGGTGTGCATGCGAACTAAGGACCCTCGATCAATCAATCACTTTGCATTTTGCATCCAACCACTCAAGCGCATTTTCATCAGAGAGTGCAAGCGTCGCGAGTGTGTCCAAGGCGCCGCAGATGAGCAAGTCGTACTTGTGGCACCTGCGACTCGGTCACATCGGCCACGGCGGACTCGACGCGATCATCAAGCACAAGCTCGGCGTCGGCATCGACATCGCATCGGTGAACAAGTGGGAGCTCTGCAGCGGATGTGCGCTCGGCAAGCAGACGCGAGTGGCGTTCCAGTCGACTGCATCCGAGCGAGCTAAGAACGTCCTCGACGTCGTCCACAGCGACGTGTGCGGCCCAATGCAGACCGCGACGTTCTCCGACAAACGCTACTTTGTGACGTTCATCGACGACAAGTCGCGGTTCTGCGTCGTGTTCTTGCTTCGCAGCAAGTCGGAAGTGCTGGACAAGTTCGTGCAGTTCGTCAAGTTTCCCGAGACCCAGACCGGAAGACGTGTGAAGGTGCTTCGAAGCGACAACGGCGGCGAGTATGTGTCAAGCAAGTTCGCCGCGTTCTGCAGCAATCGCGGCATCGTGCAGCAGTTCACGCCGCCGTACACGCCGCAGCTCAACGGAGTGGCCGAGCGAATGAACCGGACTCTGGTCGAGAGTGCGCGATGCATGATCGAGCACGCGGGTCTGTCTAAGCGCTACTGGGGCGAAGCAGTGTCAACGGCAGCGTTCCTGCGCAATCGGTGTCCGACGCGAGCGACCGGCCATGACAAGTCTCCGCACGAGGCATGGACGCAGAAGAAGCCGTTGCTGAAGAACCTGAAGGTCTTCGGATGCCACGCGTACGTGCACGTGCCAAGCGAGAAGCGGTCGAAGCTCGATGCGCGGTCGACATTGTGTCGCTTCTTGGGCTACTCGGACCACGAGAAGGCGTATCGGTTCGAAGAACTGTCGAGCAGCCGGATCCTGGTGAGTCGCGACGCGCAGTTCATGGAAGACACGTTCGACAGCGGCAAGCACGGACAAGTCGGCAGCAAGGCAGTCGAGTTTCGTGACGGGGATGAAGCGACCGACGGTGAAGACTCCGACGATCGCGACGACGAAGACAGCGATGAAGGCATGAACGAGCGAGCGGCGGAGCCAGTATCGACGAATGAGCGACCGCAATGGCAGCAACGGCAACCATCGACTCGGCAGCCGCAGCGACCACAGCAGCCGAATGTCGAGTACCCGCCGGGGTCGAAGCGCCATTTGCGGACGCACTCGCTCGAAGCTCTGTCGGAGCCACCAGTGGAGAAGCGCTACGGACGCGTGGGTCGTACAAGCGGAGCAAGTTCGACGCCAGCACCAGGTCCAAGGTCGTCGCTCGATGACATGTCGTCGCTGCTCGCATCGGTCGAAGAAGAAGAAGAAGAAGAAGAAGAACGTGCTCACGTCGTGTACTCAGTGGGAGAGTTGCCGACATCGTTCGAGTCGGCGATGGAGTCCAGCGACGCGAGCAAGTGGAAGGAAGCGTGCGAGTCCGAGTTCGAGTCGTTGTGCAAGAACAAGACGTGGGACGTTGTGCCGCTGCCGCGAGGTCGCAAGGCCATCAGCAGCAAGTGGGTGTTCAAGGTCAAGGAGACCGTCGAAGGTCTCATCGAGCGGTACAAGGCGCGTCTTGTGGCGAAGGGTTTCCTGCAGAAGTACGGCGTGGACTTCGAGGAGACGTTCGCGCCGGTGGCCAAGTTCGCGTCGATCCGGATCATTTTGAGCATCGCGGCGCAGTACAAGCTCGATCTGCACCAGATGGACGTCAAGACGGCGTTCCTCAACGGCGTGCTCGATGAAGAGATCTACATGAAGCAGCCCGATGGGTTCGTCGACGCCAAGTACCCCAACCATGTGTGCAAGCTCAAGCGCGCGTTGTACGGTCTCAAGCAGTCGCCTCGCATGTGGAACCAGACCATCGACGAGTTCATGCGCAAGATCGGCTTCTCCAAGTGCGAGATGGACCACTGCGTGTACGTCAAGCGCGACGACAAGGCCATGATCTTCGTGGTGCTCTACGTCGACGACCTCATCCTCGCATGCAACGACACGGATCTGCTCGCGGCGACCAAGCGTGCGCTGAGTGAGCGCTTTGAGATGTCCGACCTCGGCGAGCTCAAGTACTGCCTCGGCATGGAAGTCGAGCGCGATGACAAGTCAGGCGCCGTGTCGATGCGGCAGACCAAGTTCCTGCACTCGATCCTGACGAAGTTCGGCATGCAAGACTGCAAGCCCGTGAAGACGCCGCAAGACCCGGGACTCAAGTTGACCAAGGCCATGTGCGAAGGTGGCTGCAAGCACGAAGACACCATGAACGGCGTGCCGTACCGCAGTGCCGTCGGCGCCGTGATGTACCTCATGGTCGGCACTCGTCCAGATCTCGCAGCTGCAGTGGGAGTGCTCAGCCAGTTTGCTGCCGACCCGTGTCCGACACACTGGCAGGCGCTCAAGCGCGTGCTCCGATACCTGCAAGCGACTCCGACGCATGGCATTCGCTTCACTGGCTCTGGTGATGGCAAGCTGATCGGCTACTCGGATGCCGACTGGGCAGGCGACATCGAGACAAGACGCAGCACCAGCGGCTACGTGTTCGTGCTCAACGATGGCTGCATCAGCTGGCGAAGCAAGAAGCAGCGCACCGTGGCGCTCTCGTCGACTGAGGCCGAGTACATGGCGCTGTCGGAAGCGACTCAAGAGGCGGTGTGGCTCAAGGCGTTCATGCGTGAACTCGGCGAAGATGCAGGCGACGGCGCTCTGAAGGTGTTTGAAGACAACCAAGGCGCGATCGCGTTGGCCAAGAACCCGGAGTTCCACAAGCGCACCAAGCACATCGACATCCGCTACCACTTCGTGCGCGAGAAGGTCGAAGACGGTCAAGTCGTGCTGCAGTACTGTCCGACACAAGACATGCTCGCGGACATCATGACGAAGCCGATCGCAGCGCCGCAGTTCGACGCTCTTCGGACCAAGCTCGGCATCATCGTCGCTGGCGAGTCGAGTGGGAGTGTTGACATTGTCGACACTCTTGACGGTGTCGAGAAAGCGATCAAGACGCCTCGCCGAGCGACAGCCAGCGCGTGACGAGTCAGCGTTGCGACTTCGACTGGTGTGATCTTCACTCACACATGAGCAATCATTCCGACATGATTGCGCCATGGCGTGGGTGAGTGTTTACGCTGGTAGGACATGGTTGTGGGTGACGACCCACACTCATGGACGCGTGTTTACGCCACACTGGCTACATTGCAGAAGAATCCAGTAAGTATCCAGTGGAGCGGCTGCACAGCAGGCTTAGACGTAGCTAGCACAGAGGAAGGTGTGCATGCGAACTAAGGACCTCGATCAATCAATCACTTTGCATTTTGCATCCAACCACTCAAGCGCATTTTCATCAGAGAGTGCAAGCGTCGCGAGTGTGTCCAAGGCGCCGCAGATGAGCAAGTCGTACTTGTGGCACCTGCGACTCGGTCACATCGGCCACGGCGGACTCGACGCGATCGTCAAGCACAAGCTCGGCGTCGGCATCGACATCGCATCGGTGAACAAGTGGGAGCTCTGCAGCGGATGTGCGCTCGGCAAGCAGACGCGAGTGGCGTTCCAGTCGACTGCATCCGAGCGAGCTAAGAACGTCCTCGACGTCGTCCACAGCGACGTGTGCGGCCCAATGCAGACCGCGACGTTCTCCGACAAACGCTACTTTGTGACGTTCATCGACGACAAGTCGCGGTTCTGCGTCGTGTTCTTGCTTCGCAGCAAGTCGGAAGTGCTGGACAAGTTCGTGCAGTTCGTCAAGTTTGCCGAGACCCAGACCGGAAGACGTGTGAAGGTGCTTCGAAGCGACAACGGCGGCGAGTATGTGTCAAGCAAGTTCGCCGCGTTCTGCAGCAATCGCGGCATCGTGCAGCAGTTCACGCCGCCGTACACGCCGCAACTCAACGGAGTGGCCGAGCGAATGAACCGGACTCTGGTCGAGAGTGCGCGATGCATGATCGAGCACGCGGGTCTGTCTAAGCGCTACTGGGGCGAAGCAGTGTCAACGGCAGCGTTCCTGCGCAATCGGTGTCCGACGCGAGCGACCGGCCATGACAAGTCTCCGCACGAGGCATGGACGCAGAAGAAGCCGTTGCTGAAGAACCTGAAGGTCTTCGGATGCCACGCGTACGTGCACGTGCCAAGCGAGAAGCGGTCGAAGCTCGATGCGCGGTCGACATTGTGTCGCTTCTTGGGCTACTCGGACCACGAGAAGGCGTATCGGTTCGAAGAACTGTCGAGCAGCCGGATCCTGGTGAGTCGCGACGCGCAGTTCATGGAAGACACGTTCGACAGCGGCAAGCACGGACAAGTCGGCAGCAAGGCAGTCGAGTTTCGTGACGGGGATGAAGCGACCGACGGTGAAGACTCCGACGATCGCGACGACGAAGACAGCGATGAAGGCATGAACGAGCGAGCGGCGGAGCCAGTATCGACGAATGAGCGACCGCAATGGCAGCAACGGCAACCATCGACTCGGCAGCCGCAGCGACCACAGCAGCCGAATGTCGAGTACCCGCCGGGGTCGAAGCGCCATTTGCGGACGCACTCGCTCGAAGCTCTGTCGGAGCCACCAGTGGAGAAGCGCTACGGACGCGTGGGTCGTACAAGCGGAGCAAGTTCGACGCCAGCACCAGGTCCAAGGTCGTCGCTCGATGACATGTCGTCGCTGCTCGCATCGGTCGAAGAAGAAGAAGAAGAAGAAGAAGAACGTGCTCACGTCGTGTACTCAGTGGGAGAGTTGCCGACATCGTTCGAGTCGGCGATGGAGTCCAGCGACGCGAGCAAGTGGAAGGAAGCGTGCGAGTCCGAGTTCGAGTCGTTGTGCAAGAACAAGACGTGGGACGTTGTGCCGCTGCCGCGAGGTCGCAAGGCCATCAGCAGCAAGTGGATGTTCAAGGTCAAGGAGACCGTCGAAGGTCTCATCGAGCGGTACAAGGCGCGTCTTGTGGCGAAGGGTTTCCTGCAGAAGTACGGCGTGGACTTCGAGGAGACGTTCGCGCCGGTGGCCAAGTTCGCGTCGATCCGGATCATTTTGAGCATCGCGGCGCAGTACAAGCTCGATCTGCACCAGATGGACGTCAAGACGGCGTTCCTCAACGGCGTGCTCGATGAAGAGATCTACATGAAGCAGCCCGATGGGTTCGTCGACGCCAAGTACCCCAACCATGTGTGCAAGCTCAAGCGCGCGTTGTACGGTCTCAAGCAGTCGCCTCGCATGTGGAACCAGACCATCGACGAGTTCATGCGCAAGATCGGCTTCTCCAAGTGCGAGATGGACCACTGCGTGTACGTCAAGCGCGACGACAAGGCCATGATCTTCGTGGTGCTCTATGTCGACGACCTCATCCTCGCATGCAACGACACGGATCTGCTCGCGGCGACCAAGCGTGCGCTGAGTGAGCGCTTTGAGATGTCCGACCTCGGCGAGCTCAAGTACTGCCTCGGCATGGAAGTCGAGCGCGATGACAAGTCAGGCGCCGTGTCGATGCGGCAGACCAAGTTCCTGCACTCGATCCTGACGAAGTTCGGCATGCAAGACTGCAAGCCCGTGAAGACGCCGCAAGACCCGGGACTCAAGTTGACCAAGGCCATGTGCGAAGGTGGCTACAAGCACGAAGACACCATGAACGGCGTGCCGTACCGCAGTGCCGTCGGCGCCGTGATGTACCTCATGGTCGGCACTCGTCCAGATCTCGCAGCTGCAGTGGGAGTGCTCAGCCAGTTTGCTGCCGACCCGTGTCCGACACACTGGCAGGCGCTCAAGCGCGTGCTCCGATACCTGCAAGCGACTCCGACGCATGGCATTCGCTTCACTGGCTCTGGTGATGGCAAGCTGATCGGCTACTCGGATGCCGACTGGGCAGGCGACATCGAGACAAGACGCAGCACCAGCGGCTACGTGTTCGTGCTCAACGATGGCTGCATCAGCTGGCGAAGCAAGAAGCAGCGCACCGTGGCGCTCTCGTCGACTGAGGCCGAGTACATGGCGCTGTCGGAAGCGACTCAAGAGGCGGTGTGGCTCAAGGCGTTCATGCGTGAACTCGGCGAAGATGCAGGCGACGGCGCTCTGAAGGTGTTTGAAGACAACCAAGGCGCGATCGCGTTGGCCAAGAACCCGGAGTTCCACAAGCGCACCAAGCACATCGACATCCGCTACCACTTCGTGCGCGAGAAGGTCGAAGACGGTCAAGTCGTGCTGCAGTACTGTCCGACACAAGACATGCTCGCGGACATCATGACGAAGCCGATCGCAGCGCCGCAGTTCGACGCTCTTCGGACGAAGCTCGGCATCATCGTCGCTGGCAAGTCGAGTGGGAGTGTTGGCTCTATCGACGCTCTCGACAATGGGTTCAAGACGCCTCGCCGAGCGACAGCCAGCGCGTGACGAGTCAGCGTCACGGCTTTGACTGGTGTGACCATCACTCACACATGAGCAATCATTCCGACATGATTGCGCCATGGCGTGGGTGAGTGTTTACGCTGGTAGGACATGGTTGTGGGTGACGACCCACACTCATGGACGCGTGTTTACGCCACACTGGCTACATTGCAGAAGAATCCAGTAAGTATCCAGTGGAGCGGCTGCACAGCAGGCTTAGACGTAGCTAGCACAGAGGAAGGTGTGCATGCGAACTAAGGACCTCGATCAATCAATCACTTTGCATTTTGCATCCAACCACTCAAGCGCATTTTCATCAGAGAGTGCAAGCGTCGCGAGTGTGTCCAAGGCGCCGCAGATGAGCAAGTCGTACTTGTGGCACCTGCGACTCGGTCACATCGGCCACGGCGGACTCGACGCGATCGTCAAGCACAAGCTCGGCGTCGGCATCGACATCGCGTCGGTGAACAAGTGGGAGCTCTGCAGCGGATGTGCGCTCGGCAAGCAGACGCGAGTGGCGTTCCAGTCGACTGCATCCGAGCGAGCTAAGAACGTCCTCGACGTCGTCCACAGCGACGTGTGCGGCCCAATGCAGACCGCGACGTTCTCCGACAAACGCTACTTTGTGACGTTCATCGACGACAAGTCGCGGTTCTGCGTCGTGTTCTTGCTTCGCAGCAAGTCGGAAGTGCTGGACAAGTTCGTGCAGTTCGTCAAGTTTGCCGAGACCCAGACCGGAAGACGTGTGAAGGTGCTTCGAAGCGACAACGGCGGCGAGTATGTGTCAAGCAAGTTCGCCGCGTTCTGCAGCAATCGCGGCATCGTGCAGCAGTTCACGCCGCCGTACACGCCGCAGCTCAACGGAGTGGCCGAGCGAATGAACCGGACTCTGGTCGAGAGTGCACGATGCATGATCGAGCACGCGGGTCTGTCTAAGCGCTACTGGGGCGAAGCAGTGTCAACGGCAGCGTTCCTGCGCAATCGGTGTCCGACGCGAGCGACCGGCCATGACAAGTCTCCGCACGAGGCATGGACGCAGAAGAAGCCGTTGCTGAAGAACCTGAAGGTCTTCGGATGCCACGCGTACGTGCACGTGCCAAGCGAGAAGCGGTCGAAGCTCGATGCGCGGTCGACATTGTGTCGCTTCTTGGGCTACTCGGACCACGAGAAGGCGTATCGGTTCGAAGAACTGTCGAGCAGCCGGATCCTGGTGAGTCGCGACGCGCAGTTCATGGAAGACACGTTCGACAGCGGCAAGCACGGACAAGTCGGCAGCAAGGCAGTCGAGTTTCGTGACGGGGATGAAGCGACCGACGGTGAAGACTCCGACGATCGCGACGACGAAGACAGCGATGAAGGCATGAACGAGCGAGCGGCGGAGCCAGTATCGACGAATGAGCGACCGCAATGGCAGCAACGGCAACCATCGACTCGGCAGCCGCAGCGACCACAGCAGCCGAATGTCGAGTACCCGCCGGGGTCGAAGCGCCATTTGCGGACGCACTCGCTCGAAGCTCTGTCGGAGCTGATGAAAATGCGCTTGAGTGGTTGGATGCAAAATGCAAAGTGATTGATTGATCGAGGTCCTTAGTTCGCAGGCACACCTTCCTCTGTGCTAGCTACGTCTAAGCCTGCTGTGCAGCCGCTCCACTGGATACTTACTGGATTCTTCTGCAATGTAGCCAGTGTGGCGTAAACACGCGTCCATGAGTGTGGGTCGTCACCCACTGAAGGCTTGAAGGCTTGAGGCGTGGTTGGCGAAGACACTTGGGTGGTTGGATGCAAAATGCAAAGTGATTGATTCATCGAGGTCCTTAGTTCGCATGCACACCTCCCTCTGTGCTAGCTACGTCTAAGCCTGCTGTGCAGTCGCTCCACTAGATACTTGTGCAATGTATCCAGTGTGGCGTAAACACGCATCCATGAGTGTAGGTCGTCACCCACAGCCATGTCCTACCTGCGTAAACACTCACCCACGCCATGGCGCAATCATGTCGGAATGATGGCCCTTGTGCGAGTGATGGTCACACCAGTCAAAGCCGTGACGCTGACTCGTCACGCGCTGGCTGTCGCTCGGCGAGGCGTCTTGAACACACTGTCGAGAGCGTCGATAGAGCCAACACTCCCACTCGACTCGCCAGCGACGATGATGCCGAGCTTGGTCCGAAGAGCGTCGAACTGCGGCGCTGCGATCGGCTTGGTCATGATGTCCGCGAGCATTCTTGTGTCGGACAGTACTGCAGCGCGACTTGACCGTCGTCGACCTTCTCGCGCACGAAGTGGTAGCGGATGTCGATGTGCTTGGTGCGCTTGTGGAACTCGGGGTTCTTGGCCAACGCGATCGAGCCTTGGTTGTCTTCGAGCACCAGGATCGAGTCGCCGTCGCTGAGTTCGCCGAGTTCACGCACAAACGCCTTGAGCCACACCGCCTCTTGAGTCGCCTCGGACAGTGCCATGTACTCTGCCTCGGTCGACGAGAGCGCCACGGATCGCTGCTTCTTGCTTCGCCAGCTCACGCAGCCGCCGTTGAGCATGAACACGTAGCCGCTTGTGCTGCGGCGCGAGTCGTGGTCGCCCGCCCAGTCAGCATCCGAGTAGCCGTGAAGTGCACGATTGTCAAACTTGTCGTCGCACTTGCCAAACACTAGACCGAGCGTCGGAGTCGCTTGCAGGTACCGGAACACGCGCTTGAGAGCCTGCCAGTGTGTCGGACACGGGTCGGCAGCAAACTGGCTGAGCACTCCCACTGCAGCTGCGAGGTCCGGTCGAGTCGCCACCATGAGGTACATCAGGCATCCGACCGCGCTGCGGTACGGCACGCCGTGCATGGTCTCGTCGTGCTTGCACCCGCCGTCGCACATGGCCTTGGTCAGCTTGAGTCCCGGGTCTTGCGGCGTCTTCACGGGCTTGCAGTCTTGCATGCCGAACTTGGCCAAGATCGAGTGCAGGAACTTGGTTTGGCGCACGGACACAGTGCCCAGATCAAAGTCGCGCGCGATCTCCATGCCGAGGCAAAACTTGAGCTCGCCGAGGTCGGACATCTCAAACCGGTTGCTGAGTGCTGACTTGATCTTCGCCATCAGTGCGTCGCTGCTGCACGCAATGATGAGGTCGTCGACGTAGAGGACAATGAACGCCATCTTGTCTTCGCCGTTGCCGCACTCGCGCATCACGTACACGCAGTGGTCGGACTCACACTTGCCAAAGCCGAGACCGATCATGAACGCGTCGATGGTCTGGTTCCACATCCGCGGCGCTTGCTTGAGCCCGTAGAGCGACTTCTTCAGCTTGCACACGTAGTCGACCGGACACGCTGCTTCGACGTATCCATCCGGCTGCTTCATGTAGATGTCTTCGTCGAGTTCGCCGTTCAAGAACGCGGTCTTGACGTCCATCTGGTGCAGCATGAGATCGTACTTGGCCGCGAGTGCGAGCACCACTCGGATCGACGTGAACTTCGCAACTGGCGCGAACGTCTCGTCGTAGTCGATGCCGAACTTCTGCGCAAAGCCCTTCGCGACGAGCCGAGCCTTGTGTCGCTCGACTTCACCGTGCTCGTTCTCCTTGACCTTGAACACCCACTTGCAGCCGATTGCCTTGCGTCCCTTCGGCAGCGGCACAACGTCCCACGTGTCGTTCTTGATCAGCGACTGGAACTCCGAGTCGCACGCTTCCTTCCACTTGTTCGCGTCGCTGGATCCCATCGCCGACTCAAACGTTGTCGGCACTTCTCCCACTGAAGCCACGACCTGAGCAGCGTGGAGCGCCGAAAGATCGTCGAGCGAGGTCGGTCGAGTCGTCGAGTTGACCGTCGCGTTCGTCGATGCGCCGCTCATTCGACCGACTCCCACTGTCGCCGAGCCGCTCGATCTCTTCGGGCGCGGTGTTTCCGTCACGTTCTCAAGCGACTGCGAACGAACGTGACGCTTCGCACCGCTGATGTACTCCGGGCTGCTAGGCGGCTGTGGCTGCGCAGGTTGATCACCACTGCCAGGCACACCGTCTTGAGCACCCTGCTCCATGTCCGCGTCACCGACGCCGGACTCGTACTCTTCGTACTCTTCGTACTCTTCATCGGTGTCGTTGTCGATGAAGTCGACCTCTGCTCCTTGAGCACCGAGTCGACGACCGTCGTCGAACTCGTCTTCCATGAACTTGGCGTCGCGACTCACAAACACTCGACCGGTCTCGATGTCTTCGAACCGATATGCTTTCTCGTGCTCCGAGTAGCCGATGAACCGACAGCGAATCGCACGAGCGTCGAGCTTCAGTCGCTTCGGACTTGGTACGTGCACGAACGCGTGGCAGCCGAATGTCTTGAGGTTCGCGAGCAGCGGAGCCTTGCCGTTCCACACCTCGTACGGCGACATGTTGTCGATGTTCGAGCGACTTGGGCAACGGTTCCGCAAGAACGCCGCGGTCATCACGGCTTCGCCCCAGTACGGCTTGGACATCTTGGCGTGCTCGAGCATGCAGCGCGCGCATTCCACGAGTGTGCGGTTCATGCGCTCCGCCACACCGTTGAGCTGCGGCGTGTACGGCGGCGTGAACTGCTGCACGATGCCGCGATCGGCGCAGATCTTGGCCATCTTCGCCGACTTGTACTCGCCGCCGTTGTCGCAACGCAGTGTCTTGACACGTCGGCCGGTCTGGGTCTCGGCCCACTTGACAAACTGCGCGAACTTCTCGACGACCTCCGACTTGTGCTCCATCAGGAACACAACGCAGTAGCGAGACTTGTCGTCGATGAACGTCGCGAAGTATCTCTTGCCGCCGAATGTCGAAGTCTGCATCGGGCCGCACACATCGCTGTGCACCACGTCGAGGAGACCAACTGCGCGCGCAGAAGTCGAGTCTTGGAACGAAGAGCGCGTCTGCTTGCCGACCGCGCACCCGTCGCACAGCTCCCACTTGCCCGCTGCCGCGATGTCGATGCCGGTGCCGAGCTTGTTCTTCACGATCATGTCGAGTCCAGCATGGCCGATGTGGCCGAGTCGAAGGTGCCACAAGTACGACTTCGACATCGAGCTCGGTTCACTCGTAGCAAGTGCGTGCGCGTTCGCACGACTGTTGCCGCCATTGACTGAAGACATGCTGAGCTTGAACAGACCCTTGCCGAAGCTCTTGCCGATGGTCCACTTGGACCCCTTCAGCGTCGCAACGCACTTGTTGCTGGCGAACGTGATCGGGCCGACGTCCTTCGCAAACCGTGCCACCGAGAAGAGGTTGCGACTCAGTCCCGGCACGAACCACACGTTCGTGAGCACGCCCTTGCGAAGTCCTTGCGCAGTCTGCATGACCATCTCGACGTCGCCGCACCCGATCGCTTCGACCGTGCCGTCGTCCGCGAGGTGCACCTTCACAGGCTTGATCGCACGATACTTGGTAAAGCACGACTTGGAGTGCCTCATGTGCTGAGTCGCTCCCGAGTCGATCAGCCACACACCACTCGCATCTTGAGCCGCGCTTGCACTTGAGCCGACAGCACCATCTTGAGCTTGAGCCATGAACAGATAGTCGCTGTCGCTGTCGATCACACGCGTGTCGTCGCGCGCAAGGTGCGCTTGCACGTGGCGCCGACGATCACCGTTGATGTTGTTCTCTTGGTTCCGCAACGGGCACTCCGCGATCCAGTGGCCGTGCTTGCCGCAGTGGCGGCACGCGCCAGTCTTCTTCGCCGGACGTCCCTTGCGCATAGCGTTCGACACGAACGCTTGCTCGGACGCAGCACCTTCGCCGTGCTGCTCCTTGCGCTTCATGTCCTCGTGCATCAGCCGAGCCGTCACGAGCTCCCACGTCAGCGTGTCGGCACGCGACTCCAACGCCGTGATGAGGAACTGGTACGACTCGTTCAAACTGCCGAGCAGCGTGATCACGAGGTCGTCTTCACTGACCGGAGCGCCGACTGCTTCGAGCTGCTCCGCCAGTGTCTTGAGCTTGTTGATATGCTGTTGCACATCATCGCCGTCCTCCATCATCGCCGCGAAGAAGCGACGACGCATGAAGAGCTTGTTGGCAAGCGTCTTCCTCTCGAAGTGCGCTTCCAGTCTTGACCATGCATCATGCGCACCCGAAGCCGAGCGAACCAACGGGAGCTGCGAGTCTTCCATCGCGAGGCACACCATCGCGAACGCCTTGCGCGACTTCCGCTGGTACATCGCTTGATCTTCGTCGCTCACGCAGTGCTCGATCTTGATCTCGCCGGACGTGACCTCCCACAGCTCGCGCTCTTCCAGCACCATCTGCATCTTGAACTTCCACACGTGAAAGTTGGTTCCGTCGAACTTGTTGATGCGGGCGGTCGTGGTCGAGGACTCCATGCTGGTGGCGAAGGCTGATGGCGCAGAGTCGGACGGGCTTGGGCTCATAACCTGAAGGCTTGAAGGCTTGAGGCGTGGTTGGCGAAGACACTTGGGTGGTTGGATGCAAAATGCAAAGTGATTGATTCATCGAGGTCCTTAGTTCGCATGCACACCTCCCTCTGTGCTAGCTACGTCTAAGCCTGCTGTGCAGTCGCTCCACTAGATACTTGTGCAATGTATCCAGTGTGGCGTAAACACGCATCCATGAGTGTAGGTCGTCACCCACAGCCATGTCCTACCTGCGTAAACACTCACCCACGCCATGGCGCAATCATGTCGGAATGATTGCCCTTGTGCGAGTGATGGTCACACCAGTCGAGGTCGTGACGCTGACTCGTCACGCGCTGGCTGTCGCTCGGCGAGGCGTCTTGAACACACTGTCGAGAGCGTCGATAGAGCCAACACCCACAACCATGTCCTACCAGCGTAAACACTCACCCACGCCATGGCGCAATCATGTCGGAATGATTGCTCATGTGTGAGTGATGGTCACACCAGTCAAAGCCGTGACGCTGACTCGTCACGCGCTGGCTGTCGCTCGGCGAGGCGTCTTGAACCCATTGTCGAGAGCGTCGATAGAGCCAACACTCCCACTCGACTTGCCAGCGACGATGATGCCGAGCTTCGTCCGAAGAGCGTCGAACTGCGGCGCTGCGATCGGCTTCGTCATGATGTCCGCGAGCATGTCTTGTGTCGGACAGTACTGCAGCACGACTTGACCGTCTTCGACCTTCTCGCGCACGAAGTGGTAGCGGATGTCGATGTGCTTGGTGCGCTTGTGGAACTCCGGGTTCTTGGCCAACGCGATCGCGCCTTGGTTGTCTTCAAACACCTTCAGAGCGCCGTCGCCTGCATCTTCGCCGAGTTCACGCATGAACGCCTTGAGCCACACCGCCTCTTGAGTCGCTTCCGACAGCGCCATGTACTCGGCCTCAGTCGACGAGAGCGCCACGGTGCGCTGCTTCTTGCTTCGCCAGCTGATGCAGCCATCGTTGAGCACGAACACGTAGCCGCTGGTGCTGCGTCTTGTCTCGATGTCGCCTGCCCAGTCGGCATCCGAGTAGCCGATCAGCTTGCCATCACCAGAGCCAGTGAAGCGAATGCCATGCGTCGGAGTCGCTTGCAGGTATCGGAGCACGCGCTTGAGCGCCTGCCAGTGTGTCGGACACGGGTCGGCAGCAAACTGGCTGAGCACTCCCACTGCAGCTGCGAGATCTGGACGAGTGCCGACCATGAGGTACATCACGGCGCCGACGGCACTGCGGTACGGCACGCCGTTCATGGTGTCTTCGTGCTTGCAGCCACCTTCGCACATGGCCTTGGTCAACTTGAGTCCCGGGTCTTGCGGCGTCTTCACGGGCTTGCAGTCTTGCATGCCGAACTTCGTCAGGATCGAGTGCAGGAACTTGGTCTGCCGCATCGACACGGCGCCTGACTTGTCATCGCGCTCGACTTCCATGCCGAGGCAGTACTTGAGCTCGCCGAGGTCGGACATCTCAAAGCGCTCACTCAGCGCACGCTTGGTCGCCGCGAGCAGATCCGTGTCGTTGCATGCGAGGATGAGGTCGTCGACGTAGAGCACCACGAAGATCATGGCCTTGTCGTCGCGCTTGACGTACACGCAGTGGTCCATCTCGCACTTGGAGAAGCCGATCTTGCGCATGAACTCGTCGATGGTCTGGTTCCACATGCGAGGCGACTGCTTGAGACCGTACAACGCGCGCTTGAGCTTGCACACATGGTTGGGGTACTTGGCGTCGACGAACCCATCGGGCTGCTTCATGTAGATCTCTTCATCGAGCACGCCGTTGAGGAACGCCGTCTTGACGTCCATCTGGTGCAGATCGAGCTTGTACTGCGCCGCGATGCTCAAAATGATCCGGATCGACGCGAACTTGGCCACCGGCGCGAACGTCTCCTCGAAGTCCACGCCGTACTTCTGCAGGAAACCCTTCGCCACAAGACGCGCCTTGTACCGCTCGATGAGACCTTCGACGGTCTCCTTGACCTTGAACATCCACTTGCTGCTGATGGCCTTGCGACCCTCGCGGCAGCGGCACAACGTCCCACGTCTTGTTCTTGCACAACGACTCGAACTCGGACTCGCACGCTTCCTTCCACTTGCTCGCGTCGCTGGACTCCATCGCCGACTCGAACGATGTCGGCAACTCTCCCACTGAGTACACGACGTGAGCACGTTCTTCTTCTTCTTCTTCTTCTTCTTCGACCGATGCGAGCAGCGACGACATGTCATCGAGCGACGACCTTGGACCTGGTGCTGGCGTCGAACTTGCTCCGCTTGTACGACCCACGCGTCCGTAGCGCTTCTCCACTGGTGGCTCCGACAGAGCTTCGAGCGAGTGCGTCCGCAAATGGCGCTTCGACCCCGGCGGGTACTCGACATTCGGCTGCTGTGGTCGCTGCGGCTGCCGAGTCGATGGTTGCCGTTGCTGCCATTGCGGTCGCTCATTCGTCGATACTGGCTCCGCCGCTCGCTCGTTCATGCCTTCATCGCTGTCTTCGTCGTCGCGATCGTCGGAGTCTTCACCGTCGGTCGCTTCATCCCCGTCACGAAACTCGACTGCCTTGCTGCCGACTTGTCCGTGCTTGCCGCTGTCGAACGTGTCTTCCATGAACTGCGCGTCGCGACTCACCAGGATCCGGCTGCTCGACAGTTCTTCGAACCGATACGCCTTCTCGTGGTCCGAGTAGCCCAAGAAGCGACACAATGTCGACCGCGCATCGAGCTTCGACCGCTTCTCGCTTGGCACGTGCACGTACGCGTGGCATCCGAAGACCTTCAGGTTCTTCAGCAACGGCTTCTTCTGCGTCCATGCCTCGTGCGGAGACTTGTCATGGCCGGTCGCTCGCGTCGGACACCGATTGCGCAGAAACGCTGCCGTTGACACTGCTTCGCCCCAGTAGCGCTTGGATAGACCCGCGTGCTCGATCATGCATCGCGCACTCTCGACCAGAGTCCGGTTCATTCGCTCGGCCACTCCGTTGAGCTGCGGCGTGTACGGCGGCGTGAACTGCTGCACGATGCCGCGATTGCTGCAGAACGCGGCGAACTTGCTTGACACATACTCGCCGCCGTTGTCGCTTCGAAGCACCTTCACACGTCTTCCGGTCTGGGTCTCGGCAAACTTGACGAACTGCACGAACTTGTCCAGCACTTCCGACTTGCTGCGAAGCAAGAACACGACGCAGAACCGCGACTTGTCGTCGATGAACGTCACAAAGTAGCGTTTGTCGGAGAACGTCGCGGTCTGCATTGGGCCGCACACGTCGCTGTGGACGACGTCGAGGACGTTCTTAGCTCGCTCGGATGCAGTCGACTGGAACGCCACTCGCGTCTGCTTGCCGAGCGCACATCCGCTGCAGAGCTCCCACTTGTTCACCGACGCGATGTCGATGCCGACGCCGAGCTTGTGCTTGACGATCGCGTCGAGTCCGCCGTGGCCGATGTGACCGAGTCGCAGGTGCCACAAGTACGACTTGCTCATCTGCGGCGCCTTGGACACACTCGCGACGCTTGCACTCTCCGCCTGCACAGGCGTCATGCACAGCTTGAACAGACTCTTGCCGGCGCGCTCACCGATCTTCCACTTCTGGCCCTTGAGGTTCACGTAGCAGACGCTTGTGTCGAACGTGATCGGCGCGACATCCTTGGTGAATCTGCCAACCGAGAACAGGTTGCGCGACAGCTTGGGAATGTGCCACACATCCGTGAGCACACCCTTCTTGACGCCACTTGGAGTCTTCATCATCATCACGACGTCGCCCTTGCCGATCGCCTGCACGACGCCGTCGTCTGCGAGATGCACGTCGACTGGATCGATGGTCTTGTACTTCGTCATGAACCGCTTCGAGTACGACATGTGCTGCGTCGCACCCGAGTCGATGAGCCATGTCGGGTTCTTGACGCCGCCGTCACTCTCCTTGCCGGTCGCAAAGAGGAAATCGCCCGAGTCTTCATCTTGGTTGTGCGCTACGTTCGCACGCTGCGGACGTTGCCGGTCCGCGTTGTCATGGATCCGCGAGGGACACTCCGCGATCCAATGACCCATCTTGCCGCAGTAGTTGCACGCGCCAGTCTTCTTGCTTGGCCGCGCACTGCGCTTCTTGTCGCCCGTCATGAACGCTTGACCAGCCGCGACCCCGTCGCCGCCTTGCTCCTTGCGCTTCATGTCTTCATGCAGAAGCCGAGACGTCACGAGTTCCCACGTCAGCGTGTCGGAACGCGACTCCAACGCCGTGATGAGGAACTGGTACGACTCGCTCAGGCTGCCGAGAAGCGTGATCACCAAGTCATCCTCGCTGACCGGAGCGCCGACCGCGTCGAGCTGTTCCGCCAGCGTCTTGAGCTTGTTGATGTGCGCGAGCACATCATCACCTTCTTCCATCATGGTCGTGAAGAGACGACGACGAAGAAAGAGCTTGTTCGCCAGGCTCTTCTTCTCGAAGTGGTCTTCCAGTCTTGACCATGCATCGTGCGCGCCACTCGCCGAGCGAACCAACGGGAGCTGCGAGTCTTCCATCACCAGGCAGACGATCGCCAACGCCTTGCGCGACTTCCTCTTGAACGTCGCTTGGTCCAGCTCGGTCACGCAGTGCTCGAGCTTCACTTCGCCGCTCACGACCTCCCACAGGTCACGTTCTTCGAGCACCATCTGCATCTTGAACTTCCACGCGTGGAAGTTGGTTCCGTCGAACTTGTTGATGCGGGCGGTGCTGGCGTAGTCCATGGCTGCGTTGGTGGAGGCGGTGGAGGCGGAGGCAGAGTCGAACGAGCTTGGGCTCATAACCTGATGAAAATGCGCTTGAGTGGTTGGATGCAAAATGCAAAGTGATTGATTGATCGAGGTCCTTAGTTCGCATGCACACCTTCCTCTGTGCTAGCTACGTCTAAGCCTGCTGTGCAGCCGCTCCACTGGATACTTACTGGATTCTTCTGCAATGTAGCCAGTGTGGCGTAAACATGCATCCATAAGTGTGGGTCGTCACCCACAACCATGTCAGACCTGCGTAAACACTCACCCACGCCATGGCGCAATCGTGTCGGAATGATTGCCCTTGTGTGAGTGATGGTCACACCAGTCAAAGCCGTGACGCTGACTCGTCACGCGCTGGCTGTCGCTCGGCGAGGCGTCTTGAACCCATTGTCGAGAGCGTCGATAGAGCCAACACTTAGTTCGCATGCACACCTTCCTCTGTGCTAGCTACGTCTAAGCCTGCTGTGCAGCCGCTCCACTGGATACTTACTGGATTCTTCTGCAATGTACCCAGTGTGGCGTAAACATGCATCCATGAGTGTGGGTCGTCACCCACAACCATGTCCTACCAGCGTAAACACTCACCCACGCCATGGCGCAATCATGTCCGAATGATTGCCCTTGTGTGAGTGATGGTCACACCAGTCAAAGCCGTGACGCTGACTCGTCACGCGCTGGCTGTCGCTCGGCGAGGCGTCTTGAACCCATTGTCGAGAGCGTCGATAGAGCCAACACTCCCACTCGACTCGCCAGCGACGATGATGCCGAGCTTGGTCCGAAGAGCGTCGAACTGTGGTGCTGCGATAGCCTTCGTCATGATGTCCGCGAGCATGTCTTGTGTTGAACAGTACTGCAGCGCCACTTGACCATCTTCGACCTTCTCGCGCACGAAGTGGTAGCGGATGTCGATGTGCTTGGTGCGCTTGTGGAACTCCGGGTTCTTGGCCAACGCGATTGCGCCTTGGTTGTCTTCAAACACCTTCAGAGCGCCGTCGCCTGCATCTTCGCCGAGTTCACGCATGAACGCCTTGAGCCACACCGCCTCTTGAGTCGCTTCCGACAGCGCCATGTACTCTGCCTCAGTCGACGAGAGCGCCACGGTGCGCTGCTTCTTGCTTCGCCAGCTCACGCAGCCATTGTTGAGCACGAACACGTAGCCGCTGGTGCTGCGTCTTGTCTCGATGTCGCCTGCCCAGTCGGCATCCGAGTAGCCGATCAGCTCGCCATCACCAGAGCCAGTGAAGCGAATGCCATGCGTCGGAGTCGCTTGCAGGTATCGGAGCACGCGCTTGAGCGCCTGCCAGTGTGTCGGACACGGGTCGGCAGCAAACTGGCTCAGTACTCCCACTGCAGCTGCGAGATCTGGACGAGTGCCGACCATGAGGTACATCACGGCGCCGACGGCACTGCGGTACGGCACGCCGTTCATGGTGTCTTCGTGCTTGCAGCCACCTTCGCACATCGCCTTGGTCAACTTGAGTCCCGGGTCTTGCGGCGTCTTCACGGGCTTGCAGTCTTGCATGCCGAACTTCGTCAGGATCGAGTGCAGGAACTTGGTCTGCCGCATCGACACGGCGCCTGACTTGTCATCGCGCTCGACTTCCATGCCGAGGCAGTACTTGAGCTCGCCGAGGTCGGACATCTCAAAGCGCTCACTCAGCGCACGCTTGGTCGCCGCGAGCAGATCCGTGTCGTTGCATGCGAGGATGAGGTCGTCGACGTAGAGCACCACGAAGATCATGGCCTTGTCGTCGCGCTTGACGTACACGCAGTGGTCCATCTCGCACTTGGAGAAGCCGATCTTGCGCATGAACTCGTCGATGGTCTGGTTCCACATGCGAGGCGACTGCTTGAGACCGTACAACGCGCGCTTGAGCTTGCACACATGGTTGGGGTACTTGGCGTCGACGAACCCATCGGGCTGCTTCATGTAGATCTCTTCATCGAGCACGCCGTTGAGGAACGCCGTCTTGACGTCCATCTGGTGCAGATCGAGCTTGTACTGCGCCGCGATGCTCAAAATGATCCGGATCGACGCGAACTTGGCCACCGGCGCGAACGTCTCCTCGAAGTCCACGCCGTACTTCTGCAGGAAACCCTTCGCCACAAGACGCGCCTTGTACCGCTCGATGAGACCTTCGACGGTCTCCTTCACCTTGAACACCCACTTGCTGCTGATGGCCTTGCGACCTCGCGGCAATGGCACGAGCTCCCACGTCTTGTTCTTGCACAACGACTCGAACTCGGACTCGCACGCTTCCTTCCACTTGCTCGCGTCGCTGGACTCCATCGCCGACTCGAACGATGTCGGCAACTCTCCCACTGAGTACACGACGTGAGCACGTTCTTCTTCTTCTTCTTCTTCTTCTTCGACCGATGCGAGCAGCGACGACATGTCATCGAGCGACGACCTTGGACCTGGTGCTGGCGTCGAACTTGCTCCGCTTGTACGACCCACGCGTCCGTAGCGCTTCTCCACTGGTGGCTCCGACAGAGCTTCGAGCGAGTGCGTCCGCAAATGGCGCTTCGACCCCGGCGGGTACTCGACATTCGGCTGCTGTGGTCGCTGCGGCTGCCGAGTCGATGGTTGCCGTTGCTGCCATTGCGGTCGCTCATTCGTCGATACTGGCTCCGCCGCTCGCTCGTTCATGCCTTCATCGCTGTCTTCGTCGTCGCGATCGTCGGAGTCTTCACCGTCGGTCGCTTCATCCCCGTCACGAAACTCGACTGCCTTGCTGCCGACTTGTCCGTGCTTGCCGCTGTCGAACGTGTCTTCCATGAACTGCGCGTCGCGACTCACCAGGATCCGGCTGCTCGACAGTTCTTCGAACCGATACGCCTTCTCGTGGTCCGAGTAGCCCAAGAAGCGACACAATGTCGACCGCGCATCGAGCTTCGACCGCTTCTCGCTTGGCACGTGCACGTACGCGTGGCATCCGAAGACCTTCAGGTTCTTCAGCAACGGCTTCTTCTGCGTCCATGCCTCGTGCGGAGACTTGTCATGGCCGGTCGCTCGCGTCGGACACCGATTGCGCAGGAACGCTGCCGTTGACACTGCTTCGCCCCAGTAGCGCTTAGACAGACCCGCGTGCTCGATCATGCATCGTGCACTCTCGACCAGAGTCCGGTTCATTCGCTCGGCCACTCCGTTGAGCTGCGGCGTGTACGGCGGCGTGAACTGCTGCACGATGCCGCGATTGCTGCAGAACGCGGCGAACTTGCTTGACACATACTCGCCGCCGTTGTCGCTTCGAAGCACCTTCACACGTCTTCCGGTCTGGGTCTCGGCAAACTTGACGAACTGCACGAACTTGTCCAGCACTTCCGACTTGCTGCGAAGCAAGAACACGACGCAGAACCGCGACTTGTCGTCGATGAACGTCACAAAGTAGCGTTTGTCGGAGAACGTCGCGGTCTGCATTGGGCCGCACACGTCGCTGTGGACGACGTCGAGGACGTTCTTAGCTCGCTCGGATGCAGTCGACTGGAACGCCACTCGCGTCTGCTTGCCGAGCGCACATCCGCTGCAGAGCTCCCACTTGTTCACCGATGCGATGTCGATGCCGACGCCGAGCTTGTGCTTGACGATCGCGTCGAGTCCGCCGTGGCCGATGTGACCGAGTCGCAGGTGCCACAAGTACGACTTGCTCATCTGCGGCGCCTTGGACACACTCGCGACGCTTGCACTCTCTGATGAAAATGCGCTTGAGTGGTTGGATGCAAAATGCAAAGTGATTGATTGATCGAGGTCCTTAGTTCGCATGCACACCTTCCTCTGTGCTAGCTACGTCTAAGCCTGCTGTGCAGCCGCTCCACTGGATACTTACTGGATTCTTCTGCAATGTAGCCAGTGCGGCGTAAACATGCATCCATGAGTGTAGGTCGTCACCCACAACCATGTCCTACCAGCGTAAACACTCACCCACGCCATGGCGCAATCATGTCGGAATGATTGCCCTTGTGTGAGTGATGATCACACCAGTCGAAGTCGTGACGCTGACTCGTCACGCGCTGGCTGTCGCTCGGCGAGGCGTCTTGAACCCATTGTCGAGAGCGTCGATAGAGCCAACAGTGGGTGACGACCCACACTCATGGACACGTGTTTACGCCACACTGGCTACATTGCAGAAGAATCCAGTAAGTATCCAGTGGAGCGGCTGCACAGCAGGCTTAGACGTAGCTAGCACAGAGGAAGGTGTGCATGCGAACTAAGGACCTCGATCAATCAATCACTTTGCATTTTGCATCCAACCACTCAAGCGCATTTTCATCAGAGAGTGCAAGCGTCGCGAGTGTGTCCAAGGCGCCGCAGATGAGCAAGTCGTACTTGTGGCACCTGCGACTCGGTCACATCGGCCACGGCGGACTCGACGCGATCGTCAAGCACAAGCTCGGCGTCGGCATCGACATCGCATCGGTGAACAAGTGGGAGCTCTGCAGCGGATGTGCGCTCGGCAAGCAGACGCGAGTGGCGTTCCAGTCGACTGCATCCGAGCGAGCTAAGAACGTCCTCGACGTCGTCCACAGCGACGTGTGCGGCCCAATGCAGACCGCGACGTTCTCCGACAAACGCTACTTTGTGACGTTCATCGACGACAAGTCGCGGTTCTGCGTCGTGTTCTTGCTTCGCAGCAAGTCGGAAGTGCTGGACAAGTTCGTGCAGTTCGTCAAGTTTGCCGAGACCCAGACCGGAAGACGTGTGAAGGTGCTTCGAAGCGACAACGGCGGCGAGTATGTGTCAAGCAAGTTCGCCGCGTTCTGCAGCAATCGCGGCATCGTGCAGCAGTTCACGCCGCCGTACACGCCGCAGCTCAACGGAGTGGCCGAGCGAATGAACCGGACTCTGGTCGAGAGTGCACGATGCATGATCGAGCACGCGGGTCTGTCCAAGCGCTACTGGGGCGAAGCAGTGTCAACGGCAGCGTTCCTGCGCAATCGGTGTCCGACGCGAGCGACCGGCCATGACAAGTCTCCGCACGAGGCATGGACGCAGAAGAAGCCGTTGCTGAAGAACCTGAAGGTCTTCGGATGCCACGCGTACGTGCACGTGCCAAGCGAGAAGCGGTCGAAGCTCGATGCGCGGTCGACATTGTGTCGCTTCTTGGGCTACTCGGACCACGAGAAGGCGTATCGGTTCGAAGAACTGTCGAGCAGCCGGATCCTGGTGAGTCGCGACGCGCAGTTCATGGAAGACACGTTCGACAGCGGCAAGCACGGACAAGTCGGCAGCAAGGCAGTCGAGTTTCGTGACGGGGATGAAGCGACCGACGGTGAAGACTCCGACGATCGCGACGACGAAGACAGCGATGAAGGCATGAACGAGCGAGCGGCGGAGCCAGTATCGACGAATGAGCGACCGCAATGGCAGCAACGGCAACCATCGACTCGGCAGCCGCAGCGACCACAGCAGCCGAATGTCGAGTACCCGCCGGGGTCGAAGCGCCATTTGCGGACGCACTCGCTCGAAGCTCTGTCGGAGCCACCAGTGGAGAAGCGCTACGGACGCGTGGGTCGTACAAGCGGAGCAAGTTCGACGCCAGCACCAGGTCCAAGGTCGTCGCTCGATGACATGTCGTCGCTGCTCGCATCGGTCGAAGAAGAAGAAGAAGAAGAACGTGCTCACGTCGTGTACTCAGTGGGAGAGTTGCCGACATCGTTCGAGTCGGCGATGGAGTCCAGCGACGCGAGCAAGTGGAAGGAAGCGTGCGAGTCCGAGTTCGAGTCGTTGTGCAAGAACAAGACGTGGGAGCTCGTGCCATTGCCGCGTGGTCGCAAGGCCATCAGCAGCAAGTGGGTGTTCAAGGTGAAGGAGACCGTCGAAGGTCTCATCGAGCGGTACAAGGCGCGTCTTGTGGCGAAGGGTTTCCTGCAGAAGTACGGCGTGGACTTCGAGGAGACGTTCGCGCCGGTGGCCAAGTTCGCGTCGATCCGGATCATTTTGAGCATCGCGGCGCAGTACAAGCTCGATCTGCACCAGATGGACGTCAAGACGGCGTTCCTCAACGGCGTGCTCGATGAAGAGATCTACATGAAGCAGCTGATGAAAATGCGCTTGAGTGGTTGGATGCAAAATGCAAAGTGATTGATTGATCGAGGTCCTTAGTTCGCATGCACACCTTCCTCTGTGCGAGCTACGTCTAAGCCTGCTGTGCAGTCGCTCCACTGGATACTTACTGGATTCTTCTCGAATGTAGCCAGTGTGGCGTAAACATGCATCCATGAGTGTGGGTCGTCACCCACAGCCATGTCCTACCAGCGTAAACACTCACCCACGCCATGGCGCAATCATGTCGGAATGATTGCTCATGTGTGAGTGATGGTCACACCAGTCAAAGCCGTGACGCTGACTCGTCACGCGCTGGCTGTCGCTCGGCGAGGCGTCTTGAACCCATTGTCGAGAGCGTCGATAGAGCCAACACTCCCACTCGACTTGCCAGCGACGATGATGCCGAGCTTCGTCCGAAGAGCGTCGAACTGCGGCGCTGCGATCGGCTTCGTCATGATGTCCGCGAGCATGTCTTGTGTCGGACAGTACTGCAGCACGACTTGACCGTCTTCGACCTTCTCGCGCACGAAGTGGTAGCGGATGTCGATGTGCTTGGTGCGCTTGTGGAACTCCGGGTTCTTGGCCAACGCGATCGCGCCTTGGTTGTCTTCAAACACCTTCAGAGCGCCGTCGCCTGCATCTTCGCCGAGTTCACGCATGAACTCCTTGAGCCACACCGCCTCTTGAGTCGCTTCCGACAGCGCCATGTACTCGGCCTCAGTCGACGAGAGCGCCACGGATCGCTGCTTCTTGCTTCGCCAGCTGATGCAGCCATCGTTGAGCACGAACACGTAGCCGCTGGTGCTGCGTCTTGTCTCGATGTCGCCTGCCCAGTCGGCATCCGAGTAGCCGATCAGCTCGCCATCACCAGAGCCAGTGAAGCGAATGCCATGCGTCGGAGTCGCTTGCAGGTACCGGAGCACGCGCTTGAGAGCCTGCCAGTGTGTCGGACACGGGTCGGCAGCAAACTGGCTCAGCACTCCCACTGCAGCTGCGAGATCTGGACGAGTGCCGACCATGAGGTACATCACGGCGCCGACGGCACTGCGGTACGGCACGCCGTTCATGGTGTCTTCGTGCTTGCAGCCACCTTCGCACATCGCCTTGGTCAACTTGAGTCCCGGGTCTTGCGGCGTCTTCACGGGCTTGCAGTCTTGCATGCCGAACTTCGTCAGGATCGAGTGCAGGAACTTGGTCTGCCGCATCGACACGGCGCCTGACTTGTCATCGCGCTCGACTTCCATGCCGAGGCAGTACTTGAGCTCGCCGAGGTCGGACATCTCAAAGCGCTCACTCAGCGCACGCTTGGTCGCCGCGAGCAGATCCGTGTCGTTGCATGCGAGGATGAGGTCGTCGACGTAGAGCACCACGAAGATCATGGCCTTGTCGTCGCGCTTGACGTACACGCAGTGGTCCATCTCGCACTTGGAGAAGCCGATCTTGCGCATGAACTCGTCGATGGTCTGGTTCCACATGCGAGGCGACTGCTTGAGACCGTACAACGCGCGCTTGAGCTTGCACACATGGTTGGGGTACTTGGCGTCGACGAACCCATCGGGCTGCTTCATGTAGATCTCTTCATCGAGCACGCCGTTGAGGAACGCCGTCTTGACGTCCATCTGGTGCAGATCGAGCTTGTACTGCGCCGCGATGCTCAAAATGATCCGGATCGACGCGAACTTGGCCACCGGCGCGAACGTCTCCTCGAAGTCCACGCCGTACTTCTGCAGGAAACCCTTCGCCACAAGACGCGCCTTGTACCGCTCGATGAGACCTTCGACGGTCTCCTTCACCTTGAACACCCACTTGCTGCTGATGGCCTTGCGACCACGCGGCAATGGCACGAGCTCCCACGTCTTGTTCTTGCACAACGACTCGAACTCGGACTCGCACGCTTCCTTCCACTTGCTCGCGTCGCTGGACTCCATCGCCGACTCGAACGATGTCGGCAACTCTCCCACTGAGTACACGACGTGAGCACGTTCTTCTTCTTCTTCTTCTTCGACCGATGCGAGCAGCGACGACATGTCATCGAGCGACGACCTTGGACCTGGTGCTGGCGTCGAACTTGCTCCGCTTGTACGACCCACGCGTCCGTAGCGCTTCTCCACTGGTGGCTCCGACAGAGCTTCGAGCGAGTGCGTCCGCAAATGGCGCTTCGACCCCGGCGGGTACTCGACATTCGGCTGCTGTGGTCGCTGCGGCTGCCGAGTCGATGGTTGCCGTTGCTGCCATTGCGGTCGCTCATTCGTCGATACTGGCTCCGCCGCTCGCTCGTTCATGCCTTCATCGCTGTCTTCGTCGTCGCGATCGTCGGAGTCTTCACCGTCGGTCGCTTCATCCCCGTCACGAAACTCGACTGCCTTGCTGCCGACTTGTCCGTGCTTGCCGCTGTCGAACGTGTCTTCCATGAACTGCGCGTCGCGACTCACCAGGATCCGGCTGCTCGACAGTTCTTCGAACCGATACGCCTTCTCGTGGTCCGAGTAGCCCAAGAAGCGACACAATGTCGACCGCGCATCGAGCTTCGACCGCTTCTCGCTTGGCACGTGCACGTACGCGTGGCATCCGAAGACCTTCAGGTTCTTCAGCAACGGCTTCTTCTGCGTCCATGCCTCGTGCGGAGACTTGTCATGGCCGGTCGCTCGCGTCGGACACCGATTGCGCAGGAACGCTGCCGTTGACACTGCTTCGCCCCAGTAGCGCTTGGACAGACCCGCGTGCTCGATCATGCATCGTGCACTCTCGACCAGAGTCCGGTTCATTCGCTCGGCCACTCCGTTGAGCTGCGGCGTGTACGGCGGCGTGAACTGCTGCACGATGCCGCGATTGCTGCAGAACGCGGCGAACTTGCTTGACACATACTCGCCGCCGTTGTCGCTTCGAAGCACCTTCACACGTCTTCCGGTCTGGGTCTCGGCAAACTTGACGAACTGCACGAACTTGTCCAGCACTTCCGACTTGCTGCGAAGCAAGAACACGACGCAGAACCGCGACTTGTCGTCGATGAACGTCACAAAGTAGCGTTTGTCGGAGAACGTCGCGGTCTGCATTGGGCCGCACACGTCGCTGTGGACGACGTCGAGGACGTTCTTAGCTCGCTCGGATGCAGTCGACTGGAACGCCACTCGCGTCTGCTTGCCGAGCGCACATCCGCTGCAGAGCTCCCACTTGTTCACCGACGCGATGTCGA
Organism: Pythium guiyangense; assembly: GCA_003730235.1. Classification (NCBI taxonomy): domain Eukaryota; phylum Oomycota; class Peronosporomycetes; order Pythiales; family Pythiaceae; genus Pythium; species Pythium guiyangense. The sequence goes on from QXDM01000092.1 coordinate 142,742, forward strand.
TGCCGACGCCGAGCTTGTGCTTGACGATCGCGTCGAGTCCGCCGTGGCCGATGTGACCGAGTCGCAGGTGCCACAAGTACGACTTGCTCATCTGCGGCGCCTTGGACACACTCGCGACGCTTGCGCTCTCCGCTTGCACAGGCGTCATGCACAGCTTGAACAGACTCTTGCCGGCGCGCTCACCGATCTTCCACTTCTGGCCCTTGAGGTTCACGTAGCAGACGCTTGTGTCGAACGTGATCGGCGCGACATCCTTGGTGAATCTGCCGACCGAGAACAGGTTGCGCGACAGCTTGGGAATGTGCCACACATCCGTGAGCACACCCTTCTTGACGCCACTTGGAGTCTTCATCATCATCACGACGTCGCCCCTGCCGATCGCCTGCACGACACCGTCGTCTGCGAGATGCACGTCGACTGGATCGATGGTCTTGTACTTCGTCATGAACCGCTTCGAGTGCGACATGTGCTGCGTCGCACCCGAGTCGATGAGCCATGTCGGGTTCTTGACGCCGCCGTCACTCTCCTTGCCGGTCGCAAAGAGGAAATCGCCCGAGTCTTCATCTTGGTTGTGCGCTACGTTCGCACGCTGCGGACGTTGCCGGTCCGCGTTGTCATGGATCCGCGAGGGACACTCCGCGATCCAATGACCCATCTTGCCGCAGTAGTTGCACGCGCCAGTCTTCTTGCTTGGCCGCGCACTGCGCATCTTGTCGCCCGTCATGAACGCTTGACCAGCCGCGACCCCGTCGCCGCCTTGCTCCTTGCGCTTCATGTCTTCATGCAGAAGCCGAGACGTCACGAGTTCCCACGTCAGCGTGTCGGAACGCGACTCCAACGCCGTGATGAGGAACTGGTACGACTCGCTCAGGCTGCCGAGAAGCGTGATCACCAAGTCATCCTCGCTGACCGGAGCGCCGACCGCGTCGAGCTGTTCCGCCAGCGTCTTGAGCTTGTTGATGTGCGCGAGCACATCATCACCTTCTTCCATCATGGTCGTGAAGAGACGACGACGAAGAAAGAGCTTGTTCGCCAGGCTCTTCTTCTCGAAGTGGTCTTCCAGTCTTGACCATGCATCGTGCGCGCCACTCGCCGAGCGAACCAACGGGAGCTGCGAGTCTTCCATCGCCAGGCAGACGATCGCCAACGCCTTGCGCGACTTCCTCTTGAACGTCGCTTGGTCCAGCTCGGTCACGCAGTGCTCGAGCTTCACTTCGCCGCTCACGACCTCCCACAGGTCACGTTCTTCGAGCACCATCTGCATCTTGAACTTCCACGCGTGGAAGTTGGTTCCGTCGAACTTGTTGATGCGGGCGGTGCTGGCGTAGTCCATGGCTGCGTTGGTGGAGGCGGTGGAGGCGGAGGCAGAGTCGAACGAGCTTGGGCTCATAACCTGATGAAAATGCGCTTGAGTGGTTGGATGCAAAATGCAAAGTGATTGATTGATCGAGGTCCTTAGTTCGCATGCACACCTTCCTCTGTGCTAGCTACGTCTAAGCCTGCTGTGCAGCCGCTCCACTGGATACTTACTGGATTCTTCTGCAATGTAGCCAGTGCGGCGTAAACATGCATCCATGAGTGTGGGTCGTCACCCACAACCATGTCCTACCAGCGTAAACACTCACCCACGCCATGGCGCAATCATGTCGGAATGATTGCCCTTGTGTGAGTGATGGTCACACCAGTCGAAGTCGTGACGCTGACTCGTCACGCGCTGGCTGTCGCTCGGCGAGGCGTCTTGAACCCATTGTCGAGAGCGTCGATAGAGCCAACAACATCAACGGTGATCGTCGGCGCCACGTGCAAGCGCACCTTGCGCGCGACGACACGCGTGTGATCGACAGCGACAGCGACAACCTGTTCATGGCTCAAGGTGGTGCTGTCGGCTCAAGTGCAAGTGCGGCTCAAGATGCGAGTGGTGTGTGGCTGATCGACTCGGGAGCGACTCAGCACATGACGCACTCCAAGTCGTGCTTTACCAAGTATCGTGCGATCAAGCCTGTGAAGGTGCACCTCGCGGACGACGGCACGGTCGAAGCGATCGGGTGCGGCGACGTCGAGATGGTCATGCAGACTGCGCAAGGACCTCGCAAGGGCGTACTCACAAACGTGTGGTTCGTGCCGGGACTGAGTCGCAACCTCTTCTTGGTGGCACGGTTTGCGAAGGACGTCGGCCCGATCACGTTCGACAGCAACAAGTGCGTCGCAACGCTGAAGAGGTCCAAGTGGACCATCGGCAAGAGCTTCGGCAAGGGTCTGTTCAAGCTCAGCATGACTCCAGTCAACGGCGGCAACAGTCGTGCGAACGCGCACGCACTTGCTACGAGTGAACCGAGCTCGACGTCGAAGTCGTACTTGTGGCACCTTCGACTCGGCCACATCGGTCATGCCGGACTCGACATGATCGTGAAGAACAAGCTCGGCACCGGTATCGACATCGCGGCTGCGAGCAAGTGGGGGCTGTGCGACGGGTGCGCGGTCGGCAAGCAGACGCGCGCTTCGTTCCAAGACTCGACTTCTGCGCGCGCACTTGGTCTCCTCGACGTAGTGCACAGCGACGTGTGCGGCCCGATGCAGACTTCGACATTCGGCGGCAAGAGATACTTCGCGACGTTCATCGACGACAAGTCTCGCTACTGTGTTGTGTTCCTGATGGAGCACAAGTCGGAGGTCGTCGAGAAGTTCGCGCAGTTTGTCAAGTGGGCCGAGACCCAGACCGGCCGGCGTGTCAAGACACTGCGTTGCGACAACGGCGGCGAGTACAAGTCGGCGAAGATGGCCAAGATCTGCGCCGATCGCGGCATCGTGCAGCAATTCACGCCGCCGTACACGCCGCAGCTCAACGGTGTGGCGGAGCGCATGAACCGCACACTCGTGGAGTGCGCGCGTTGCATGCTCGAGCACGCGAAGATGTCCAAGCCGTACTGGGGTGAAACCGTGATGACCGCTGCGTTCTTGCGGAACCGTTGCCCAAGTCGCTCGAACGTCGACAACATGTCGCCGTACGAGGTGTGGAACGCCAAGGCTCCGCTGCTCGCGAACCTCAAGACATTCGGCTGTCACGCGTTTGTTCACGTGCCAAGTCCGAAGCGGCTGAAGCTCGACGCTCGTGCGATTCGCTGCCGGTTCATCGGCTACTCGGAGCACGAGAAAGCGTATCGGTTCGAATACATCGAGACCGGTCGAGTGTTTGTGAGTCGCGACGCCAAGTTCATGGAAGACGAGTTCGACGACGGTCGTCGGGTCGGTGCTCAAAAAGCAGAGATCGACTTCATCGACGACGACAACACCGACGATGAAGAATTTGAAGACTACGAAGAGTACGAAGAGTACGAGTCCGGCGTCGGCGACGCGGACATGGAGCAGGGTGCTCAAGACGGTGTGCCTGGCAGTGGTGATCAACCTGCGCAGCCACAGCCGACTAGCAGCCCGGAGTACATCAGCGGTGCGAAGCGTCATGTTCGTTCGCAGTCGCTTGAGAACGTGACGGAGACGCCGCGCCCGACGAGATACAGCGGCTCGGCGACAGTGGGAGTCGGTCGAATGAGCGGCGCGTCGACGAACGCGACGGCCAACTCGACGACTCGGCCAACTTCGCTCGACGATCTTTCGGCGCTCCACGCTGCTCACGTCGTGGCTTCAGTGGGAGAAGTGCCGACAGCGTTCGAGTCGGCGATGGAATCCAGCGACGCGAGCAAGTGGCGCAACGCGTGCGACTCGGAGTTCCAGTCGCTGATCAAGAACGACACGTGGGACATTGTGCCGCTGCCGAAGGGACGCAAGGCAATCGGCTCCAAGTGGGTGTTCAAGGTCAAGGAGAACGAGCACGGTGAAGTCGAGCGACACAAGGCTCGGCTCGTTGCGAAGGGCTTTGCGCAGAAGTTCGGCGTCGACTACGACGAAACATTCGCGCCTGTTGCGAAGTTCACGTCGATCCGAGTAGTGCTCGCACTCGCGGCCAAGTACGATCTCCTGCTGCACCAGATGGACGTCAAGACGGCGTTCCTGAACGGCGATCTCGACGAAGACATCTACATGAAGCAGCCAGAGGGATACATCGACGCAGCGCGTCCGGTCGACTACGTGTGCAAGCTCATGAAGTCGCTCTACGGGCTCAAGCAAGCGCCGCGGATGTGGAACCAGACCATCGACACGTTCATGATCGGTCTCGGCTTCGGCAAGTGTGAGTCCGACCACTGCGTGTACGTGATGCGCGAGTGCGGCAACGGCGAAGACAAGATGGCGTTCGTTGTGCTCTACGTCGACGATCTGATCATTGCGTGCAGCAGCGACGCACTGATGGCGAAGATCAAGTCAGCGCTCAGCAACCGGTTTGAGATGTCCGACATTGGCGAGCTCAAGTACTGTCTCGGCATGGAGATCGCGCGTGACTTTGATCTAGGCACTGTGTCCGTGCGCCAAACCAAGTTCCTACACTCGATCTTGGCCAAGTTCGGCATGCAAGACTGCAAGTCCGTGAAGACGCCGCAAGACCCGGGACTCAAGCTGACCAAGGCGATGTGCGACGGCGGGTGCAAGCACGACGAGACCATGAACGGCGTGCCGTACCGCAGCGCGGTCGGATGCCTGATGTACCTCATGGTCGGCACTCGTCCAGATCTCGCAGCTGCAGTGGGAGTGCTCAGCCAGTTTGCTGCCGACCCGTGTCCAACACACTGGCAAGCGCTCAAGCGCGTTTTCCGGTACCTGCAAGCGACTCCGACGCATGGCATTTGCTTCACTGGCTCTGGTGATGGCGAGCTGATCGGCTACTCGGATGCCGACTGGGCGGGCGACATCGAGACAAGACGCAGCACCAGCGGCTACGTGTTCGTGCTCAACGGCGGCTGCATCAGCTGGCGAAGCAAGAAGCAGCGCACCGTGGCGCTCTCGTCGACTGAGGCCGAGTACATGGCGCTGTCGGAAGCGACTCAAGAGGCGGTGTGGCTCAAGGCGTTCATGCGTGAACTCGGCGAAGATGCAGGCGACGGCGCTCTGAAGGTGTTTGAAGACAACCAAGGCGCGATCGCGTTGGCCAAGAACCCGGAGTTCCACAAGCGCACCAAACACATCGACATCCGCTACCACTTCGTGCGTGAGAAGGTCGAAGACGGTCAAGTCGTGCTGCAGTACTGTCCGACACAAGACATGCTCGCGGACATCATGACGAAGCCGATCGCAGCGCCGCAGTTCGACGCTCTTCGGACGAAGCTCGGCATCATCGTCGCTGGCAAGTCGAGTGGGAGTGTTGGCTCTATCGACGCTCTCGACAATGGGTTCAAGACGCCTCGCCGAGCGACAGCCAGCGCGTGACGAGTCAGCGTCACGGCTTCGACTGGTGTGACCATCACTCACACAAGGGCAATCATTCCGACATGATTGCGCCATGGCGTGGGTGAGTGTTTACGCTGGTAGGACATGGTTGTGGGTGACGACCTACACTCATGGATGCATGTTTACGCCACACTGGCTACATTGCAGAAGAATCCAGTAAGTATCCAGTGGAGCGGCTGCACAGCAGGCTTAGACGTAGCTAGCACAGAGGAAGGTGTGCCTGCGAACTAAGGACCTCGATCAATCAATCACTTTGCATTTTGCATCCAACCACTCAAGCGCATTTTCATCAAAGAGTACGAAGAGTACGAGTCCGGCGTCGGCGACGCGGACATGGAGCAGGGTGCTCAAGACGGTGTGCCTGGCAGTGGTGATCAACCTGCGCAGCCACAGCCGACTAGCAGCCCGGAGTACATCAGCGGTGCGAAGCGTCATGTTCGTTCGCAGTCGCTTGAGAACGTGACGGAGACGCCGCGCCCGACGAGATACAGCGGCTCGGCGACAGTGGGAGTCGGTCGAATGAGCGGCGCGTCGACGAACGCGACGGCCAACTCGACGACTCGGCCAACTTCGCTCGACGATCTTTCGGCGCTCCACGCTGCTCACGTCGTGGCTTCAGTGGGAGAAGTGCCGACAGCGTTCGAGTCGGCGATGGAATCCAGCGACGCGAGCAAGTGGCGCAACGCGTGCGACTCGGAGTTCCAGTCGCTGATCAAGAACGACACGTGGGACATTGTGCCGCTGCCGAAGGGACGCAAGGCAATCGGCTCCAAGTGGGTGTTCAAGGTCAAGGAGAACGAGCACGGTGAAGTCGAGCGACACAAGGCTCGGCTCGTTGCGAAGGGCTTTGCGCAGAAGTTCGGCGTCGACTACGACGAAACATTCGCGCCTGTTGCGAAGTTCACGTCGATCCGAGTAGTGCTCGCACTCGCGGCCAAGTACGATCTCCTGCTGCACCAGATGGACGTCAAGACGGCGTTCCTGAACGGCGATCTCGACGAAGACATCTACATGAAGCAGCCAGAGGGATACATCGACGCAGCGCGTCCGGTCGACTACGTGTGCAAGCTCATGAAGTCGCTCTACGGGCTCAAGCAAGCGCCGCGGATGTGGAACCAGACCATCGACACGTTCATGATCGGTCTCGGCTTCGGCAAGTGTGAGTCCGACCACTGCGTGTACGTGATGCGCGAGTGCGGCAACGGCGAAGACAAGATGGCGTTCGTTGTGCTCTACGTCGACGATCTGATCATTGCGTGCAGCAGCGACGCACTGATGGCGAAGATCAAGTCAGCGCTCAGCAACCGGTTTGAGATGTCCGACATTGGCGAGCTCAAGTACTGTCTCGGCATGGAGATCGCGCGTGACTTTGATCTAGGCACTGTGTCCGTGCGCCAAACCAAGTTCCTACACTCGATCTTGGCCAAGTTCGGCATGCAAGACTGCAGGTCCGTGAAGACGCCGCAAGACCCGGGACTCAAGCTGACCAAGGCGATGTGCGACGGCGGGTGCAAGCACGACGAGACCATGAACGGCGTGCCGTACCGCAGCGCGGTCGGATGCCTGATGTACCTCATGGTCGGCACTCGTCCAGATCTCGCAGCTGCAGTGGGAGTGCTCAGCCAGTTTGCTGCCGACCCGTGTCCAACACACTGGCAAGCGCTCAAGCGCGTTTTCCGGTACCTGCAAGCGACTCCGACGCATGGCATTTGCTTCACTGGCTCTGGTGATGGCGAGCTGATCGGCTACTCGGATGCCGACTGGGCGGGCGACATCGAGACAAGACGCAGCACCAGCGGCTACGTGTTCGTGCTCAACGGCGGCTGCATCAGCTGGCGAAGCAAGAAGCAGCGCACCGTGGCGCTCTCGTCGACTGAGGCCGAGTACATGGCGCTGTCGGAAGCGACTCAAGAGGCGGTGTGGCTCAAGGCGTTCATGCGTGAACTCGGCGAAGATGCAGGCGACGGCGCTCTGAAGGTGTTTGAAGACAACCAAGGCGCGATCGCGTTGGCCAAGAACCCGGAGTTCCACAAGCGCACCAAACACATCGACATCCGCTACCACTTCGTGCGTGAGAAGGTCGAAGACGGTCAAGTCGTGCTGCAGTACTGTCCGACACAAGACATGCTCGCAGACATCATGACCAAGCCGATCGCAGCGCCGCAGTTCGACGCTCTTCGGACGAAGCTCGGCATCATCGTCGCTGGCAAGTCGAGTGGGAGTGTTGGCCCTATCGACGCTCTCGACAATGGGTTCAAGACGCCTCGCCGAGCGACAGCCAGCGCGTGACGAGTCAGCGTCACGGCTTCGACTGGTGTGACCATCACTCACACAAGGGCAATCATTCCGACATGATTGCGCCATGGCGTGGGTGAGTGTTTACGCTGGTAGGACATGGTTGTGGGTGACGACCCACACTCATGGATGCATGTTTACGCCGCACTGGCTACATTGCAGAAGAATCCAGTAAGTATCCAGTGGAGCGGCTGCACAGCAGGCTTAGACGTAGCTAGCACAGAGGAAGGTGTGCCTGCGAACTAAGGACCTCGATCAATCAATCACTTTGCATTTTGCATCCAACCACTCAAGCGCATTTTCATCAAAGAGTACGAAGAGTACGAGTCCGGCGTCGGCGACGCGGACATGGAGCAGGGTGCTCAAGACGGTGTGCCTGGCAGTGGTGATCAACCTGCGCAGCCACAGCCGACTAGCAGCCCGGAGTACATCAGCGGTGCGAAGCGTCATGTTCGTTCGCAGTCGCTTGAGAACGTGACGGAGACGCCGCGCCCGACGAGATACAGCGGCTCGGCGACAGTGGGAGTCGGTCGAATGAGCGGCGCGTCGACGAACGCGACGGCCAACTCGACGACTCGGCCAACTTCGCTCGACGATCTTTCGGCGCTCCACGCTGCTCACGTCGTGGCTTCAGTGGGAGAAGTGCCGACAGCGTTCGAGTCGGCGATGGAATCCAGCGACGCGAGCAAGTGGCGCAACGCGTGCGACTCGGAGTTCCAGTCGCTGATCAAGAACGACACGTGGGACATTGTGCCGCTGCCGAAGGGACGCAAGGCAATCGGCTCCAAGTGGGTGTTCAAGGTCAAGGAGAACGAGCACGGTGAAGTCGAGCGACACAAGGCTCGGCTCGTTGCGAAGGGCTTTGCGCAGAAGTTCGGCGTCGACTACGACGAAACATTCGCGCCTGTTGCGAAGTTCACGTCGATCCGAGTAGTGCTCGCACTCGCGGCCAAGTACGATCTCCTGCTGCACCAGATGGACGTCAAGACGGCGTTCCTGAACGGCGATCTCGACGAAGACATCTACATGAAGCAGCCAGAGGGATACATCGACGCAGCGCGTCCGGTCGACTACGTGTGCAAGCTCATGAAGTCGCTCTACGGGCTCAAGCAAGCGCCGCGGATGTGGAACCAGACCATCGACACGTTCATGATCGGTCTCGGCTTCGGCAAGTGTGAGTCCGACCACTGCGTGTACGTGATGCGCGAGTGCGGCTACGGCGAAGACAAGATGGCGTTCGTTGTGCTCTACGTCGACGATCTGATCATTGCGTGCAGCAGCGACGCACTGATGGCGAAGATCAAGTCAGCGCTCAGCAACCGGTTTGAGATGTCCGACATTGGCGAGCTCAAGTACTGTCTCGGCATGGAGATCGCGCGTGACTTTGATCTAGGCACTGTGTCCGTGCGCCAAACCAAGTTCCTACACTCGATCTTGGCCAAGTTCGGCATGCAAGACTGCAAGTCCGTGAAGACGCCGCAAGACCCGGGACTCAAGCTGACCAAGGCGATGTGCGACGGCGGGTGCAAGCACGACGAGACCATGAACGGCGTGCCGTACCGCAGCGCGGTCGGATGCCTGATGTACCTCATGGTCGGCACTCGTCCAGATCTCGCAGCTGCAGTGGGAGTGCTCAGCCAGTTTGCTGCCGACCCGTGTCCAACACACTGGCAAGCGCTCAAGCGCGTTTTCCGGTACCTGCAAGCGACTCCGACGCATGGCATTTGCTTCACTGGCTCTGGTGATGGCGAGCTGATCGGCTACTCGGATGCCGACTGGGCGGGCGACATCGAGACAAGACGCAGCACCAGCGGCTACGTGTTCGTGCTCAACGGCGGCTGCATCAGCTGGCGAAGCAAGAAGCAGCGCACCGTGGCGCTCTCGTCGACTGAGGCCGAGTACATGGCGCTGTCGGAAGCGACTCAAGAGGCGGTGTGGCTCAAGGCGTTCATGCGTGAACTCGGCGAAGATGCAGGCGACGGCGCTCTGAAGGTGTTTGAAGACAACCAAGGCGCGATCGCGTTGGCCAAGAACCCGGAGTTCCACAAGCGCACCAAGCACATCGACATCCGCTACCACTTCGTGCGTGAGAAGGTCGAAGACGGTCAAGTCGTGCTGCAGTACTGTCCGACACAAGACATGCTCGCAGACATCATGACCAAGCCGATCGCAGCGCCGCAGTTCGACGCTCTTCGGACCAAGCTCGGCATCATCGTCGCTGGCGAGTCGAGTGGGAGTGTTGACATTGTCGACACTCTTGACGGTGTCGAGAAAGCGATCAAGACGCCTCGCCGAGCGACAGCCAGCGCGTGACGAGTCAGCGTTGCGACTTCGACTGGTGTGACCATCACTCACACATGGGCAATCATTCCGACATGATTGCGCCATGGCGTGGGTGAGTGTTTACGCTGGTAGGACATGGTTGTGGGTGACGACCTACACTCATGGATGCATGTTTACGCCACACTGGCTACATTGCAGAAGAATCCAGTAAGTATCCAGTGGAGCGGCTGCACAGCAGGCTTAGACGTAGCTAGCACAGAGGAAGGTGTGCCTGCGAACTAAGGACCTCGATCAATCAATCACTTTGCATTTTGCATCCAACCACTCAAGCGCATTTTCATCAAAGAGTACGAAGAGTACGAGTCCGGCGTCGGCGACGCGGACATGGAGCAGGGTGCTCAAGACGGTGTGCCTGGCAGTGGTGATCAACCTGCGCAGCCACAGCCGACTAGCAGCCCGGAGTACATCAGCGGTGCGAAGCGTCATGTTCGTTCGCAGTCGCTTGAGAACGTGACGGAGACGCCGCGCCCGACGAGATACAGCGGCTCGGCGACAGTGGGAGTCGGTCGAATGAGCGGCGCGTCGACGAACGCGACGGCCAACTCGACGACTCGGCCAACTTCGCTCGACGATCTTTCGGCGCTCCACGCTGCTCACGTCGTGGCTTCAGTGGGAGAAGTGCCGACAGCGTTCGAGTCGGCGATGGAATCCAGCGACGCGAGCAAGTGGCGCAACGCGTGCGACTCGGAGTTCCAGTCGCTGATCAAGAACGACACGTGGGACATTGTGCCGCTGCCGAAGGGACGCAAGGCAATCGGCTCCAAGTGGGTGTTCAAGGTCAAGGAGAACGAGCACGGTGAAGTCGAGCGACACAAGGCTCGGCTCGTTGCGAAGGGCTTTGCGCAGAAGTTCGGCGTCGACTACGACGAAACATTCGCGCCTGTTGCGAAGTTCACGTCGATCCGAGTAGTGCTCGCACTCGCGGCCAAGTACGATCTCCTGCTGCACCAGATGGACGTCAAGACGGCGTTCCTGAACGGCGATCTCGACGAAGACATCTACATGAAGCAGCCAGAGGGATACATCGACGCAGCGCGTCCGGTCGACTACGTGTGCAAGCTCATGAAGTCGCTCTACGGGCTCAAGCAAGCGCCGCGGATGTGGAACCAGACCATCGACACGTTCATGATCGGTCTCGGCTTCGGCAAGTGTGAGTCCGACCACTGCGTGTACGTGATGCGCGAGTGCGGCTACGGCGAAGACAAGATGGCGTTCGTTGTGCTCTACGTCGACGATCTGATCATTGCGTGCAGCAGCGACGCACTGATGGCGAAGATCAAGTCAGCGCTCAGCAACCGGTTTGAGATGTCCGACATTGGCGAGCTCAAGTACTGTCTCGGCATGGAGATCGCGCGTGACTTTGATCTAGGCACTGTGTCCGTGCGCCAAACCAAGTTCCTACACTCGATCTTGGCCAAGTTCGGCATGCAAGACTGCAAGTCCGTGAAGACGCCGCAAGACCCGGGACTCAAGCTGACCAAGGCGATGTGCGACGGCGGGTGCAAGCACGACGAGACCATGAACGGCGTGCCGTACCGCAGCGCGGTCGGATGCCTGATGTACCTCATGGTCGGCACTCGTCCAGATCTCGCAGCTGCAGTGGGAGTGCTCAGCCAGTTTGCTGCCGACCCGTGTCCAACACACTGGCAAGCGCTCAAGCGCGTTTTCCGGTACCTGCAAGCGACTCCGACGCATGGCATTTGCTTCACTGGCTCTGGTGATGGCGAGCTGATCGGCTACTCGGATGCCGACTGGGCGGGCGACATCGAGACAAGACGCAGCACCAGCGGCTACGTGTTCGTGCTCAACGGCGGCTGCATCAGCTGGCGAAGCAAGAAGCAGCGCACCGTGGCGCTCTCGTCGACTGAGGCCGAGTACATGGCGCTGTCGGAAGCGACTCAAGAGGCGGTGTGGCTCAAGGCGTTCATGCGTGAACTCGGCGAAGATGCAGGCGACGGCGCTCTGAAGGTGTTTGAAGACAACCAAGGCGCGATCGCGTTGGCCAAGAACCCGGAGTTCCACAAGCGCACCAAGCACATCGACATCCGCTACCACTTCGTGCGTGAGAAGGTCGAAGACGGTCAAGTCGTGCTGCAGTACTGTCCGACACAAGACATGCTCGCAGACATCATGACCAAGCCGATCGCAGCGCCGCAGTTCGACGCTCTTCGGACCAAGCTCGGCATCATCGTCGCTGGCGAGTCGAGTGGGAGTGTTGACATTGTCGACACTCTTGACGGTGTCGAGAAAGCGATCAAGACGCCTCGCCGAGCGACAGCCAGCGCGTGACGAGTCAGCGTTGCGACTTCGACTGGTGTGATCTTCACTCACACATGAGCAATCATTCCGACATGATTGCGCCATGGCGTGGGTGAGTGTTTACGCTGGTAGGACATGGCTGTGGGTGACGACCCACACTCATGGATGCATGTTTACGCCACACTCACACTGGCTACATTGCAGAAGAATCCAGTAAGTATCCAGTGGAGCGACTGCACAGCAGGCTTAGACGTAGCTAGCACAGAGGAAGGTGTGCATGTGAACTAAGGACCCTCGATCAATCAATCACTTTACATTTTGCATCCAACCACTCAAGCGCATTTTCATCACCATGAACTTGGCGTCGCGACTCACCAGGATCCGGCTGCTCGACAGTTCTTCGAACCGATACGCCTTCTCGTGGTCTGAGTAGCCCAAGAAGCGACACAATGTCGACCGCGCATCGAGCTTCGACCGCTTCTCGCTTGGCACGTGCACGTACGCGTGGCATCCGAAGACCTTCAGGTTCTTCAGCAACGGCTTCTTCTGCGTCCATGCCTCGTGCGGAGACTTGTCATGGCCGGTCGCTCGCGTCGGACACCGATTGCGCAGGAACGCTGCCGTTGACACTGCTTCGCCCCAGTAGCGCTTGGACAGACCCGCGTGCTCGATCATGCATCGTGCACTCTCGACCAGAGTCCGGTTCATTCGCTCGGCCACTCCGTTGAGCTGCGGCGTGTACGGCGGCGTGAACTGCTGCACGATGCCGCGATTGCTGCAGAACGCGGCGAACTTGCTTGACACATACTCGCCGCCGTTGTCGCTTCGAAGCACCTTCACACGTCTTCCGGTCTGGGTCTCGGCAAACTTGACGAACTGCACGAACTTGTCCAGCACTTCCGACTTGCTGCGAAGCAAGAACACGACGCAGAACCGCGACTTGTCGTCGATGAACGTCACAAAGTAGCGTTTGTCGGAGAACGTCGCGGTCTGCATTGGGCCGCACACGTCGCTGTGGACGACGTCGAGGACGTTCTTAGCTCGCTCGGATGCAGTCGACTGGAACGCCACTCGCGTCTGCTTGCCGAGCGCACATCCGCTGCAGAGCTCCCACTTGTTCACCGACGCGATGTCGATGCCGACGCCGAGCTTGTGCTTGACGATCGCGTCGAGTCCGCCGTGGCCGATGTGACCGAGTCGCAGGTGCCACAAGTACGACTTGCTCATCTGCGGCGCCTTGGACACACTCGCGACGCTTGCACTCTCCGCTTGCACAGGCGTCATGCACAGCTTGAACAGACTCTTGCCGGCGCGCTCACCGATCTTCCACTTCTGGCCCTTGAGGTTCACGTAGCAGACGCTTGTGTCGAACGTGATCGGCGCGACATCCTTGGTGAATCTGCCGACCGAGAACAGGTTGCGCGACAGCTTGGGAATGTGCCACACATCCGTGAGCACACCCTTCTTGACGCCACTTGGAGTCTTCATCATCATCACGACGTCGCCCCTGCCGATCGCCTGCACGACACCGTCGTCTGCGAGATGCACGTCGACTGGATCGATGGTCTTGTACTTCGTCATGAACCGCTTCGAGTGCGACATGTGCTGCGTCGCACCCGAGTCGATGAGCCATGTCGGGTTCTTGACGCCGCCGTCACTCTCCTTGCCGGTCGCAAAGAGGAAATCGCCCGAGTCTTCATCTTGGTTGTGCGCTACGTTCGCACGCTGCGGACGTTGCCGGTCCGCGTTGTCATGGATCCGCGAGGGACACTCCGCGATCCAATGACCCATCTTGCCGCAGTAGTTGCACGCGCCAGTCTTCTTGCTTGGCCGCGCACTGCGCTTCTTGTCGCCCGTCATGAACGCTTGACCAGCCGCGACCCCGTCGCCGCCTTGCTCCTTGCGCTTCATGTCTTCATGCAGAAGCCGAGACGTCACGAGTTCCCACGTCAGCGTGTCGGAACGCGACTCCAACGCCGTGATGAGGAACTGGTACGACTCGCTCAGGCTGCCGAGAAGCGTGATCACCAAGTCATCCTCGCTGACCGGAGCGCCGACCGCGTCGAGCTGTTCCGCCAGCGTCTTGAGCTTGTTGATGTGCGCGAGCACATCATCACCTTCTTCCATCATGGTCGTGAAGAGACGACGACGAAGAAAGAGCTTGTTCGCCAGGCTCTTCTTCTCGAAGTGGTCTTCCAGTCTTGACCATGCATCGTGCGCGCCACTCGCCGAGCGAACCAACGGGAGCTGCGAGTCTTCCATCGCCAGGCAGACGATCGCCAACGCCTTGCGCGACTTCCTCTTGAACGTCGCTTGGTCCAGCTCGGTCACGCAGTGCTCGAGCTTCACTTCGCCGCTCACGACCTCCCACAGGTCACGTTCTTCGAGCACCATCTGCATCTTGAACTTCCACGCGTGGAAGTTGGTTCCGTCGAACTTGTTGATGCGGGCGGTGCTGGCGTAGTCCATGGCTGCGTTGGTGAAGGCGGTGGAGGCGGAGGCAGAGTCGAACGAGCTTGGGCTCATAACCTGATGAAAATGCGCTTGAGTGGTTGGATGCAAAATGCAAAGTGATTGATTGATCGAGGTCCTTAGTTCGCATGCACACCTTCCTCTGTGCTAGCTACGTCTAAGCCTGCTGTGCAGTCGCTCCACTGGATACTTACTGGATTCTTCTGCAATGTAGCCAGTGTGAGTGTGGCGTAAACATGCATCCATGAGTGTGGGTCGTCACCCACAGCCATGTCCGACCAGCGTAAACACTCACCCACGCCATGGCGCAATCATGTCGGAATGATTGCCCTTGTGTGAGTGAAGATCACACCAGTCGAAGTCGCAACGCTGACTCGTCACGCGCTGGCTGTCGCTCGGCGAGGCGTCTTGAACCCATTGTCGAGAGCGTCGATAGAGCCAACACTCCCACTCGACTGGTCTCGATGTCTTCGAACCGATACGCTTTCTCGTGCTCCGAGTAGCCGATGAACCGACAGCGAATCGCACGAGCGTCGAGCTTCAGCCGCTTCGGACTTGGCACGTGAACAAACGCGTGACAGCCGAATGTCTTGAGGTTCGCGAGCAGCGGAGCCTTGGCGTTCCACACCTCGTACGGCGACATGTTGTCGACGTTCGAGCGACTTGGGCAACGGTTCCGCAAGAACGCAGCGGTCATCACGGCTTCACCCCAGTACGGCTTGGACATCTTGGCGTGCTCGAGCATGCAGCGCGCGCACTCCACGAGTGTGCGGTTCATGCGCTCCGCCACACCGTTGAGCTGCGGCGTGTACGGCGGCGTGAATTGCTGCACGATGCCGCGATCGGCGCAGATCTTGGCCATCTTCGCCGACTTGTACTCGCCGCCGTTGTCGCAACGCAGTGTCTTGACACGCCGGCCGGTCTGGGTCTCGGCCCACTTGACAAACTGCGCGAACTTCTCGACGACCTCCGACTTGTGCTCCATCAGGAACACAACACAGTAGCGAGACTTGTCGTCGATGAACGTCGCGAAGTATCTCTTGCCGCCGAATGTCGAAGTCTGCATCGGGCCGCACACGTCGCTGTGCACTACGTCGAGGAGACCAAGTGCGCGCGCAGAAGTCGAGTCTTGGAACGAAGCGCGCGTCTGCTTGCCGACCGCGCACCCGTCGCACAGCCCCCACTTGCTCGCAGCCGCGATGTCGATACCGGTGCCGAGCTTGTTCTTCACGATCATGTCGAGTCCGGCATGACCGATGTGGCCGAGTCGAAGGTGCCACAAGTACGACTTCGACGTCGAGCTCGGTTCACTCGTAGCAAGTGCGTGCGCGTTCGCACGACTGTTGCCGCCGTTGACTGGAGTCATGCTGAGCTTGAACAGACCCTTGCCGAAGCTCTTGCCGATGGTCCACTTGGACCCCTTCAGCGTCGCGACGCACTTGTTGCTGTCGAACGTGATCGGGCCGACGTCCTTCGCAAACCGTGCCACCGAGAAGAGGTTGCGACTCAGTCCCGGCACGAACCACACGTTTGTGAGTACGCCCTTGCGAGGTCCTTGCGCAGTCTGCATGACCATCTCGACGTCGCCGCACCCGATCGCTTCGACCGTGCCGTCGTCCGCGAGGTGCACCTTCACAGGCTTGATCGCACGATACTTGGTAAAGCACGACTTGGAGTGCGTCATGTGCTGAGTCACTCCCGAGTCGATCAGCCACACACCACTCGCATCTTGAGCCGCGCTTGCACTTGAGCCGACAGCACCACCTTGAGCCATGAACAGGTTGTCGCTGTCGCTGTCGATCACACGCGTGTCGTCGCGCGCAAGGTGCGCTTGCACGTGGCGCCGACGATCACCGTTGATGTTGTTCTCTTGGCTCCGCAACGGGCACTCCGCGATCCAGTGGCCGTGCTTGCCGCAGTGGCGGCACGCGCCAGTCTTCTTCGCCGGACGTCCCTTGCGCATAGCGTTCGACACGAACGCTTGCTCGGACGCAGCACCTTCGCCGTGCTGCTCCTTGCGCTTCATGTCCTCGTGCATCAGCCGAGCCGTCACGAGCTCCCACGTCAGCGTGTCGGCACGCGACTCCAACGCCGTGATGAGGAACTGGTACGACTCGTTCAAACTGCCGAGCAGCGTGATCACGAGGTCGTCTTCACTGACCGGAGCGCCGACTGCTTCGAGCTGCTCCGCCAGTGTCTTGAGCTTGTTGATATGCTGTTGCACATCATCGCCGACCTCCATCATCGTCGCAAAGAAGCGACGACGCATGAAGAGCTTGTTGGCAAGCGTCTTCCTCTCGAAGTGCGCTTCCAGTCTTGACCATGCATCATGCGCACCCGAAGCCGAGCGAACCAACGGGAGCTGCGAGTCTTCCATCGCGAGGCACACCATCGCGAACGCCTTGCGCGACTTCCGCTGGTACATCGCTTGATCTTCGTCGCTCACGCAGTGCTCGATCTTGATCTCGCCGGACGTGACTTCCCACAGCTCGCGCTCTTCCAGCACCATCTGCATCTTGAACTTCCACACGTGAAAGTTGGTTCCGTCGAACTTGTTGATGCGGGCGGTCGTGGTCGAGGACTCCATGCTGGTGGCGAAGGCTGACGGCGCAGAGTCGAACGGGCTTGGGCTCATAACCTGTTGGTTAGAGGCGTCGAGGCTTGAAGGCGAAGGCACTTGGGTGGTTGGATGCAAAATGCAAAGTGATTGATTGATCGAGGTCCTTAGTTCGCATGCACACCTTCCTCTGTGCTAGCTACGTCTAAGCCTGCTGTGCAGTCGCTCCACTGGATACTTACTGGATTCTTCTCGAATGTAGCCAGTGCGGCGTAAACATACATCCATGAGTGTGGGTCGTCACCCACAGCCATGTCCTACCAGCGTAAACACTCACCCACGCCATGGCGCAATCATGTCGGAATGATTGCCCTTGTGTGAGTGAAGATCACACCAGTCGAAGTCGTGACGCTGACTTGTCACGCGCTCGCTGTCGCTCGGCGAGGCGTCTGGTTCGCTTTCTCGACACCGTCAAGAGTGTCGACAATGTCAACACTTCTCAAGGTAAATCTCGAACTAACAACATGTTGCACGAGAGTCAAACTTATGTCGCGATAGACAACATGTCAACTCTGACAAAAAACAAACTCGCACCTGAAGCAGTAGCTCGTTGCTGCGTCACACAGCATAAAGAGCTTGGTTCCAAATCGATGCGGCTTGTCTGGCATGTACTGCTGAGTTGTGTTGCGGCGAGACGTTGATGGAAGTACGTCTTCGTCGAACTACAGCCGCGGCGTCAGCTGCCACGAGTTGCGGAACGTCGGCTCAAGAACGTTCACGATGCTCCGGATCTTTCACGCCTTGTCGTTCACATCGCGCTCGTTGTTGGTAAAGTGGAGGTTGCTCAGCACCGCCCTAAAGTGGTTGCGAGCCATGACTCGGCCGAACGTGCCTGCAGGCATACATCCGTCTGAACTCGACTTCCAATGGTGCGAGATGCCGGGCATGTGGTGGCACAAAGTGTTGCCGAGCAGCAGTCCCATCGCGCGGACGATCTCGAACGCTGAAAACGGAACTGTCATTCGCAAACGGCGTGACATAGCGCCTGCACGCGCAGTGCCACGCGTTTGGCCGAGACGAGCGCTCGCAGACGCTGGCGTGATGCTCGCACTGTGTGTGAAAGGTCGCGGTGCTTGTGGACACTGCCAAGGCAGTTGTGGTCGTTTTTGCGGTGCTCGTGGCAGTCACGGTCGTCGGCGCGGCGCTTGTGGCGGTCGTGGTTGCTGCTGAGGTTGTGCCACGCGCAATTTACCATCGCGCGAACGCGTCCTCGCCGACAAAGTAGTCGCGTCCAGTTACGCCGGTAGCGACAGAGGACCCTGCACGAATGTACACGTGCGACGTCTCGAGGCCTCGACCACGCTGACTCGTCCAGCCAATCATCTTCATCAAGC
The DNA here is from genome assembly GCA_003730235.1 of Pythium guiyangense. NCBI lineage: Eukaryota > Oomycota > Peronosporomycetes > Pythiales > Pythiaceae > Pythium > Pythium guiyangense. Next base: position 161,396 of record QXDM01000092.1, read on the forward strand.
GCCATCCGTCACGAAACGCGCGCGCGAGATTTCCACGGCTGTGCTGGTCATTGTCAGATGTCGAGTCTGCACACACATGCACAGCAACTATAAGCTCATGGTACACATGGCAACCACGCGCACAGTACACACCTCGCTGCGAGCGACGCTGCATCGCGCTAGCGCTTGATCTCGTCGTGGCAAATTCTCGAATGAAAGCGAGTGGCTGGCGTCGGCGCGTGCGCTAGCGGTCCACGCAGATGCTCGCGACAGGCGGCGCTAAAGCCTTGTTATAGTTTGGAAAAAGTCGTACTTCTCGATTCAAGTTGGCACTCTGTGAACCAGACGGGCCACAAAGTTTACTCGATCAAATCCGCATATAGGATAAAGGATGCCCTATACAACACAGTTTTACTGTTGAAAAATCATGTTGTCTTATACAACATGTAGCCTTTGGGGTGTTAACACACCATTCCCCAAGATCACTAAGGTACAACGACCGAAATTTTCGCATGTTGTACGTAAAGCATGCAAAATCGGAATCTATACTAACTTTTTGAATTGCCTGCAATAAGTACGGCGCCTGCGCCTGGAAAACGCGACATGCCGTTTTTGGTCAGACTTGTCTTGGTCCAACATGTAACCACTGACATGTTGTTCTTATGGTAAATAGCGAGGGTTTTTTTGGCAATCATGTTGTCCGTACAGCATGTTGCAAATGGCCCTTTTATCGAGAGTCCCACTGCACGAGTCTGCAATCACTTGAAACGTCCATAAACCGAACAAGACACCGTCAAATCGCACTGAATCGCACTAGGTTAGCTTTGAGCAATGCAATCAAGCCAATGTATTGAAGTAGCGCGTTACGCGCGTCTGTGCACTCACAACTCTTGCTTCCAGTTTTCAAATGCGCTTGGCGCCGAGCTGTCGTGCTCATTCTGAGCATTGTCATCGTCGCGCTGCACGCTGTCATTCTGCTCTGTCGGGGCGTCGTCTTCGTGCGCGCTCGCGTCGTCCTCGTGCCCGCTCGGCGCGTCGTCTTCGTGCTCACTGTCGTCATCATCGTGCTCGCTGCCATCGTCCTCTTGCTCACTTAAGTCGTCGTCGCCGTGCTCGCTCTGCGCGTTGCTGTGCGCTGCGCTGGTGCTTACTGAGAGCGCGTCCCGGACGGCGCATCTACATGCCGCGCCCGACGCGTGGTTTTAGCAGGCTCGTGCCATTAGCCCAGCCCGTGTGCCAGATCTGGTGGCACGTGAGCACGTTGTTGTTGTCGCGCGGGTGCGGCACGTTGCAGAGGTAGTTGCTGTATACAAACACACGCGCGCATAGGTAGTGAGATTGCGAAAGCGACGCGATAGCGAGCGCTGCTAACGTACCGCGCAGTGCCATCGCTGCACGCAGCACATAAGTACTTGGAGCCCTGCCGTTCGTTCGCTCGCGTCTTCAGCAAGCTACACACCTTGCATTGGAGCTGCCTGTGCTTGCGAGTGTCGCCGACAATGCGGTAGTCACTCCTCAAGGCGGTGCTCGGTCGGGACAGGAGCAAAGAGCTCGCGCGCTGTCGCGATGGAGCCCATGCTACTCTGTAGTAGGGAAAATGTGAGTGTTGTGTGAGAGCAATCAGAGCGCAGACAAGAGCACGTACCAAGCCGAAGTCAGCAGGCGACATCGCGAGCAACTGAACATGCAGACGAGTAAGGAACTTGGAGTGGTCGAACGGTTTCGCGCCGGCTTGCTTTGCCTCTCTGTGCGCGATGAACGTGTTTGTGATCGCCATGTCGACCAAGCCCAAGAAGATCGACTTATAGTACTTCTTCAGCGTTACAGCCAGCTGCAGCGAGTAGCGCTGCAGCCTGAGCTGATCATGGAGGTCTACCCCACCCATCCACCGCTGGTAGCCACGCATGAAGGCGGGACATGGTACTGTGAGGCGATCTCCGCCTGGAACGCGGTGATCTGTGGCACATGATGCACGTAAAACATGTGAGTGAGGAACATGTTGATCCAGTTACAACGTGCAAGACTTAGAGATACCGAGCACGTACCACAAGTGACCATCTCGCGACTGCCACCTGTGGCAAGAAGCTGCACTGGGCGGTTGTCCCACCGAACGAGAGGTGTCATGCTCGGGCAGGCCTTCGAGACGGCAAAGCGTGCCGTTTCTCGCTCGATCGCCTCTGGACGCGGTCGGTTCTTCTCAGTGACTGCATTCGCAAAGCCGACGCGCGTTGACATGACCGTGCCGATGGTGTACACACGTCTGTGCAGCAGCTGCAAAGCAAGCTGCACAGACGTGTAAAAGCGGTCTGTGACCACGGCATGGTGCACACCGTCTTGTGGCGGCGGTAGCACAGCGTCGAGGTTTCTGAGGACTGCTGCTGGGCCGGTGTTCGGATCACTGGATGCTGTGCTTGAGTGCTGCGTCTTGCCGCAATAGACTTCCAGCCTAACATGTAGCAGGAACAACATGACACATGCTGTTAGGTACAACATGTTCAACTTAGCCAAAAAAGTGGCGCCGCCATGGCCTCTTCCGAGACCATGGCGGCGCGTATGCAAACATGCGCACATGAAGGACATGCACATGCACATACGTACCAGAGACAGTACGCGGTGGCGGCACAACACCTCATGAAGACCTTCGTGCCCCACTTGTGCGGCTTGTCGTTCAGGTATTGGCTGGTAACGTTGAACCGGCTGCGGCTGGGGATCACTGCCTCGTCGAACGCGAGGACCGACACGTTCTCGAAGCCGGCCTTGAATGTGCGCTGCAAGACGTCCACGACACTGCGCACCTTCCACGCTCTGTTGGTCGCTGATCTGGCGTCCGCGTTGTTGGTGAAGTGGAGATTCCGCATGATGTGCTCGAAGCGGTGCCGCGGCATGTATCTGCCGAACGTGCCGGCGGGAACAGCGCGAGTGGTCGATGTTGCCCAGTGGTCGGTGAATCGCCGAGTCTGCGGCGCAAGCGTGCGCGCGATCAGGAGCCCGAGGCACGTCAGGATCTCGTGAGGCTGAACGTCTTTGATACGCGCTTGCGCGACCATGATCTCTTCTCTGGTTTGAGTGTCGTCGTTGGCTTTGTTGGCGAACATGGCGTCGATACGCGCTGCGAGGTTCTGCACGTGGTATGGGTTCGTGCGATCTTGCGCCACAGAGACTGCGGCATGAAGAACATCAAGAGCTCCAGTGGTGAGTCTGCGAGAGACGCAAGAACATGGATCGGTCCTGCTCCATCCTGGCGTAGCTCTGGGTACTGCTCGTCGTCTGGAAACTGAGCTGGATCTGTGCACAGACGCAAGCATGCCAACAAGAACAACATGTGAGTCGCCACATGTTGTACGCACATGTTGTACCTACAACATGATCGCCATCGACGCGACGTACCAGTCTCCCATCCGTCCACACGCATGCGCCGAAGTCGATCTGCATCGCGCGCGAGCTCTTCGTACTGCGTGCGCGTCAATGGCTGCCAATCTGACGAGCGGCGAGTGCTCGGCCGAGTGTTGTTGTTGCCATCGTCGTCGTCTGCATCGTCTGGTTTGTCGTCGATATTGCAGGTCGGTGCCACGTCCTTGTCGATCCACGGTTCTCGACCGTCGCCTTCCTTGTCCGATCCCAGTGTCTCGTACTCGTCGTTCGCTGAAGCGACGTTTGCGTCAGCGGCATAGTCGTCACTTGGAGTCGCTTGCGTACCTTGCGAACGGCTCGTTGCGCTCGCTGAAGCCGTCACGATCGCTGGAGTGACCACTCGTCCTGCTGCCAGGTTCTCTTGTCTTATCTCCTCGTTGAGTCGAGCCGCTGTAGGGCGGCTTTTGGCAAAGCGCTGTAACGCAGCGCGTCTTTGATCGATGCCTTGCGTCTCTGCGGCAGCGACCGACTCGCGCCCAGCTGCAGCTCGTTTCGCTGCTGCAGCAGCGTTCGCTTCTTTTGTGAGCTGCTTCTTCGACTTTGCTCGACTCTTTGCTGCTGCTTTGCGCTTGCCGTGGTCTGGCGGCGTCACAGACGCTGCACTGGTCACAGGCGTGGTAGGAGGCGGGTCACTGGCCACTGCTGGTGCATCGTTCGTTGCTGACGACGCCGCACTGCTCTCAGGCACGACATTAGTCACTGCCACTGCGTTGGTCGTTGTTGGCGTGGTCACAGGTGCTGCGGTCGTAGTTGTAGCAGCAGGCGTCGGACTCGATCTGGCAGCACTCACCGACATGCGGCTCGATCTCTTCTTTGCGGCAATCTCCTTGCCGCGTGCGATCACGTATGCTGCGTCCTTGCCAATCGGTCGCGGTCTGGCGAGCGGCGCGATCAAACCGCCGCTCGGTTCGCGCAATCGCTCCTTCTCTTTGGCCTTGGTACTGCGTGTCCGGCGCTGCATGATTGGTCTGTCATGCATATACACACACACACACGATAGACATCAGCATCTAGCATACAAACAGGCACATGCATGCAGTGCGCGCCGTCGCACTAGTTCTCCACGTGGCAAAATCTCAACTGATTGATGTGTGGCGATTCGCGGCCACTCATTCGGGTATCGCGCCCAAATTCAAACTGTGGCAACCTCACGAAGCACTTGTTTGCATCCCACTATGCCCTTTTGTGCACGCTTTGCCAAAGCAATGAAATGGCCGTATTCGTGCAAATCGACGTTTATCTTGACGTTTGTATCGAAAATGCTTTTTTCGAGCCATTGCTATTAAATCATGTTGTATGTACAACATTGGGGAATGGTGGGTTAACCCACCTTTCACCGCACACAGTGCCACATAAATAATTTTCATTCTTCAGAGTATTAGACTTGCTGATTTTATTGTCTGTACTAAGTGCGAATTTACTCACGCATAGCCACACGTGTGTTCTTTCGAGTGAAAATGGTTTCACCCGACCCCTAATATAACATAAATCAGTTTATGCTGGAGATTTGAGAATAAAAGGGCCAGAATTGACTGTAGAGCTCCAATGATGTTGATTCTCCAGCATAGCCAGTGGCCCTTATAACTGGGATCCCACTCGTTGTCCGGATACGAGATACACATGCGACATAGAGCAGGCGAACACACTTTGAAATCACTCATGATCTGCAATGTGCTACCACTCTTGCCTCACAACGACACAGACACACCGTCACCACTATCCGAGCCACTACTAACTCTAGTTGAGAGCATGTCGTCGCCGCCACCGCCTTGCACGCTGTTGTTGTCGCGTGCTTCTTGCGCGCCGTATTGCGCGCCGTCTTGCGCGCTGTCGTCGTCGTCGGCAACGTTTGCGCTGCCGTCATCGCCGTCTCCATCATCGCCGCCGTCATCGTCCCCCTTCTCCTCGTCATCGGTATCTTCTTCCTCCTCCTCGTCATCAGCGGCATCTTCCTCCTCGTATGACGAGCCATCAGGAACGTCGCCTTTTGTCTCTTCATCGCACTGAGTTTAGGACCGCGCTCTAGTTGGTCCGGGTCTGCGCAGCACTACACGCGACGACAAGTGCCCAGGGATCTGCGTACCGTTTGCCCATTGAGTGTGCCAAACTTGGAAGCAAGACAGCGTGTTGCCAGTGCTCGCGCGGGGCATGCACGAGTACAAGTACAAGTACAAGCGAGCGTCGCCGTCAGAGCACTCCTCGCAGAACCACTTAGATAACTTGCGCGGCTTCTCGCCTAGGATCGAGCACACTTTGCACGATCTCGTGATCGCTTTCTGGCGGTGCGTGCCGTCTTTTGTGTACCACAATTGGTCCGGTTTCTCCTTGGGAACGTGAAGTGTTTGCTGCGCGACTGCTTGCGCTGGTGCTGGTGTGTTCGTTTGGCTTTGTGTATGCTTTGGCACAAACACAACAACGTATCCAACATTCGATCCAACATCAGCCATCTCGTATCCAACATAAACGCCAGAGCTCGTCGACAAACGTTGGATAATCCAAAATAAAACGCACTGCCTGGATGCCAAAGTCGCTTGAATTCACTTCGAGAAGCTGAGAGTGGAGTGTCGCCAGGATCTCGTTGTGCTTCGGGATCGCTCTGCCTTGTCGTCACTCGCTCTCCTTGAACACGATGAAGGCGTTGACCAGTGCGATGTCGACAAGCCCCAAGAACAGGGACTTGTAATACTTTCGGGATACGAACGCCATTTGCAGCGAGTAGCGTTGAAGTCGAAGCTGGTTGTGCGAGTCGACTCCACCCATCCACTTCTGATAGACGACAACGAGTGGCGGACATGACACGGCGACTCACTCTCCACCTGGAGTTCGGCGCACTACAGAAGAGTGTGATGAGTATGCGCAGTGCACGTAGGAGCAAGCCCGTACTGATCATCGACTGCGCGTGGCTTTCTCCAGTTGACAGGAAATGGACGGGCTTGTTGTCCATCTAAGCGGCAGCTGTCATCACTGGGTACTTTGTCGACACCGCTATTTTCGTCTGTCCTCGCGCGCCTCTTTTCGGCAGCTTCTTGCGACTGTCGATGACGCTCTTGGTGTAGCCGACTCGGTTTGTCACGATCGTCCCCAAGAGGTAGATGCTGCGATGGAGTAGCTGACATGCGAGCTGCGCGATGGAGTAGCTGAAGTGCGAGCTGCGCGATGGAGTAGCTGAAGTGCGAGCTGCACAGATGAGTAGTATCTGTCTGTGACGACGATGTGCCAGCTTTGGCCGACGTTCGGTAGTACAGCGCTCACGTTGCGGGTCACTGCTGCGGCACCAGCGTGAGGGTCGGTTCCAGATGGGGTCGCTCTGTGCTTCTTTCCGCAATAGATCTCCAGTCTGTATGTTGGATCACACGACTGACATGTTAGTGTGTCCAACATACGAGGTTGGTTTGAATACCTCAAAGTTGGGGTCTCCAACATCCAATGTTGGAGTGGACTCACCTCAGGCAGTACGCGGTCGATGTGCAACAAGTGAGGTACAGCTTCGTTCCCCACTTGTGCGGCTTGTCTTTGAGATACTGTCTGGTGGGGTTGTATCGGCTCCGAGACGGCACGACGGCTTCATCGAACGACAGGATCGGCGGCGTCCTGTAGCCAGCGCGGAACATCGTCTGCAGGCACTCGACGACTGGACTCACCTTTCACATACGTTCCAGATTGGCTTGCTCGTCCATGCTGATGCTAAAGTGTAGGTTCTGCATAACCTGATCGAATCGTGCACGCGCCATGTAGCGTCCAAACGTGCCACGAGGAATGGCGCCGCTTGGCAGGACTGCCCAGTGGTGCGAGAGCCTGCGCTTGTGCGGGCTCAGCATTCTGGCGATACCGAGACCGATGACGTTCATGATCTCGTGTGCTTCAATCGGCTTCATCTCGCGCAATCGATCGTAGATGTCATGGTGCGACTCAGTGTTCGGGTGGTTCGATCGTCGTTGCTGCGCGTAGATCTTGTCCGCTCTCGTCCTGACTTGTTGGCAGTGATAGCTGTTGAACTCGGTGGCGATCGACTGCCACAGCGATCGCGGCAGGAAGTAGAAGAAGAGCCGAAGCGGTGACTAACCCTCGGCTAGCGCTGCAGCGCTCGGTCCGTGTCTGCCAGTGTACAGTCCTTCATAGACATCGGTGTCTGGGAAGATGTTTGGGTCTACAGAGCGCACAGATCGTTAGTCAGTTGTCACACGTACAATGCAAGCACACTAGAACATAACCCTTTCCCATCCGCTCAGTGCCATCTCTTGTAACTGCATCACGTCACATCTGGAAGTGAGGTACATGCTGTCGGCGAGATCGGCAACAAGCTCACCCGTCGTGTCGTCAATGTCGTCGTCTTCGTCGGCAGACGCGCTCGCATTGTCTTCGATCTCCCACGCGTCAGCCGCGTCGTCACTCTCACTTTCGTCGTCAGCGCCGCCGTCATCGTCGCTGACAAGCACGTCGTACAGGTCTGCTCGTAGGTGCTCTTTCGCTTGTACAACGCTCGGATCAGCCAAGGGTGCAAGTGTTGTCGCAGTCTGCGCTGCTGGTGCACAACTAGCGGGTTGCTGTGGTAACGCTGTTGCTGTCACGGATGCTTGGTGCGTCACTGTGGCAGCTGGTGCGGGCGCCGCTGCAGCTACAGCTGCGGACGAGGCAGCAAGCGCACTTGGTGGAGTAGGCGCACGGGCGGACGCAGTTGTCGGTGTGCGTGGTGGCGCGGGCGCAGAGGCAGGAACCGACGCAGGCGCAGCGGCTGCAACAGGCGCTCGTGGTGGCGCACACGCTGGTGTGGGCGCAGGTGCTCGTGATGGCGCAGGCGCTCGTTGTTGCGCAGGCACTGCAGCAGACGCCGCAGCAGGCACTTGTCGTGGCGCAGATGCTGGCGCAGAACCTGACCGCGCCGAGGCGACAGACCCTGCCGCTGCACTTCTCATCGTTGCTGCGGCGGACGCTGCACTTCTAGCTGTTGCTGCGGTGGGCGCTGCAGTGGACAGTGCAGAGCGCGACGTCACTGTGGTCCGTGCTTTCTTGCGCGGCAGTGAGGCTGGCGCACGACTCGCGCGCTGCTTAGCCTTCGCGGAACGCATCATTCGCTGGTTATCGCTCATGTTGTCTTCGTTTGTTTGGTTCTCTTCTTGTTGTCCAATGACTCGGTTGGAGAGTCCATCAAAGAGAGATCGACTTTGCTTGTGTACTCCTGTCTTCTTTTTGACCCTAACCCTGTGCACAAACGAGTCCTTGAGGATCATGAGTCGTCACTTTACAAATCCGCATATCGCACTCAGTATTGGGATTCCGCCACATACAAACTTATAATGTAACGCACATGCTATGTTGGAGAATCCAACATAGCATAACAATCACCAAAAGTCGTATGTTGGAGAATCCAACATACGGTGAAAGGTGGGTTAAGTGCTTGGAAATCGTGAACTGACATAGTCTTTCGTTGAACGTTACATTCAGTACAAGAATGATGACATCACCATCAATATGACCTTCAAAACTGTTGACACGATCAGCGGACGCATTCTCTTTATATAAATGCATCCACAATGAGCGCATGAGTACGACTGGTCAACAAAGAGAGTGTTTAGATGGTCAATCGTACGGTTGTACATTCGCTTTGCTTTAATGTCTTGTTCTCTGTATGAATCAAATCGAGACTGAGGAAATTTGAATGGTGTTCCAGATGTCATAGTGAGTCCAAACAAATTTTAGCCATTCATACTCTACTTCAGAGCATTTCGTATTCTTCAGTTTGCTATCCAACGCTTCACGCGGTGGTAGAATAGTCTCGTTGAGGCGCTCAAATGAATCAATGTATGCATAACAGAAAATACCATTTGATAGTCCGCATAGGCAGCGAATCTTATCTTCACATTGACATCCCGTTGTGTAGTTTTTAGAAATTCATCATATGATGTACCAGCCAGTAGATAGTTGCTGATATCAAACATTCTCAGTTTATCCGTAGCAATACACATATAGGATGGGTTCTTAACAGTAAAATTAATCGATTCAGTCCTTGACATGGTAAATATATCACGTTTAATTAGGTTGATATCATATCGACCCGAGTTGAAACCGATGAGTGGGATTTGCTCACAGAACTCCGAGACTTTCTTAAGCATCTTAAGATAATAATTCTGCTTATCAGTCACGATATGTTACGCACATCCTTTAGATGAGAGAAGCTACATCAGTTTATTCAACTTTGCTTTATTGTATTTACTAATATCCTTCTATCTGTTATAGATATAATCATACATGCCGCTTAATAATTGACGCGGCGATTCATTTACAAAGCATCGATCTTCATTACTCAGTGAATCGCATATACCGAAACACTGACAGGGACATGGTCATGTGTATAACGGGTTATATCGTCAATATAAAAGTTTCTTATCTTTAGAATTGCTTCAAAATTATACACGATGTAATGATCCATATAGTGATCGCAATCGTTTATATCGTATTTCATTAGTAATCCTTTAATGAAGTTTCCTTTCGGTCTGTATCGGGTTGGTGTAGCAACGAACCGTTTAATAACGATTTTTAGTGTGGCTTCTAAGCTTCTCATGTGTTGTAAAGAACATGCTACATTTTGGCAAGGATGCTTTCTCAGAATCTTGTTTAAGTCAGTAATGTACATCGCGTGAGATTTGTAGTCTAAGATGTGAACAGTCTTATCGTTCTGAGAACATGATTCTCGGATCTTAGTGATTGACTCGTCATCAGTTAATTCGAACACATCAATGTTCATTTTGAAACACTCTTCAAGCTCATCACATTGTAGAATATCAATCGTTGGAACTCTTTGTAGTATTTCGTTGTGTATTTAACATTTTTGAATTTACGCCAGGACTTAGTTGCTTCCTTAACATGACAAATCATTTTGCGGCGCTCAGGTTGTTCATTCTGTAGCGTATACGCAATACATAATAGAATACAGTTATTATTCGTATCAGGGAATTGTTTGATTGCCTTTGGAATCTCAACGTTAGTACCAAGCTCATGTTGTCTGTGATAGATAACGATTTTGAACCCTGTGATAGTCTTCAGTTGTGCAGACGATGATGGGTATGATAATTTATCAGCCTTGTCAAGGGATTTGATATAATCGATAGTTTTACTGATATCACGTTTGAGTTGATTGAGATAGGTGTATCATAGATCGATGTCCTATCGGATGCGAAGAAATCAAACTCTTTCTTCGTGATTCTATCAATCAATGTGCAGTGATGTTGAATGATGAATTTATATGCCTTGTTCTGAGACGAAAGGACATTCGATAGTTTGTTGTAGAATGACGACTCAGAAGTGTTCTCATCCGAGTAAGTACTCTTACATATTCAAAGAAACGCTCTTTGCTCGCTTCACATCAGATAGTTTCAACTTGTGAAACTTAGCAAAACGGGTTTGAGCTTTAGTGTGGAGCTTCGTTGTATATACCTGACGACCTTATTCGTTCTTTGTCTTGGCATGAAAGCTCATACCCCATTAGGTTGGCTTAACACCAAGATGATCAAGTTGCTCAAGAGATCTCTGCTGCTCTCGCTGATTCTCTATTCTTTGGGTATTTTTCAGGATTGTAAGTCATGTTAGATTTGTGTTATATAAATCATTATTATTTTCATGAAACAATAGATGAAAATTATGAATTGGTTCATACCTTTCATGTATTGTGTAGAATAAATAATTCATGAATCGGATGATATTTACGAATTGAATCATGCCTTTAATGAGACGGACGATGATATTTTACGAAAGGTCGCATGCCTTTATAAAAGGTCAGTCTGGTGTAATCGCCAGCATCTGCTATCGTCAGCAACACAATTTGCGATCAGCATCATCACCATCATGGAGCCGACAATGGAGAACCCAAAACGCCCCTTCCTGGTCAGCTTCATCGTAACACCAACAACATACCAGCTGTTTTATGCGACAATTGCAATCGCCAGCGATCAAGTGTGAAGGGGAACTCTCGTCCACTTTGGTGCTTCCGCTGTGCCGGCGCTGGAGACACTCATGGATGGGCGTTTTTGCGGCACGACGAAGCACGCATCATGACTTTGCTCCGTGAGCATGAGGACTTACAGTATGCATTCACACATGATTACTTCATATACTTAGTGGTATATTTCGCTTAAGATCAACTCACTTTATATCATTTGATCCTGATATATGAATCGTTAATATATATTAAGAAGCTAAGAAATGTGAATGAGGTGTGAGTCATTGATCGGGTGATTGGTGATCATGCGATACATAGAAATCTATTTTACGTAAAATGGTACTTAGAGGGGCTGCCCTAAACAAATTGTCCCATTAAAAATGGGGTAAAATTTTAAGTGATAAAGGCACATAGATGGGGTGATTGGGGCCTTTTTTGAGGGGTGAAAAAATAGGTTAAGTTTTCGACTTTCAAACGTGCCGCTACAGAGTAGTACTGTACACGAGTGTGCGTCTACGACCGAGTGTGCACGAGTGTAGGAGCACGAGTGAGAGTGAATAAGAAGAGAGCATAAGAGTGAAAACATTGACTTTGAGCTCCAAGTCTTGGCGATTTGTCAGTTGGCACAGCCATACCTCTCAACCCAATCTGAAAGAACTCAGAGCAAAGGGATATACACATTGCGAGGGACACTGTCTGTAACGGGGCTCTCCCGCTACGCGGCGTACACGTGCGTGTGAGGAAGCGGTGTCTTGGTCACGCGTGGTGCGCGACGAAGGAGGGAGCTGCAAGACGTGAAGGTTGTGAGGTAAAATTTGTTCTGAATATATTTCGTCTTAGCTTGCTTGGCCTTGTAATCTAAGCAAAACTTTGTGTAAACTAAATGCATGCGCTGGCGAGCTCTGATAGGCTGAAATCTCAGACCTGCCAGCCAATGAAAACAATCCAGGCGCGTGGACTCGTGACGCACACGAGTCACACGAGGGTGTCGTAATCCTGCCTACAAATGTAAATACCTAAACATGCAATGTCCATCAAGGCCCACTACACTGTCCAATTAGAGCCTGTTGCCTGGCGATACATTTGTGTGCAGAGTGAGTGCATTGGTATGTCGATTGCTGTGTGTGCACGGGAACTGGCTCGACCCGAATTGACGCCACCTCTTCGCCTTTCCGGTTGTCGGTAAACACTACATCCGCATTATCACATACTCTTCATTTATACGTGGTGCATACCGATTGTAACCGTTTCAATATACAATGTATACAGAAGAGCAGCAGTCACTACGTCACTATGTTGGGGTGTGATACGAGTTCGTGACAGACACTATTTGTGTTTATAGATCACTTTGTGTCGCTCATGTCTAGCAGGCGAAAGCGGATATCTGCGACGATTAGACGCTCTGGTTGCCCGACACGTCGCTCGTCTTAGAGCAGCGCCATCTGCAGCAATGTGCCGTTGCTTGTACAGGTCATGAGCGCTGAGATGAGCTCGTCCATTGCGCTGGTGGGTCACGCGCCAAAATATTAACTCGTATAAAACCTATTCTTAACAATAGTGCAACGCCCGAGGAATAGGAACTAACAAGCGAAATGACGCATTCATTCGATATTCACAAAAACAAGTCATTTTTAAGACTTGTTTTTGTTTAAACAGGATGTTGTTAAATTGGAATCATTTGTTGACAGAGTAATTGTACTTCCTATGTTTTATGTTTTGATCATACAAATTCTCGAACGCTGCTAGAATATGATTTTGCATGGATTTTGTTTCTACAGAAGTAGAAACAAAATCCATGCAAAATCATATTATGTGTAACCTCGATATAACCCAGATCTAACCCCGATTTACAACGACACTCGCATTTCGAATTGAAAACAGTTATCTCCACACTACATACTACATGTCAAACACAAGATCGAAAATATCGTATATTTTGATGACTTGATTAAAGTATGTGTTTTCGTGCAAATCGGTTGGCACGGAAGTATGACGTATTTCGCAAACTAGACGCAGATTGCGTCTAGATATGTAATAACTATAGTAATATTTGTATAAAATAGCCAAACTGACCAACAAAATAGCCAATTTGACCAACTGACCAACTTGGTCGGTAAACCCGACAACACTTTTGGAAGCGCAATGAACCATGACGACACGCGCCAACCCCACGACGGCAATGATGTTGGAGCCGACGGCGCTGCACCTGCGAGTCTGTATGCGCCCGAGAGCATCGACGACGTGCCTGCGTCGGTGCGCGCTGCGGTCGTAGCGTTCGTGCCGCCTCCCGGCTTTGTGGACTTTCCCAAGCCGACGAAGAACAGCCTCCAGCGCTCGATCATCTACTACTTCGGTCGCCGCGTGCAGTCGACGGTCACAGGCAAGTCCAAGTGGTTCTGCCTCGCGTCGCCGCAGTGCCGCGCGAACAAGACGACGATCAGCACGACCGCAAACATCTCGGGCTGCACGCGCCATCTCCAGGTCTTTCACCAGCTCGTGTCGCCCAAGACCGTGATGATCAGCCGCAAGTCATCGTCGTCTGCTCCTGGTTCAGCTTCACCAGAGCGCCAGTCACTGCAAACAGACAAGGCATCGTCACCGCAGCGCTCGTTCCTGAGCTCCTCTCAACCTCAGCAGCAGCAGCTAAAGCCAGCGCCAGTAGCTCTGATCGCTGACACAAGTAGCCGCTCGAGCGCCACTGAGCAGCTCCTATCTCCTCCTGCAGCAGCTCCTGCTGCGAGTCCCAACGCCTGCTCGTCTGCGCCATTGCTTGCGCCAGAGCCGCAGGTCTCGCCTCGTGAGCGAGCGCTCGCGTGGACGCGCACTGCTGTCGTGCGCCACTTGCTCCCACTTGCGGTCGCGAGCGACGGCCACTTGCTCGAGCGCTCTTCTCCTTCTCCTGCTACGAGCAGCAGCACTGAACTGAGCGAGAAGGCTGTGCGGCACCACCTCATCGAGCTCTACGCTGCCGCGCAGCATCGCATCACGGCGTCTCTCGCGAGCGAACTCGCTCTTGCGGCACTCCCGACGCTGCACCTGGCGCTCGTGGCCGTCCCGAGTCGCCAGGACTGCCGCGCGCACGGCCTCGACGTCGCGAGCGAGCGCTTTGCCGCGCTCCACGTGCGCTTCGTCTCTTCGCGCTTTGTCCGCGAGCAGCACGTGATCGCAGTCACGCGGCACGCCGATCCGTTCACGCGCACGAGAGTCCCGACGCTCACGCGCTGGCTCACGCGCGTGCTCGAGCGCGTCGGCATTGCGACCAAGCACGTCCGGTCGTTTGTCGTCGACCCGGCGCTCGGCGACGCCGTCGCGTTGTACGAAGACGCCGCGACTGCGCTCCTTGGACGCGCGTGCGAGCGCTCGGTCGCCGCAGCGCTCCCTATGACGCCGGTCGGCGACGACGCCTCGTGTCTCAAGCAGCTCGTCGACGCTGTCTGCGCCTATGTGAGAGCAGCGAGCGCAGCGGACTTTGCCGCGTGCTTGGACGGTCTCGAGCGCCACGTCCTCGCGCTCCTGGCAGTTGAGGCGCCGCACGTGCCGTGGCCAGCGCTCATGGCCGTACTCGAGCGCGTGGCGCAGTCGTGGGACGCCTGCAAGACGTTCTTCCGTGAGAACGACCGCAGTGCGATGCCAGCGCTACTCGAGACGTTCACGCGCGACGACCTCGCGCAGTGCGTCGCGCTCGTGCGGCCGATCGCCGACTTTGTGAACGACGTCCGCGCGCCGGCGAGCGAGTGCGCTGAAGCCGTGATCCGCATGTACGCGGTCCAGCAAACGGGTCTGAACGCCGCGCAGGCGCTCGCTGTCGCGATCTACGGCGCCAAGGACGCCGCAAGCATTAGCGACACGGACAGCGAGGACAACAACAGAGGCAAGCGCCGCGACAGCAACGGCGATGACAGCGACAGTGAAAGAGAAGAGGACGAGGACGCGCTGCTCGAGCACAGCGAGCTCACGGCGTTTGCCCAGCGCCTTCGAGAAGAGCTCGCGAGGCGCTGGAGCGCGCGCGTGGCGGAGCACTCGAGTGCGCCGTCGCTCACGGCGCTCACGTGTGTGTTCTTCCACCCGTGCTTCCGGCAGCTGAGCTTCCTCGACGCGGCGGCGAAGACGCGGCTCCACGCGCACGTCCTCGCACTGGCGCGCGACGTCCTCGACTGGCGCTTTGCGACTACAGCGCCTCGCGACGACACGAGCACGACGGACGCAGCGCCTGTGAAGAAGCGGCGGCTCTCGCGCCACGAGAAGCTCACGCGGCAGGCGCAGGAGCTCTCGCGCCTCGGCTTTCTAGACAGCGGCGCGGCGAGCCACGGGACGACGCCCGAGCGCAGTGCGCGCACAGCGGACCGAGCCGCCGCCGACGTCGCCGTTGCGCGCGAGCTCGAGCGGTACGTCCAGAACGAGGCCGTGGCGTTCTGCGACGTGCCGTTCGACCAGACGCTGCCGTACTGGCAGCACAAGGCGTTCGACTACCCGACACTCGCGCTCGTGGCGCAAGCGGCGCTCGGGCACCCAGCCGCGCTGCCGGCGCGGCTCGGCGACTTGGACGATCCAAAGTCGCCACTGTGCATTCGGTGCGTCTTTGGCGGCCAGAGCAGTCGCCCGTGGCCGGCGGCCATGCGGAGCGAGACAAAGGCGATGGAGGAGCTCACGCTCGTGCTCCACTGCAGCGACCTGTCGACGCTCACAACGGTGCGCGAGCTGAGCGACTGGAGCACCGCGCAAGTCGTCGCAGCGCTCGTGCGCGAGCGCGAAGACGCGAGTCGTCCGTAGTGAGAGAGTGAGAGAGTGTATGATCAATGGATACGAGGCAGTGGCAGTGACTGGTGCGGCGCCTGCGCTACGAGCGCTCCAGACGCTAGACGACGTCATCTGGCGCTGCGTCAATGAGCTTCTGGATCTGGAACTGCTTGGCGACGATCGGCCGGACGTCGTCGACGTCGACGAGGCTCTCGAGGAACGGAAGGAGGCTCAGGAGCTCGTCGTCTGCTTCGTCGTCGTACCACGTCTCGATCGGGACGCCATTGCCGACCTGCGACGCAATGAGAGAGCGGCTCAGTCCTCGTACCAATGGACGCTATCGAATGCGCAGGACGACGTACTTGGTACCCAAACGCATGCGGCGAGTTGTCGACGAGCAGGACCTTCGAGAGGTCGCGGCCGAGGACGTTGAGGTCTTTGAGGTAATTGCCGTAGACGTCGAGGCAGTCGTCGCGGTAGAGTCGGTACCTGAAGGACGAGCGAGCGTGAGGAGACGGCAGCGCAGCAATGGACATGTACGACGCACTTGATGAGGCGCCGGTGCGGGTCGAGGAGGTTCAGCAGCGTCTCGGCGTACGCGCGGTGCGACGCCGTGAAGACGACGACCTCAAAGAGCTCGGCGACGCGCTTGAGGAAGTACTCCATGTGCGGCCGCTTCTTGACCTTCACCGTGTACTCGACGCCGTTGAACGTCACCTGCGCAAGTGGCGAGCGGTCAGTCCTAGTTCTTAGAGTCTCACGAGCGTGAGGCGCAGGCGACGCACGGGGAACTGCAGATGCGGGTTCGCGACGTCGTCGACGCTGCAGTGGACGAGCGTCTCGTCCAGGTCGAGGACCTAAAGACGCAGTTAAGTGAGTCGAGACGTGTCGAGACGAGTCATAGAAGAAGAAGGAAGGACGCACGAGCGAGATCTTTGGCGCGTGCTGCGACTTGGCTGGGAGCGCAATCGGCCGCGGACACGACACGATGTCCTCGTACTTGGGCAGCGTCTTCATGAAGTAGAACCTGCAGCAGCACGAGTCAGTCCCATGGCCGCGTCCTCCTTCCTCTCATAACGAGAGACGTACGGATTGAACTCGAGCTCCGATGCGTCGCTGCCCGAGTCTGAGCCCACGCCGGCGTCGTCCTCCTGCTCGTCGAGCTCTTCGTTGGCGTCTGCCGCCTCGTCGTTCTCTGCGCCATTCGCAGCACAAGCCTCGTCTTCGTCGTCGTTCGTGAGCTCCGAGCACGTCGAGCTCGACGAGAGGAACGCCGTCGTAGGCGACGGCTCGGACGACGTTCGCGTCGCGCGCGGCGGCTTGAGCACGGGCGAGAAGAGCTCGTCGTCGCCGCTCGGTGCGTCTGCGTCGATTGGCGTCTGTCGCTCGGGGCTCGCGCGTTCGTGCGCTGCTGCTGCTGTGTCCTCGCACCTAGCGTCCATACAAAGAGGCGAGTGAGTGAACGCCTTACGACGGATGGATCGATAGACAGACAAGAGCAGGACGCACGCGGGCTTCTCGTCTGCGCCGTACTCGTGCACGAGCTTGCGCGGCGAGAGGAACGCGTCAGTGGCTGGTGCTGCGCTCGGCGCCTCAGACTTGGGCGTCTTCTTGACGGACGAGGAGCTCGCGTGGCTCGGCGTCGCCTTGCTCGCTTTCTCGGCTGTCTGCTGCACGCGCTGTCTCTTGAGGGGAGTGGACGCGATGGGCGACAGCGGATCTGCGTAGTGCCCGCCCGTGCTGCCGTTCGGTGACCGCGCGGTCTTGCGGCGCGCAGAGCGGTTGTTCGCAGCCGCAGCGCCATCCGGTGACGCCGCCGCGGCGGCTGCATCTGTTGTTGTCGTCGTGGTCTTTGGCAAAGTCGTGACGATCGCAGGCGGCGTCGCGCCAGTGTCTTTTGCAGCTACATCTGCCATTGCGCCTTCTGTCTAACGATGTGCTACGACACACAGAGACGCGCGTGTGTGTGGACGTCTCGAGCGCGTGACACGCGAAGATAGCGACGACGTCGAGCTGCTGCTTGAGCGAGCACTTCGGTGCCGCGCTTTGATTTTGATCGCGAAAGTAAAAATATTACCAAAATTACTCAGGTTTCACCAAAAATAGCCTATTTATTACCGATATATACCTTGAAGGTCTTGAACATTACCAAAGCAGTCATGTTTCACCAAAAATAGCATGTTTATTACCTATATAGACATGGATGCACTTGAACCACGGCAACAATGACCAGCAACCTGAACAAGCAAGTTTGGCAAGGCTAGCAACTCCGAGCAAGTCGAGCAAGCAAGTCTGCAAGCAAGAGGTGAACAAGACTAGCACGAGGTCTCTCAGCAGCATGAAGCACGAGAAGCGACTCGCAACGTCGCTCGCGAGCAAGCGCCTGGACTGGCAGCAGCAGAAGCGCAAGCTGCAGTACCAGTTCCTGAGCAACTTTGGCAAAGTACTCGACAACAAGTCTTGTACATGTGCGGCTTCGTACACCAACTGACAGCCAACTCTCTGTCTCTCTTCGCTCTTGTCACGACTGCTGCTCGTCAGCAAAACTTGGCGTCGCCCGATGACGAGTACGAGCAGCACGAGCAGCGGTTCCTCGGCTTGCTCCAGAAGCTCCTTGACATTCGCACGAGTCTCGAGCACTACCGTGCCACGGCGCTGCCGCTCTACAGCGCAGCGTGCGCGAGTCTCGGCGCTGATGTCTGGTGCGTCGTGAGCGTCGACACGGTCGGGAAAGGCACGGACGCCGAGAAGTTTCGCCACGCTATGTGCGCGATCAACGAGACGAAAGAGGTCAAGAACCACTTCTTCAACGCCGTACGTCTCGCTTGCTCTGTCGGTTGCTCTAGCTGTTGCTTGCTTGCCTGTCGAGGCCTCGAAGACTCGATGACGACAGCCTCGGTCTCACTAACAAGTAACACTCACACCCTTTCGCAGGACGAAGTCCTCGCTGGCGCGCTCCGGTTCCTCGACATCCACATCAACGCCATGCGGTCAGTCACGTCGCAGCTCGCGCACCGCAAGCGCGTCAAGCTCGACTTTGACTGCTACGTGCGCAAACTCCAGACGCTCCAGTCCGCGAGCGCGCAGCGACGCGAGCGCAATGAGCTCAAGCTCGCACGCGCGCGCGAGACGCTCTTGGCCGTGACGTGCGACCTCTACCGCGTCTTTGCCAAATACGAGAGTGAGCGCGACACGATGCTCAACGGCGAGCTCGAGATGGTGCGGCAGGTCATGCACAGCTTCTACGCGCGCAACGCCGCGGCGACGGACTTTGTCATTCCGGAAGACGTCGACCGCGCGGCGCTGGACGCCAAGACCACACAGCTCTACCAGGCAATGGTCGCGAAGGAGCTCGCGAAGCAGAGCGTCAAGGCGTTGCCAGCGCCGAGCGAGAGTGGCGACGACGACGAGAGCAGCGAGACGCCCGAGACGCACGACACACTGGAGTCAGAGCCGCACGCCGCGGTCGCGCGTGGCAGTGGCGCGTTGAGCGAGGCGCTCGGGAGTCCACTGGCAGCGATGGTTGCGCCAGTGGCTAGTGCAACGCCAGCAGAGTTAGTCACTGCACCACCGGCGCCAGCAGTAGCGATACGCTCAGCGAGTCAAACGCCAGTCGCGATGGCGCTCGAGGACACGAACGCGCGCGTGTGGAGCGATGCAAAGGCGTCGGCGCGCACGCCAGCGCCGCAGATGTCCGAGGATGATCTGTCCGAGAAGCTCAAGACGATCCAGCTCTCGCGACCGACAGTCCAGCCGCGCAAGCACTCGCGCTGGCGCTCCAGTGCGTGAGCTCGAGTGCTCGTGTATGCGCATCAGGCGAACTCCGTTGCAAGAGGTCAATAGCAACAGCAGCAGCAGCGAGAGACGAGAGACAGAGACGAGAGCTAGCAAGTCTCGCTCAGAGACTTGCGACCTCCAGGACGCTGATGGCCAGAGCTCTCGTATAGCGATTTCAGATAGTGATAAAAACAAGGAACACCATTTCACTTGGAATCGACACAACGCAAGTCACATGGACGGCGAAGCGTACCTCGCGTATGCGCACGCGCTCTCACAGCGCATCGCGGCGTTCTGCGCCGACACGGGCGTGCGCATTCCAGCGTCCGCATCGTCAGACGAAGCGCTCGTATCGTGCGGATGCTCAGACCAGCACTTTGTGCGCACAGCGTCGCTCGAGACGCACTTGGTGCGTTCCATCACATGATCCGTCACGCACACAGGATGAGCTCACTCACTTGTCTGCATGCGTGCTCTTGCTGCTAGCGCGCTGTCCACGGCATCAAATACGCGCGTCATGCATCGCACGAGGTACGCAGCCGCTCGTCTGCGCTGACACTCAGTCATCCGACGCTCACAATCGATCGCCTCCGTCGTCCCATCCAGTTCTTCTACACGAACGCGCCGCACGTCACGCGCATCGGCCATGAGCTCACACACAATAGCACTTTAGACGCCTCTAGTAGCAGCGCTATAGATCCATTGCCAGCAGCGCCTGGTACCGATAGCGACGACGCAGACAGTGCAGAGGCGACTGCCACTGACAGCAGCAGCTCCGAGAGTCTGCTCGAGCCTCCAGCCAACGACGAAGAGAGCGACAGCGCAGACGCTACGACGACACGCGAGCGCGTCGTGCATGCGATCGAGCGCATCGCACCGGACGCCGGTGCGTTCTACGCCCATGTGCAGCGCTGGCGCCGCATCCCTCGCGCGTTTGCGGTCCTCGCGTGGAGCGACGACGGCGCGAGTGGCGACTTGGCGTCACTGCCTCCGACCGACAGTGCGCCTGCTGGAGCAACGAGCAAGACGCACCGCGCCGCAGTGCAGGGCTGGCTCATCGCAGAGCTCAGTCGCACGGTCTTTGCCCACGAGGCGCTCGACATGGACCTGGTCGAGTACGTCCAGGGGCTCGTGGAGCATCCGGAGTTCTGCCAGCCGGACCTGCTCGTGCTCGAGCTCCACGAGTTCCTCGGCGACGACGTGCGCGTACGTCCTCTGTCTCTCTTGCTGTGACTCGTACTGGCGGATGGCGACGTACTGACGCTGTGTGTGGCCCTTGCCATGCGCCAGCGCTTCGTGCTCGCGCTCTGGAAGTTCCTCATCGTCGAGATCGCCACGCGCCTCGTGTTTGTACGTCCGCATCTGCTTCGAGACGGTCTCTAGGCTCGCACTCGTGCTCATGCCCATGCTCTGTGGCTGCAGCACACGACGAAAGAGCGCTTGGCCAAGCAGATCCGCGCACAGGAGGCGCAGGACGCAGCGGAGCAAGCGCGCCGTCGCCTCGAGCAGCTCCGCGCGCTCGAACACACGCGTACGTACTTGAGTGACCGGCGACTGGCGCACGAACGCAGGCACTCACGCTCTCTCTGTCGTTCGTAGAGCGCGTGCGCGCGAGCAGCAGTGCGAACGCCGCAAGCGCACAGGACGACGCGAGCGCGCGCGACTACAAGCGCCGCCGCCCAACGTACCGCGGTCGCGGCGCCAAGAGCACGCACACTGTGCTCCGTGACGTGCTCGCAAAGCAGATGCTCACGCTGAGCGTCGAGACGGGTCGCGAACTCGCTGGCGAAGACGACGACGATGCGCTGGACGAGCGAACTGGCGTGAGCGATCACGCGCGTCTGCACACAGCAGCAGCAGAGTGGGCGACACTGACACATGCGCTCCGCGTGCGCGACATGATGCGAGCTGCGCCGTTGCATCGAGAGAGCGAGCGGCCAAAGCGACAGCGAAGCACGTCGAGGACGCGCGAGCATCGACACGACCGCCGCCGCAGTCGCTCGCCGAGTCGTGACCGCGACCGACGATCGCGTCGCAGTCGCAGTCGCTCGAGCCGTCGCCATCGATCTCGCCACGAGAGTCCACGGCGGCGGCGTAGCTGAGCGACAGAGGCCACTTACCAACGTACAGAGAGACGCTTGATGAGGACAGTGTCGCACTGGTACGAGCAACAGGCGCGTCTTGTTTCAGTGTCCACGCGAGCGAGACACTGGACACGTGTTTCGAGAGAGAGAGTGTGCACGAACATGGTCCACTAGCCTCCATGGGTTTCACTCGACCCCTCTGGACCCGCGAGTCTCGTGCCCTTGGCTCGCTCTATCGCGGATCTCCTTCATGTCGCCTTCAAATAGCTCCACGTTCTCCGCTCGCTAGGCTCCAAAGTCGCGTCTCGGTGCCGATCGCTCGCTGTCTCTCACTCTCCAACTCTCGCCGCCTCCCAGTCGCCTCTTCGTCCTCTCTACACCACCAGCACCAACACCAGCACAATGGCGAACCGCTTCACTGGCCCCGCACCGACGCAGAACAGCAACAACTTCATGACCGAGCGCTCGAGCACGCGGCTGCACAAGCCGCCAGGCGGGGGCTCGACCATCGGTTCGCTCATCTTTGGCGGTGCGGCGGGGAACGACGAGCCGTCGTACATGGACGACCGTAAAGCACGCCGCTTTGCTCGCCCGGATGCCCCTGAGCACAACCCGATCGTCGACAAGAACGCGTCGTACTACGGAGCGCCAACTGCGCTGCAGCGCGAGCGCGACAACATCACCCTCCCGCCTGGCGCCATGTCCCGCGAGGCGCTCGTTGTCGGTCAGCAGCAGAACCAGCACAGTGGCGCGCTCGTGCGTCGCACTTCGCAGCAGCAGCAGCAGAGCAGCGCGACGTCAGGCGACTACTTTGCCAGCGGTATGGGCAACCAGGACGACAGTCGCCGCACGCGCCGCATGTACGGTCCGCCCGGTGGCGCATCGTCGTTCAAGCTCGGTTAGTCTGACGTGTCTCAAGCGAATAGTACTACCGCACTAGATCTTCATAGACTCCCTTCCAACGCACTCTTGCTCTCTCTATCTCTACGTCTCGTATCGCTTGACGTCATCAAGTCATCGCTGCTGCTGTAGCTGTAGCTGGTGCCAGCGCACACCAGCGCTAGAGCTGGACGTGTCCCACTGCCATCTCAGCTCTCAGTAGTACGAGGTCTCAGTAGTACGAGTACAACCGCTTGAAGCGCCTGGAATAGCCAAACACAAGACCTCGCGGTCTCGATCACTCTTCTTCGCCTCGGTCGGTCTCCTGCGCTGTCCACATCGCTGACGCCGACGACCCAAGCGCATACGGGCGTGCGTCTCGACCTCACGCTCACCCACTCACACGCTCTTTGTTTCGAGCCTTTCGACAGCGAGACGACGCGTGCTGCTCACGTGCTTGCTGCATGGCATGGGATGCGCCGAGTCGCGAAACACAGTGCAGCCCCAGGTCGTCGGCGGCAGTGCGTTCTCGGTTGTCACGCCAGGCGTGCCGGCGCCTTCGCCAGCAGCGACTGCGTCTGGATCGAGGAGTGGCGTCAGCAGGTTCTTTCAGCGCAGTAGCGCGGGAGCTAGCCAGGCAAAGCCCAACAACAAGAAGAAGCACAAGTCAAATACGCTGGTACCCGAGCCACTTCCAGCTACTCCTGCTCTTGCTCCTTCGCCGCACGCCGCCACGACAGCAGGTCCACGCGTGAGTCTGGTAAGCGCTTCATCGACGACTGCAACATCCGTGACGTCTCCAAGCATCGCAGCGATCGCAAATGCCAAGCCAGCGTCGCCAGCGCCATCGGCTGCTGCTGGCATACCGGCGACAGAACCGAGTCCGCGCCTCGTACCGCCAGACAAGCAGAACCTCGCGCACTTGACGTTCGAGGAGCTGAATATCCAGTTCCTGAAAGCGGTCAAGAACGGCGACCTCGCGTACATGGACCGCGTTGCGCAGCAAGCCACGCGGTCGAGCCACGCACCGCTCATCAACATCCGCGGCATGTGGGAGAGCACGCCGCTGATCTACGCGTGTCAGTACTGCCACCCACAGGCGGCGATGTGGCTGCTCGAGCGCGGCGCGAACGTGCACATGCAGAACGAAAAGGGCGTGACGCCGCTGCTGCTTGCGAGCCTCGAGGGCATGACGAGCGTCGTCGACTGGATCCTCACGCAGCAGCGCGCCAGTGTTGACAGCACAAGCAGCAGCAGTGGCAGTGCGAGTACCGATCCTCTCAACACGGTCATGCCGATTGACAAGCAAATCGGCGTCGTGTACAACTCGGCAGCGGACCTCAATATCCGCGCGAACCCGCTGCTCGCTGCGAGCATGAACGGCCACGTCGAGATCGTCGCGAAGCTCCTCGCGCACGGCGCGTCGGTGAACTGCGGCGTCCCAGCGTCTGCGTCGAGTGCGTCAGCAGCCAAGCAGTTTGCACTCTTGCTCGCGGCAAAGTACGGCCACGCACGCGTTGTGCGCTTGCTCATCAAGCACGGCGCGGACTTTGCAACGAGCGACGCGAACGGGAACCACGCACTGCTGCTCACGTGCGAAGCGAGCAAAGAAGAGTGCGCGATGGAGCTGCTGCGGCTCTTGCCTGGCACGCCGCTCGAACCAGTCGAGGCGGTTCAGGACAGCACCGGCAGTGACAGTGGTAACTGCGACAGCGGCGATGGAGACCACGCATCGGCATCTGGGCCACCGCCGCCATCACGCGCCTCGAACGCGTACGTGGCGGCGTGGAAGCAGCCCAACTGCCACGGCCTCACGGCGCTGCATTTTGCAGCTGCGAACGGTCTCGTCCCAGTCGTCCAGACCATGCTCGTGCGTCTCCAGTGGGGCGACGACCGCGCGTTCCTGAATGCCACGAGCGTAAACCGGCGCGAGTGCGCGCTGCTCATGGCGTGCCGCAAGCGCCAGAACGAGGTCGTGCAATCGCTTGTCACGTGCGGCGCAGACTTTGAGCTCGCAGACCGCGGCGGCACGACAGCGCTCCAGGTGCTCAAGCGAGAGAAGAAGGACGAGCTCGTGAAGCTCTGCGAGAGCAAGAAGCAGCAGGCGCTGGCCAACAGTAAAGCTGGAGATGTCAGTCGCGTCAGCAGCGCTGTGGCTCTGCCAGTGAGGAGCAGCAGCAATCCAGCGCCAGAGTCAGAGATAGCGCGGGCAGCGTCGGGGTCAGAGCGAAGTGCTGGTGCATCAGAACTTGCGTTCAGCATGGGCGAGGCGCACGCGGATGGCGCTATGAGCAGCAGCGAGAACCAGGCAGAGCAGCTGCCAGTGACAGCAGCGACGCCTGACTGGGGCGGAGCACTTGAGTCCGCTGTGGACGGCGATTCATCGTCCAGCACAAGCGACGCACTCGCAGCACATGATAGTGAGAACGCCGCGGTGGTGCCGGAGCCAACGCAGCAGAGCCAAGCGAGCGGTGCAGACCTGCGGACGATGTCGTTTGCACCGCATGCGCTCCATCCGAGTGTCAATCTAGCGCCCCCCGTCGTGGAGGCAGAAGGAGGCGTCGGTGCGAGCGGTGACGCCAAGACCGAGCGGATAGCAGAGCCTGTCGCCGTCTCCGACACAAAGTCTACTGCTGCTGCAGTTGCTCAGACTGGCGACACAGGAGGCTTGATCGGCAGCGATGAAGGCGGAGCACCAGTGCACGACAGAAGCAGTAGTGGCACATGTGCCGAGACGATGACGAGCGCGTCGCCAGCGCGAGAAGAGGCGTACTTGTCGGCGAGCAAGCGACCATCGAAGCCCAAGCACCGGAAGAAAGAGCAGGCGACGCCGCCACGCAAGCCGCGGCAGAAGAAGAGCGTTGTCAAAGACGACGAAGCAGCAGGAGACGCCATTACAGCAGCTTCGCACGTTGACAGCCACGACGAAGTGTCAGTGGTGCCAAGCGTCACAGAGCCCTCCAGTCCTTTGCCAGACGCCTCTGCGAGTCCTTCAGTTGCTACAGCGGCGTCTAGCGCTGAAGCGCACGCTAGCACTTCATCACTCGCGCCGCTGCCACCGCCGGCGCTCGAGCCGTCGCTGGACACGAGCACATCCACCACGCTCAACCGCAGCAGCAGCAGTACGCACGTCGTCATAGACGCGACCGAGACCAACGCGCCGCTGAAGCGCGAGCGCCGGAAGAAGAAGCAGAAGGCGCACAGCATGAGCAGCAGCAGTGAGACCAAGAAGAAGACCAAACGCACGGGCGAGAGCGGCGAGAGAGACGCTCCGCTGGTATTCGACGACCATGAAGGCGACGACGATGAGAGTTGACACGTAGGCACGACGAGCCGTGCGCTCGCACCCGCAGCGTCCAGTGCACTCGCCTAGCGCCAGTAGAGCGTCCGTATCGATCCACTCGAGGCTGTTCCTACGCTCTCTCTCTCTCTCGCTCTTGTGCCTTAGAACGGCCGAATGCTGTTGGTCCCGCGCAGGGCGTTCTTGAGCGCCTTGGGATCAGCCCACGACGACGTCATGTACTCGTCTGCGTCGTCGTCGGCCGCGCGCTTGAGCTCCTCCTGCTTCTTGAAGTAGAACGCCATCATGGCCTTGCGCTCGTCTTCGCTCACGGCTGGCTCGCGCGCAGGCATGCCGCCGCCGCGCTTCTGGAGCTTCACGATCACCTTTGTCTTTTCGTTCGAGCCGACGAGGTCGCGCACGTACTGGTCCCGAAAGAACTGCTTCCCGGCCCACCAGAGCTCGGCGTGGTCCTCCGATGCGACGTCGAGGACTGCAGACGAGTCGGCGAGCGCGTCTTCGACGTCCTTTGCGTCGAGCAAGTGCTTGATCGGGTCGTGCGGCGGGAGACCCATGGGGAACGCCATCATCACGGCGCCGCGGATGTTCATGAGCTTCTCGTCCAGCACCGCGCGGTCCATGCACACTCTGCGCTCGAGCTGCTGCTTGGCGTGGATGTACTGCTTCGCGTCGTCTGCGACCTGCTGGAGCACGGTGCGGAGCTGCGGACTCACGCCTTCGCCAGTGCGCAGACCCATTGGGTCGGCGTCGTAGAAGTCGCCGCGCGCTCGGGTCGCTGCGTCCTCTTGGTACTGATCGAGCCCTTGCTCACTCGGGAGCTTCGCGGCGCCGTGCTGACCGAGCGTAGGCAGCGCGTCTGCGAGCGCAGCAAGGCGCAAGCGCGCGTTGTGAATGCCGCAGAGCGCGCGAATGAGCGTGTCGTTGAGCGTCGTGATTGGCGCTTCGTACAGGAACTCGTTCTTGTCGCCGCGCTTGACGTGGAACAGCACCATTAGAGCCTGGATATGTGTGGACGTGCTGGACGAGCGTGTGCGCGTGTGTGAGCGAGTGAGTGAGTGAGAGCGCAGCGTTCGAGCGAGAGCTTGAGAGCTTGCGAGGAGCGACGACAAGTCGTGCTTGACGTCGCTTGGTGTCTTCTGTTTTTTGAAAGAGAGCCAAATATTTTGTCATTAGTTTCTGTATAAAACACAGCCCGTTCGGATAAATATTCAAGCGATTTGATGGAGCCTCCTATACAAAATCTGAAGGTGCCACTTTGACAAAATCCGGCTTGCAAACGAACTATGCATAAAAGTCTACAGAGAGCGATTTTAACTATTTCGTTCACACAGTCTA
The DNA here is from genome assembly GCA_003730235.1 of Pythium guiyangense. NCBI lineage: Eukaryota > Oomycota > Peronosporomycetes > Pythiales > Pythiaceae > Pythium > Pythium guiyangense. The sequence continues at coordinate 188,832 of QXDM01000092.1, forward strand.
AGAGAGGGAGCCATGAACCTCCCGGTGTCCGGCCGTGAGCTCGTGCGCGTCGGCGAAGGACTAGCAAACGAGCTGCACATTGCGCGTGCCCGCCGACCGAAGTTCACCAAGTCAGGTTGGCTGCGTCATTTGCTCACTCGCTACGGTCTACGACACAAGCGCGCTCACAGGGAGAGCTCAAGCGCGGACGAGCAGCAAGCGCTACAACAGATCGGTCGACTACGAGCAGCAATAGGGCAGTTCCATCCAGACGACGTGTACAATATGGATGAAACTGCCCTGTTCTTTCGTGCTGTGCCTCGCTCCTCTGTTTGTTTGCACCAGGCACCAGCACTCAAACTCGACAAGGCGCGCGTCACAATGGTCGTCGGGGCGAATGCGAGCGGAACGGACAAGCTGCTGCTGCTCTTTTTGGGCAAGTCCGCGCGGCCAAGGTGGATCGCCAGCATGCCGACAGACGGCAAGTACGTGGGCACGTCGCGCGGGTGGATGACGGTGCCGGTATTTCGCTCGTGGATGCGCGAGTTCGACGAACGCATGGAGCGCGAACGCCGTCGCGTTCTACTACTGGTCGACAACGCACCTACTCATCTCGTCAGCGAGACACCACTGCGTGCCGTGACGCTTCTCAAGCTCCCTACGAACACCACAGCGCTGCTGCAGCCCATGGACCAAGGGTTATCGCAGCGCTGAAGCGTGGCTACAGGAGCCGCAAGACTGAAGTCGCAGTCGCTCGCTTTTTGGATGGCGAGTCACATCCATACGCGACCTCTTTGCTAGATGCAATTGAGATGTGCATCGACAGCTGGAACGACATTGCACCAGACGTAGTGAGGAACTGCTGGCGCCATTCAGGTCTGCTTGTGGATCGCAACAGTCTCGACGTCGTGCTTAATGAGTGAGCTTATAGTTTTTTCGCATCCTTCACAATTTGATACTCTTGCGTCAATAGAAAAGTCTACAGAGAGCGATTTCGTTCACACATCAGAGTTGCACGCGGTTGTATAATGATCGACAATCAACAACAACATGATGAGCTTTGGAAGTTGAGAGGGAGCCATCATCACGTACAATCATACCTTGACTTCAAATGGCGCTTTAATCTGTCATAGTGTAGTCGCTAGCATAATAAAGTCGGTTTGTTGCGTTAGAGCAATTTAGATGCTATTGAAATTGAAATTTAAACAAGGGTTTAACTCATCAAAACTGAAACTGAAAATTATCATACATGAATCTAGAAACATTCTGGAAATACGAGCATTTTACGCACTCCAACTGCCACATCAATGTCACACGCCGCATTGCACTACACTTTAAGACGACACGGCTCGATGCACAGGCCCTGCGGCCGTTAGGAGTAGCAGCAGTCTAGATGCGAGAAGCGACGGCCGAACCACCAAATGCGGAGCTAGCGCGCTTGCTCGATAGTCTTCTTGACGACGACCACTAGCGCGCCGCCACAAGATACCCGTTTGTCATGTACTACGTCCCGGGAATCGATCAAGACAACTTACCCAGCAGCGAATGGACGAAGAGAGCATTCTTTGCGTCTAGATGGCGTAGTAGAGGGCTACCGCAACCACTGTCTTCCAAAGTTCCTAGTACTCTTGAGCAACGTCAAGTACAAGCCACAGATTGTCGTGTTCAACGTCACTCATCCTGCGATCGCGGTCTTTTTTCTTTGGCGCTCCTACCCATTAAGCTGCCACTCCACGTGCTTCTGCTTACAAACACTGTTACGACCGCGAACATGCACTCGCTTATCGCTTGGAACGGGCGTTATGATCGCGTAAAAGTGGTCATCCTGTGTCGAACCATGCATCGCAACGATGACGACTACCTGATCACTAGTTCTGCGAATCTCACGCTTCGTAGTATCACGAAGAACATGGACTTCATTATTTTAGATGTGTGGATAGAGAATTAGGACGGTAGGATTATCGACTCTACCGCAATTGAGAACTTACAATATGCCACAAAATGGTAAAGCGTTGAGAAATGTCTGTGAAAGCGCTTACACAACGACGGCACTAAGTTCAACCGATAGAACATTAAGAGGATGTTAATTGCTTCGAGCCTCCACCCGAAAAAGCAAAACAAACTATAAAGGTATGAAGCTAGCACCGTAGATGGTCGTTTGCTTCAACCCACAAGTCGGTACCAAAGTCCGTACCATTTCCAGGTCGGACAATGGGCATTAACCTACAGAAATCCATTTTCTCTTGAATCCACTATGACGGATTAAATCAGTCAAATATGGATACCGATCCACACTACAATCAACGCAATTGTTTAAGGTCCAACAAGCTTCCTGCCAATTTGCACTTTGCAACGCGCGCGCCAGCAGTCCGCCAGCCGCCAGCGCGCTCGGAGGAGGTGCTCGCGACGACGTGGTGAGTGCGTGGTGCGCGTGAGCACAGTCGATCATATAGTCGCTGATTCAATTACGACTGGTCTAACACTGTGGCGATAGTGCGTGTCTTTGACCAGGCCTCGAGGATACCAGACACGCCCCAGTTCTGACGAACTTCCAGCGCAATGCAGAGGGGAACACTGCGACAGTGTGCTCTTGTCGTGTCTTCTTGCGCGTGACGCGCAGAAGCAATACGACTCTGCCCACTGTAGCTACGCGAACTTCACAACGCCGACGTCCGAGCTTCGACAAACGTGGCTCCACTGGAGCGCTTGCAACGCTCGGTCTTTTGCTGCCTTTGTGTCGTCACGCTTGTACAGTCGAAGGCATAGCTCCCGCATGTCGACGAATGTCATGAGCGGCGCCTTGTCTTGTAGGGAGCAGCCTTGCTCGCAGCGCATTGTACCACTACTTGTGATCTATAAAGAACGTCGTGCAAGTGGAGGTGACTAGTTGCCGCTTCACACTGCTGAGGTATGTTGAGGAGGCAGAGAAGCCGATTGTGGAGTCATCGACAAGATACGTCGCGAACTTGCCGACGAGGTCGCAGTTGACGTACTTGACAGTGAGCGATGAGACCTAGAGCGAGCTGCCGCTGTATGACTTTAGAAAGGCCGCGAACTTCCTTATGGCCGCGCTTGCATGTAGGTACGTCGCGTCGCGTACGCGAATTCCATAAGGTTTGCCAGTGGTCTGCTCTTGTTGTCCATGGCGTGCTTGCTGTGTTTGCCGTGTTTGTGTGTGTTGTTCCTGACTTTTTGAGCGTCATTCGCTCGTACCCAAACGGGTTCTTACTGCACATTACAGTCCATACTCGGACGATACACAGACGCATCAATAGACGTAGATCGTCTTTCGTGCATGCCGGCGCCTTGGTGATCGTTGCTCCTTTCTCGCGGGACATGCAGTGGCGCTCGAGCGTTCGCGCCATCTCAAGGAGCTTGTCATCCGTGGCGGGCTTGTGTTGCTTGAACTGGTCCAGGAGCCACTTCTTCACTTGGCAGTAGTACGACAGAACCGAGTTTTTCTTGAGGAAGTTGCCGGTTGGAGCGCGCTGGAAGGCGAGATGCATCGCAAACTTGTCCATGACGGCGATAAGCGCTATACTTCCGTGGTCGCTGGCAAGCGAGACTATCAATCGATCCAGCGACACGTCTTCCGAGTCGGAACTATATGCCTAACCCTTTCAGCTCTCATTGGACACAAATTCAAACAGAACATGCCGGTGATACGACAAAATTTATCTAAGCATTCCTATTGGTCAAAACTTCAATACTTCACACAAGTGAACAGCTAGCTTGTTGGAATAACGATCATATTCATCCATACTCAGACGATGCACTTAAACTACTTTAACATTTAGAGCCAAGTTTGATATTATTGCTACAATAGTACTTAAAATATCGGTTTGTATCGTGTTATGTATATAAAAATTGTCTAAATTACACAAACCACCGTGTGTTTCTGTCGTTTAACAATCAAACCTTAAAATTATCTTTCGTGAATGCGTGTGTGTAGATTTTACTTATGATGAATGTATACAACATTCGAATGGCTCTATTCCTTAAATCTCAAATATGAGGTTCAAGTGGTACCGCATCTGATGTTGTTGAATGAATCAATCCAAGTCATCATTACGCCTCTTGCTGCGCACTCAACAGAGCAAGAAGAAGCGCTTCGATCGCTTCTCGACAAAGCGCAAGAGGCGCACGACAGCAGCAGCAAATGCAGGAGCAGGAGCAGCTCAGCAAAACGCAGTTTGTGCGCGCGCACCCGCTCTATGGATACGGCAGCTGCAGCAGCAGCGCAGAGAGCAGCGATGGCGTGACGCAAGAGCTCGAGATTGACCGCATGCGCAGAGAAGAGTTTGCGCACATGCGCGGTACGTTTGTGCTTGCATCGTGAAGCGTGAACGCTCCTACAAGATGCCAATTGACGCACTATCTATCGCGTATACATGTGCAGACAGCGTGTACTTGGACCACGCAGGCGCGACGATGTACTCGTCTGCGCAGCTCCAGCGCGTGTTCACGGAGCTCTCGGCTGGCGTCTTTAGCAATCCGCACAGCAGCAGCAGCAGCGACGACAACGAGTCAACTGCTGCGCGCGTTGAGCGCGTACGTCGCCAGACGATGCAGTTCTTCCGCGCGAGCGAGCGCGAGTACGAGCTCGTGTTCACATCCGGCGCCACCGCAGCGCTTCAGCTCGTGGGCGAGTGCTTCCCGTGGCAGCGCGGCGCGAGTCGCTTCGCCTACTCGATGGACTCGCACACGAGCGTCTTGGGCATCCGCGGGTACGCAGCAGCGCACGGCGCGTCCTCGTCCTGTGTCTCGCTCGATGCGATGGCGCGTCTCGAAGCAGCAGCCACTCAAGCACCACAGTCTCCGGCCACCAGCGCCTCTCAGACCCACGTTGTCGAGACCGAGGCCGAGGCACCGCGGAGTCTGTTTGCGTTCCCAGCCGAGTGCAACTTCAGCGGCACGCGGCACGCGCTGTCGCTCGTCCAGCGCATCCAAGTGAACGGACTCGACGATGAACCTGCAGATACCATGGCGTCGCAGCACAAGTGGTTCGTGCTGCTCGACGCGGCCAAGTACGTCGGGACACACCAGCTCGACCTCTCGACGTGCGCGCCGGACTTTGCCGTCGTGTCGTTCTACAAGATGGTCGGCTACCCCACTGGCCTCGGCGCGCTGCTCATCCACAAGCGCGCCATTCGCGAGCTCCGGAAGACGTACTTTGGCGGCGGCGCCGTCGAGAGCATCTTGGCAACGCAGCACATCGTCGTCCCGCGCAGCCTTGGCGCTGGAGCGAGTGACGCGTCGAGCGCCGCACGCTTTGCCGACGGCACGCAGTCGTTCCTCGCGATCCTCGCGCTGCGCCACGGACTCGAGACGCTCGCGCGCCTCGGCATGGCGCGCATCGACGCGCACACGACAGCACTCACGCAGCTCCTCGTGACGCAGCTACGAGCGCTACGACACGCGAACGACGCAGTCGTGTGCGAAGTCTACGGCCACGGCGAGCAGTGCTCGAGTGGCGCAGTCGTCGCGTGCAACTTGCGCCGATCCGACGGCTCGTACGTCGGGTACGCGGAAGTCGCGAAGCTCGCGGCGCTCCAGCGCATACAGCTCCGCACTGGGTGCTTCTGCAATCCAGGGGCGTGTCAAGCGTACTTGGCGCTCAGCGACGCCGACGTCTTCGCGAACATGGACGCTGGCCACGTCTGCGGCGACGACATGGACGTCGTGAACGGCCGTCCCACTGGCGCCGTGCGCCTCTCGCTCGGCTACATGTCGACGTTTGAAGACGTCGCAGCGCTCCTTGCGTTCATCAGGACGTACTTTGTGAGCACGCGAGCGCCAGTGCTCGCGACAAGCGCCGTCAGCCTCGCGTCGCGTGTGCGACTCTGCAAGATCGCGCTCTTCCCGATCAAGTCGTGCCGTGGCATGACGGTCAGTGCGTGGCCAGTTGGCGCGCGCGGACTCCTCTTTGACCGCGAGTGGGCGATCGTCGACGCTGCGACGCACAAGGCGCTGACGCTCAAGGACGTCCCAGCGCTCTGCTTTGTGCGTCCGCGCGTCGATCTCGAGCGCCAGACGCTGACGATCACGTTTCAGAAGAGTGACAGTAGCCATCGCCCATCAAGTGCCGAGACCTTTGTCCTATCGCTCAGTCACTCGCAGCAAACAGCTAAAGACGGCGATGTCCGCGACCTGCGCGTCTGCGCTGGCGCGTGCAAAGGCCGCGACGTCCTCGGCGACGTCTCGCAGTGGCTCAGCGCGCGTCTCGAGCGCGCGTGTGCGCTCGTGCGCGTCGCTCCGAGTCACCTCCGAGACGCGCAGTCAACGCACCACAATCCCACGACCAACGCTGCGAGCTCTCCGACCAGCGACAGCAGCAGCAGCAAGATTGGCTTTGCGAACCAAGCGCAGTTCCTCCTCGTGTCGCGCGCGAGCGTCGCGCACTTGAACACTGCGCTCCGAGCTGCAGACGCAGCGCTCGTGGTCGACGAAGACGCGTTCCGCGCCAACTTGATCATCGACGGCTGCGACGCGTTTGCTGAAGACGCGTGGACGCACTTGCGCATCTACAGTAGCAGCAAAGAGGACGACGAAGAAGACGAAGGTGTGGCGTTTGACGTGTTGGGGCCGTGCAGTCGCTGCAGCATGATCAATGTCGACCCGAGGACTGGCGCGTTCAACCGCGCGCCGCTGCAGACGCTGTCGCAGTACCGCCGCGAGCGAAGCAGCATCTTCTTTGGGCAGTTCCTCACGCGCAGTCGTCGTCGCAGTAGCGATAGTGAGACGCTCCAGTGGCTGCGTGTCGACGATCGCGTGTTGTTGAAGTGAGCGTGCGTGTTCCCTCGATTTCGTCACTACCGGCTGCTTGGTGTGTGTCGATGATTCGCGATCTTTGCGGTGCACCACACAATGGAAGCTAGCATACAGTTTTCAAGTGCTTGAATACACCTCAAAACCTCTCAACTATGTGCAAGGTTTTGAGGTGCAATCACTTGCAAATTAGGCTTTGAGGTTTTTACGCTATCGACAAGTGCGATCCATTCACTTGTACAATGTCTGATGGAGTTGTCGTGACACGTTTGTCGGCAAGACATTCGGCTGGATTTGCATACCAAATCCAAGACATGCGCGGCAGCCACAATACGACTTGCATTCACTATGTCGTCGGCAAAGATCGGGGGACAACAACCGCCAAGTCTTAGCGCATTTTGAGTTTCGCTCCACTCGCCGCACTCCACACACCTCCTCCACCTCTCTCTCCAAGATGGCGAACCCGCGCGTGTTCTTCGACATGACGATCGGCGGCGTCGAGGCCGGCCGCATTGAGTTCGAGCTCTTCGCCGACAAGGTGCCCAAGACGGCGGAGAACTTCCGCGCGCTCTGCACGGGCGAGAAGGGCGTCGGCCGCTCGGGCAAGCCGCTCCACTTCAAGGGCTCGGCGTTCCACCGCGTGATCCCGAACTTCATGTGCCAGGGTGGTGACTTCACGCGCGGCAACGGCACGGGCGGCGAGTCGATCTACGGCGAGAAGTTCGCGGACGAGAACTTCCTCCTCAAGGTGCGTCGCCAGGACCGATCGATCGATTGTTGCACTTTGCTGCGTTTGTATAGCGATTTGTATGCACAGCGCGACTCACTTACACACACTCTGTGCTTGTTGCGCACTGCAGCACAAGGGCGAGGGCATCCTGTCGATGGCGAACGCGGGCCCGAACACTAACGGCTCGCAGTTCTTCATCTGCACGGTCGAGACGTCGTGGCTCGACGGCAAGCACGTCGTGTTCGGCCGCGTCGTGTCGGGCATGGACGTTGTGAAGAACATTGAGAAGGTCGGCAGCCAGTCGGGCCAGACCAAGAAGCCAGTCGTCGTCGCCAACTGCGGTGAGCTCTAAGCAGCAGCCTCAGCAGCTTCGTCTCGGGATCCGATGGCGTGCGTCGCCACGCGCGTCTCTAGCGTGACGCTCTGTAGCTAGCGACCGCGCGCACAGCAGCAGCACCGCTGCTGCAATCAACACGATCCGCCTCTTCCAGCCTCTTGACCATCGTCCTCTCACGTGAATCTTGCCAAGTGAGACCGTCATGTACTATATCGCATTGACAGCGCTCTATTTGAAGCACCGCGCTCTATTCAGGTCGATTCGTCTAATGGCTACACAAGACCTGCTTGTGCTACATCGACGTTGTGCGCTCGCGCTTCGCTGAGCGCTCGAGCTTGACGCACACTTCCGCGTACATGTCGACTGGCGCTGCGTCGCTCGTACTTGCGAGCTCGGTTCGCCGCCGCTTGCGCTGCGACTGTGCACTCGCTTCGTCCTGCGCGGCGGCAGCTGCGAGCTGCTGGCTCAAGTCATCGGGTGCGTCGTCTGTGAGATCAAAAACAATACCGATGGCCTCGGCCGCTTGGATGCGCTGGTTGATCGCCTCTTCGAGCGACATGGCGCCTGCGATCTCGATCTCTTCGTCGTCTGCGCTCACGTGAGCGTCGCCACTCGCAGTCGCCGCTTCTGTACTAGCGATGACTGCGGCGCGATGGTCTTTTGTCCACGAGCGCTCGCCGCGGATCTCCATGCGCACGACGCGGCGCAGCGGTTTGTCAAAGTCTGCGCACACGTACGCGTTCGTCTGCTGCTCGCCGTCAAAGAACGACTCGTTCGCAGCGCGCGTCTTCTCGGTCGCCGCGTGGATCTCGTCGTACAGCGTCGCCTCCATCGTCTGCTCGGCGACGAACCGAACGACAAAGACCTCGGAGTTCACTTGCCCCATGCGCAGGACGCGGCCGATCGCCTGCTGCTCGAGCGTACTCGCCTGCGCCGCGCTGTAGCCGACGGGGTCGAGGAAGATCACGTGTGACGCGACTTGCAAGTTGATGCCCGAGGCGCTCGTGAGCGAGTTGAGCAGCAGCGCCTCGGTCGAGCCGTTGAGGAACGACAGCACTTGCGACGACTTGACTTCGCTCGACTGGTGCTGCAGGAACTTGGCGCACGAGATGTTGTTCGCTACGAGCGCCGACTCGATCACGCGCAGCGCCGCGGGCCACATCGTGAAGATCACGACCTTGATGCGCGCCAGGCGACTGAGGAACTCGACCAAGTGCGTGATCTTGCTGCCGTAGTACGGGATGTCGACGCTGTTTGCGCCGCGCGCGTCGTCGGCTTCTTTGAGCGCGAGGCACTCGGCCAAGTCCTCGAGCTGCTCGTCAACGGCCGAGCGCGCGCGCGGACATCGCTCCGTGAGCGTCGACTCCATGATCGCACCGAGACGTGCAATGCCGGCGTGCGAGTCCCAGTGCTTGCGCAAGTAGTGCTCGATCTCGTCGTAGCTGTACAGGATGAGCTCTGTGGGCTCGATAAACGTACTCCCGCCACCACCAGAGCCGTAGTGACTCCGGAGCATGCGGAAGCCCGCGTCGGTCTCGCCGTTGCGCGCGAAGAACTGGTCGAGGCCGGACGCCTCCATGTCCTCAAAGCACTGCGCGACGGTCGAGTAGACTTGGTTCGAGATCGCGCGGCAGATCGCAACAGTGTTGCGCGTCGCGGCTTCCATCGTCGCGACCTCGTTCTTGCGCATCTTGGCGACTGCGAGCTGCCGGTTGAGGTGGTAGATCTCGTTCTTGTAGACCTCACTCGGCGTCTTGACGCTCACGATCGGCGGCAGCGCCTGCCCTTCCTTCCGCACGCGGTCGCGCTCGATCACGCGGTCCGAGATCCCAACGTGGACGCAGCTCTGGCGCGCAGCGTCAAACTTCTCGAGCCACACGTCCGAGCGCGGCCCGAGACCGAGCGCAGTCGTGCTGCTGCTGCTCGCAGTCGACGACTGCGCCTCCGCAGCGCTCACAACGTCTGCGCCAATGTCGAGCGCGTCGTTCGCGCGGCTCGCAGCGAGGACATGCTCGACTTTGTAGAGCAAGAGCTCGCGCGGGTGGAGCGTGACCGACACGTACGTCTCGTTCACTTTGATCTTGTTCGTGATCGCGTCCTGCTTGACCTGCGCGCAGTTGCGCAAGTAGAGCTTGCGCTTGATGTCGTCGAACGCCGGGTCGTGCGGCATGAGCCGAAGGCGCTTGAAGCCCAAGAGCTGGTTGTTCGCATAGATCGACGCGGCTTTCTCTGGGAACGGCGTCGCTGTGATGAGCCACACGTGCTCACACCGGTGCGTGAGCTGGATGAAGCAGTCTTGCGCCTCTCGGCCGGGCAAGACGAGGTCCTGGACCTCTTCGAAGACCACGCGGCGCCACGGCTTCTCGGGCAAGTGCAGCGGCGTGACCCAGACAAGCCCCGAGTACGCTTTGCTCACAAACTTGGCTGCGGCCTCGTACTCGATGGCTGCGTCTGCGTCGACAAAGAGCGGATTGCCGCGCGGCCCGACCTCGCGCGCGTACAGCTTGTGGTAGTCGTAGAAGTGCGCGCGAGAGGCAATCGCTTCGTCGACGCCCACGAGTACGAGCGTCCGGTTCGAAATCTCGGCGCGGTCCATGCTCAAGTACGCGCGCAAGCCCACGACGACGTCGATCTCACCAGGTGCGACGAACTTGCGCACTTCGAGCTCCCACTGCGCGAGCAAGTGCGACGGCGCAACGAGCAAGTTGCCGCCGACTTTGATGTTGATCGGCTCGGACACAATGAGCGCGAGCATCGTCGCGGTCTTGCCCATGCCAATGTCGTCTGCGAGGCACCCGCCGCGCGAGTAGTAGTCGAGCATCCCAAAGTTGAATCGTGCCACGGACGTGTCGCGCGACTCGATCTGGAGCATGCGGTAGAGCGAGCGCCGCTGATGCGCGTAGAGCGGCAGGTCCTGCCGGAACGCAGCGGGCGTCGGCTCTTCTGGCGACGTTAGCGGCAGGAACGGGACTTTGAACTGCACGTTCTCGTCGACTTTGCATTGCGACGACGCGATGAAGTCTGTGATCGTGTTCTGCTTGGCGATTTGCCCCGTGCTCTTGCGGCGACGCGGTCCGCCCATTGCAACAGAGCGTCTGCAGACGACCAGCCAAGTGCGTGATGCACGCAGCCAAAGTCGTCGACGACGATGTCAATTTGGCTGGCTATTTCAATTTGGCTTGGCGCCAAGTGTGACATTTGTGAGGGAAAACACGCACGATATACTCGATTTTGTCACTATGATATTTGTATAAGGAAATGGACATGAGCAAGTTTCCTAACTTCGCCACTTCGACAAGACGTGGTGAGCGCAGACACCACGAGTTCTCCTGCTCCTGACTTTCTGACCAGACACAACATAAAGACGTTCGTCTCTTGCTTATAACCGCGCTTGCAATGAATGCAACTTGTCATAGCTTGAATGAAAGTACAGAGTACCAACATTGGTTTGTTCCGCGTTCCTATGACTATATGTCAATACTTGGGCTTATAATACGTATCTTGATAGCTTCGTTCGACCCAATGAGATGAGTGTGTCCATATTGTGTCCATATTGTGTCCATATTGTGTCCATATTGTGTCCATATTGTGTCCATATTCTCCGCGTCAAACATTTAACACACCATTCCCCACAACAATTCTTACACCAAATTTATTTACTCTCATGCTCATCCTTCCAACATGTGAAGTATATAGAAAATACTATGTGCCTACCTTAAGTACGACGAATCCTGTTTGGTTTTGTATCGAAATACCAAAAAGGTCAACATGCGTGGTGTGCATGAGCGCCAGAAATTCAAGATGCGAAACAACATGTTGATCCTGTTAGGCTGTGGCAGTGGCTCTTTTATCGAGAATACCACTGTGGCGAGTGAAAACAGACACAGAACAGCCAAAAGATGCAGTGAAAACTGACCATTTCAATGATCTTGTGCATGTATAACGCCTTCCTAGCCACTCAACTCAGCCTCTCCTGCCTCATCATCTGCTAGCTCGACCTGCTCGACACTCGCCTACTCGACCTGCTCGACGTACTCTTCCTCTTCCTCGTCCATGACGATCTGCCGGCGCGACCGCTTCTTCCCTGGCTTGCAGATTTGAATGCGCGAGTCGCCAGGTCGAGCGTTGCCGCAGTCCCATAGTTCATGACGCACTTGAAAGCATGTTGTGCTCGCGCCGAGCGACGGGTGGCGCGCGACATTGCAGAGATAGAGTCTGTGCGTGTGCAAGCGTGTTGTGTGCCCATTATTGTCATGTAAGTGCGTGAAGCCATTGTACAGCCGAGCGATACCATGGCATTGCCGTCTGAACACGCATCGCAGTAGAACTTGGTCGTATTGCGTGGGCTCGCCGCTGCGCGCTTAGCTGGAGTTGCTGGACGTGAGTCGCTCGAGCTCGTGGTCTGCGCGCTTGCTTGGACACACGCTGCATCTCCATCATCGCCATCGACGTTGTCACCGTCGACAAGACCGCAGTCCTGCACCTCCGCGTTGTTGCGCGTGTCCTCGCGCTCGGTGTGAGTGTCCGCACGCGCGCTGTCGTTGATATCTTGTGCGCTTGCGTCTGCGCACACGCTGGTCGCCATACCGCGCCTGCGCTTCTTTTACTGCGACTTCATCACAGAGCAAACCTTGCATGCGCGATGACGGCGCTTGCGAGTGCCGTCGCAGGTCACTTAGAAGTCTGGGTTCTCAAGCATGTGGTGGCCGGCCATGGTGAGTCCACGAGGCGAGGCAGCGACACCTTTTGGCGAAAACGGATCACTCTGCAATTGACATATGTTGAACCGACATACATCGTGTCAGTGGTGAGGATCAACATGTGGTGCGAAGGTTCAACAAACGGCGCAAGCAGCACTTACATCGATGCCGACGAAGTCTCCTTCGGACACGTCAAGCAGCTGAGCGTGCAGAGTCTCTAGGAAAATGATAGACACGCCGTCCTTGCGCAGCACGTGACGAACATCTTCGTGCCCCAGCGATGCGGCTTGTCCTTCAAGTACTGTCTCGTCGGGTTGTAGCAGCTACGCGACGGCAGGACGCCTTCATCAAGGACAGGATCGCTGGGAGGCAGAAGCTGCGCCGGAACGTTGACTGCACGCAGTCGATCACAGAGCGGACCTTCCATGCTCGGTCGATCTTCGCGCGAGCGTCGGTGTTGTTCGTGAAGTGTATGCTCTGCAGCAAGCTGTCGAAGCGGTTGCGTGGCATATATCGTCCGAAAGTTCCTGCCGGGAGTGCGCCGACTGCCACCGGCGCCCAGTGCTTCCCAAAGCGCTGCTTGTGTGAGCAGATCATGTGTACAATGAACAGTCCGACGACTCGCACGTACTCAGGTAGCTCGAGCGCTCGTTGGTCGCGAAGTCTCGCGCGTATCCCCGCTTTTGTCTCGGTTGTCTGGTTGCACTTTCGCTGCTTCTCGAACAGCTTGTTGGCTCTCTCTGGAATATGCTGTCTGTGGTAGCGGTTGGACTCTGCAGCGATCTTGATCCACAGCTTCTTTGGCAAGAAGTAGAAGAAGAGAGACAGCGACGAGTCTGATGCTGCAAGTGCACTACGGGATGGTCCCTTCGGTCCATTGTACAAGTCAGGATACTCGTCATCGACTGGGAACGCTGCTGGATCTGGAGCACATGTTGACAGGATGCACGAATGAGATCGAGGAGGATCAACATGCGGTCAACATGTACGACGCGTGATCGCTTGCTTCATTGACGTTCTCGTCGCCTTCACCGACCTCGTCTTCATCGCTTGCCGTGTCGTCGTTCACTTCACTCGCGTCGCCGTCGCCTTCCTCGTAGTCTCCGTCGCCGCTATCATCTTCAACAAGCGATGGGACTGCGTCGCAGTCATGCGGTTGGTCTACTTTACCAGCGGCGCTTTCTGCTGACGCTTTATCGCGCGCGTGATGCGTCTGCGCTCCATTGCCGTCGGTGCCATGATCGATTGCTCTGCTGCTCGTGTTGCTCGTGCTGCTGTGCGGTCTTGCGCTGTCTTGCGTTTGAAAATTCAAACACAGGGATCAAGCGTGTCAACGAGCATCACGATAGTGCCGCTGTGTCTAATGAAGCCCTAATCCACGATATCTAACCCTGTGCAGCGGGTCCCACAGTTTGAGTTGCACGAGACTTGGTTTTACGCATACAGGAGTTTGTATACTCAAAAACATCCGAGCCATTGCTATTGTAACTGACATCACAAGTTGGAGGATAAACTTGTGAAAAATTCACATTTTGGAAGGATATCAGGGGAATGAAATATATTTTGACAAACAAAATATTTCAAAATGGGTTCAATTTTTGTCATCTTACCTTTAACTAAGCTAGCTTTTTGAGGCTGCGTGTGTCCGTGTTCGGAACCGCGCAGTTAGGTGTCACGCTTTTGGTGAGTTGAGATCAGATTTGTGGCTGTTATTTTGTGTGACATGCATCGAAATTTGTTTGCGAAAACCAGGCCAGTCGAATTTTGGGATATATTCGGGACTGTCCCGAGGGGAAATTGTCGTTATACGTATAGGTTGTTCGGGACATATTCGGAAGTGTCCCGGGTTCAGCCGACAGCACCTCGCGCGGACCGAAGCAGTGCCATGCAGCTCGGGGCTTGCCACCGCAGCGAAGCGTAGGTCGGCAGCACCGCTCTGCATGGTGCGACTGAGGTTTTGCGCGGTGGTGCTGAGGCGTCAACAACAATTAACACTGAACAAATAACTCCAACTAAACATTATTTTCCCGCCCGCGCAGCGGGCGGCGCTCGGCTAGTTCTATCCTTAACTACTATTGCTTTTTGTCCTTGCGTGTGTCCGTGTTCGGGACAGCTCTGTTAGGCGCCACGCTTTTGGTTAGTTGAGATCAGATTTGTGGCTGCTAATTTGTGTGACATGCTTCGAAATTTGTTTGCGAAAACGAAGCCGGTCGATTTTTGCGGGATTGTCCCGAGGATAAATTGTCGTATAGGTTGTTAGGGACAAGTCCCGAACTGTTCCGGGTTTCAGACGACAGCACCTCGCGCGGACCGAAGCAGTGCCATGCAGCTCGGGGCTTGCCACCGCAGCGAAGCGTAGGTCGGCAGCACCGCTCTGCATGGTGCGACTGAGGGATTGCGCGGTGGTGCAGAGGCGTCAACTCCAATTAGCACTTAACAAATAACTCCAACTAAGCATTATTTTCTGTTGGTAGATGAATCAGCCATCCAGCCACACGTCTCAAATCTGTAGCTATTGGTCACATACTGTGAATCAACCCATCAGTAACAAATACTAGCTTGCAACAGTCACATATGAGACTGTGTTGTGTGGAGCAAATCTACGAGCTCCCATGACCATTCAAATACAACCGACACGAGAGAAGCAGCTCACTTCTCCTTTGCCACGTGTCCACCACGGCTCCCTCTTCTTTCTCCATCTGTCCTCCTGTCCTTCCTCGACAGGGTCACCTCTGTCACATTTTCCCGCCCGGCAAGTTACGTATCTAACGAGACAAAAATCATTTCGTTAAAAGTTGAATTAGTTACAAATACAATGCCGAGCCGACATCTAGCCATTCACGTCTGTGTGGAGGTGGTGGTGGGACGCGAACGCGTCGTGGAGGCTGTTGTTCATTGTCGCGACGTCCGCCATGTCGTCGATGTCGTCGTCGTGCTTCTCGCTCGCTCGCTCGTTCACTCGTGCTGCTGCTCGCTCTTATTTGCTGGTCTGGTGTCACGTTTAGAAATGATCCAGTCGCGGGTGCTAGAAAAACTGCTGCGTGGAATTCGCTTCTTGCATACAAAGACCAAGATGACACTATAAATGCACAGCCACCAATACTGGCTGCGAGTGAATCCAAGCATCCGCATCATCTCGACCAGATCCGGACGTTTGTGTCTCGCTCAGGGACAATGCCCTCATTGCGAGAAACAGCCATTTCAGGTGACTTGAAAACTCGCAATGCGCATTTCACACGAGGCAACAATCAGGGCATTTGCCCCTAGTGATTCCTATTGCACCGGTACCTGGCGTTCCAAGATCGATCGTGTGCAGCGACGTGAAGCCGAGGTCGAGGCGCCCAGCGTCACGCGCGGCGTTCGCGATCCAGCGCCAAGTGGCTCCGTTCCTCGCCCGCGTCCGCGTGGTGGTGTGGTGGTGGCCGCATGACATGGGCATGACATGCTGCTGCTCTACAGGTCGAGCAAGAGACGGCGCGGGTCGGCGACCGACTCGGCGATGCTCTTGAGGAACGTCACGCCCTCGCGGCCGTCGATGATGCGGTGGTCGTACGTGAGCGAGAGGAACATCATCGGACGCGGCACGACCTTGCCGTTCACGACCGACGGACGCATCTTCACGCCGTGGACGCCCAGGATCGCCGACTGCGGCGCCGTGAGCATCGACGTACTCAGGAGCGAGCCCTGCACGCCGCTGTTCGAGACCGTGAACGTCCCGCCCGCGAGGTCCTCGACCGCGAGCGTGCCGTCGCGCGCCTGCTGTCCGAGCGCAGCGAGCGACTTCTCCAAGTCTGCGAGGCCAAGCTTCTCGACATTCCGGATCACTGGCACCACGACACTAGCAGTCGACAGACAGACAGTCAGTACATACAAGGGAATGAGCGCTAGGACGCCAGCAGCTCCGCTGTGATAGTGAGAGAGAGAGAGAGAGGACGCACCCGCGCTCCGACGCCACGGCGACGTTGATGTCGACAAAGTCGTTGTACACGATCTCCTTCTCCTCCATGTCGATGACTGGCGCAGTCACACAGACAGATAGACAGATAGAGAGAGCGTCAGGCCATGGCTCGAGGACCAACACACACACACATGTGCAAAACAATAGCCAGAGCGCCGACAGTGTTGGCCATGGGAACGAGCGCGAGGACGTACACGAGTTGACGGCCGGGACCTTCTGCAGCGCCTGGGCGCTCGCCTTGAGGAACGCCGACATGAAGCCGAGCTTAACGCCGTGCGTCTTCTCAAAGCTCTCGCCGAGCTCGTCGCGGAACGCAATGAGGCTCCCGAGGTCGCACTCCTGGAACGTCGAGAGCATCGCCGCCGTGTTCTGCGTGTCCTTCTGGCGCTGCGCCGCGCGCTGCTTCAGCGCGCTCATCTGCACGCGCGTCTCGTTGCGACTGAAGCGGCCGCTCGAAGCAGCAGCCGACGTTGGGAACAGCGGCGCAACAGGTGCGGTGGGCGCCACCGACTTGGGCGTCTCTGCCTTGGCCGGCGCAGCAGCGACTGGCGCAGCGGCGGCAGCGGCAGGAGCAGGCGCCGCAGCCTTCGTCTCGACGGCACCAGCCGGCGCCGCAGCGCCCTTGTCGAGCACGAACAGCGGCGCGCCGACTTGCACGACCTCGTCGAGCTTCGTGAGGACGCTCGTGACTTTGCCAGCGAACGGCGCGTTCACGTCCACGCTCACCTGTGTGTGCGCGTGAGAGAGAGAAAGAGAGAGCGATGTCAGACTCAAGAGCGCTAGCACTCGGTCCTAGCGCGCCATAGCGAGCGCGTACCTTGTCGGTCTCGACGACCAGCACCGGCTCATCTGCGCGCACGAAGTCGCCGACGTCTGCATTCACACACACAAGAGCGAGAGCGAGAGCAAGACGTCAGTACACCACTCGCCCGTCCTTCACTCACGCATACGCAAGCCACAAGAGCAAGAGCACGAAGCGTGGACGCACTCTTGAAGATCGTCACGACCGTGCCTTCCGAGATCGAGTCGCCCATCGACGGCACGTTCACAGTCGCGAGGTCCTCTGGGCCATCGGCAGCAGCAGCCGACGACGATGGCGCCGAAGGTGCAGCAGCAGCTGGAGCTGGCGAAGTTGCGACTGGCTCGGGCGTCGATGGCGCTGCGCCACCTGCTTGCTTGGTCACGCTGAAGAGCGGCGCGCCGACGAGCACGTTCTCGTCGATCTTTGCGAGCTGCGCGTCGAGGACACCGGCGAACGGCGCGCGGACATCGACGCTCACCTGCTCATTGCGGAGTCGATCAGAGAGAGAGAGAGAAGAGAGCGAGTGGTGTGTTGTGAGAAGACGAGCGAGAGCGAGAGCGTCTGCTGCTCGTCGCACACGCACCTTGTCCGTCTCCAGGACGACGACGACTTCGTCCGCCTCAATGAAGTCCCCAGGAGCTGCACGTCGACAGTGCGATGGAGAGACAAGAGAGACGGCGGTCGTCAGTGCGACAGCTAATGACAAGAGCACTACGAATGAGAGACGCACCTTTGAGCCACTCGACGACTGTGCCTTCGGAGATCGAGTCGCCCATCGACGGCACGGGCACCGCCTCTGGCGCTGCAGCAAATCGCACGAGAGCGAGCGAGCACATGGTGCGTTCGTAAGTCGTCTTGCCGCTCGTTCACCAAAGCGTACGTATCGGAAGGCTGGACGTACCCGACGAGAACGCGCGAGCGGCAGTTGTCGCAAGTGGCTGGAAGCTGCTCAATCACACAGACGCACACGAGTGTGTCAGAGCACTCCGCACTGTGAGCGGATGGATGGCACCGACGCGCGAATGAGAGAGGCTCGCAATCGAGACACCAACGCACCTGTGCGAGCGAGCGACAGCAGTCTGGAGCACCGAGAACGAGCGCGCAGACGACGCACTCGCGTGCACACGCGCAGCGACTGGCGCGACCTGCTTTCGTTCCGACAACCAAGAGCTCAGTAACCGAGCTCGCAGTCCAAACGAACGGCATCACTAGAAGCAATAGACGCAGGAGCAGACGTACTGAGGCGTTCGTGGCAGCGACGGAGGCTTGGACGTGGCGCGCGACGACGCGGCCGCGCGAGCGCACGCTGCGGCCGAGGGCGGTGGGGAAGCTCATGCTGCTGCTGTGTCCTTCGTCGTATGTAAAACGCGACTTTGAGGCGACTTGAGGGTCGACCACAGGTTAGCGCCTGCCAAAACATGTCCAGTGCAAGTACAGCTGATTTGCTTCAGGTTGCAAGAATACAGTTGTTGCGCGGACCTTGTATTCAAAGCAGTCTCAAACGCAACTGCAATGTCGACATTTGTGACTGTTTTGTACTTCAGTGATGGATTCATTTGATCATGATATGAGCTGAGACAATAGCAAAATTTATCCAACATAGAATATATTCTATTCTCTCAAAACATACTTTTATTAAAGAAAAATGTAGCAATCGACAAAAAATAGAACGCAACACTCTCATTGCCCAATCGAAAAGCAAAACGATTGGCTGCGTATTCCTCTAAAACGTTGACAGAACGTCTCCAATACAAAAACCCGCATTGAGCGTACTGTGGTCGTACTAGAGGAATACGCATTTGGTGTGGACGACGATTCCGTTAAAGTACGAACCCACCCATTCAATTCCTATAAAAACCATTCGTACTTTGTGGAATAAACCCTTACCCACTTGTAAACCCTAGTAGGGTTTTGCATTGGGTTTGTAAAACCCGTAAAACCCGTATATAACCCGGGTTAAACCCATACACATACATTTTTCAAGATGTGTAGCCTTTTTGGTACAAAATAAACCTACACATCTTGAAAAATGTATGCGGATGGTGAAAAGTGGTTATTCACTCGCAATTATCACTATATACAACTTAAACAGAGATCTGATCCACATAGTGAACACAAGTCGTTGTACGTCAGTCCCTGAAAAACCGCTCTATCGACGAGTCGAGCGACCACTTTGCTTACAAACTTCAAGTCAAAAGCGTCACTCCCTCATTTTCTGCTCTCTGCAAATGCCAGCGACTACCTTTCATACAAACTTCAAGGCTAACGAACCACTATTAGAGTTTGAATAGTGGAATAAATAAGGTACTCGCGTTCCAAGGATCTTTGGAACACCGCACTGATGGAGCTTCTGCGCGCACATGAGCTCCTGCGCGCAAGTGCCAGTGCTCCCACCCGCTATGCGAGAGGCTAGCTGTCACCAAACGTCTCTGTGTCAGCCACGGCGGCGGCCGTCACTGCAGTGTCGATGGCTGCACCATGCAGAAGGTGGGCTCGTCAACGCTCTGCTTCAAGCACGGCGGTGGCAAGCGCTGTGCTGTTGCCGAGTGCGCACGACGGGCCACTCAAGAGAGCTACTGCGCAGCACACACGACAGCAATGGGGTCCAAGCCGCTGCGCGTCTTGACGCAGAACGCGTGCGGACTCAAGAAGGGCTATTTGGGCGTTTGGCTCCAAACCTAGGCGAGTACGACGTGGCGTGCGTACAAGAAACCCGCGTCGCACTCGCAGCATCGATGGAGGCAGACGCAGCCGTTTTGCGTGTCCTCGGTGGCAACTACTACAGCAAGTGGACACAAGGTGACGAGTCCAGCAGCGGCGTGGCGATCGTGTCGCGCTTTCCGATCCAGGCATGGAAGCCCTGGCTTTGGACGACTCGTGTGATGGCAGTGACGATGTCAGCGGACGGCGCCACTCTTCTCATCGTCAATCTCTACGCGCCATGCGGCAGCACCAACTACCGAGAGCGTGAGCCTCTTTTGGACTCGCTGGCAAGCCTCACTGACGGCCATCCCGGCCTCGTCCTGGTCGCCGGCGACTACAACAACACTGTGCTTGGGGCGCTGGACCGGTCGCATCCTACTCAAAATCAAGTCAACATTACTTGAAATTCCTCTCTCTCTTAAGTGCGAGGGCGACGACGTCTCTCTTGTCTCTCCATCGCACTGTCGACGTGCAGCTCCTGGGGACTTCATTGAGGCGGACGAAGTCGTCGTCGTCCTGGAGATGGACAAGGTGCGTGTGCGACGAGCAGCAGACGCTCTCGCTCTCGCTCGTCTTCTCACAACACACCACTCGCTCTCTTCTCTCTCTCTCTCTGATCGACTCCGCAATGAGCAGGTGAGCGTCGATGTCCGCGCGCCGTTCGCCGGTGTCCTCGACGCGCAGCTCGCAAAGATCGACGAGAACGTGCTCGTCGGCGCGCCGCTCTTCAGCGTGACCAAGCAAGCAGGTGGCGCAGCGCCATCGACGCCCGAGCCAGTCGCAACTTCGCCAGCTCCAGCTGCTGCTGCACCTTCGGCGCCATCGTCGTCGGCTGCTGCTGCCGATGGCCCAGAGGACCTCGCGACTGTGAACGTGCCGTCGATGGGCGACTCGATCTCGGAAGGCACGGTCGTGACGATCTTCAAGAGTGCGTCCACGCTTCGTGCTCTTGCTCTTGTGGCTTGCGTATGCGTGAGTGAAGGACGGGCGAGTGGTGTACTGACGTCTTGCTCTCGCTCTCGCTCTTGTGTGTGTGAATGCAGACGTCGGCGACTTCGTGCGCGCAGATGAGCCGGTGCTGGTCGTCGAGACCGACAAGGTACGCGCTCGCTATGGCGCGCTAGGACCGAGTGCTAGCGCTCTTGAGTCTGACATCGCTCTCTCTTTCTCTCTCTCACGCGCACACACAGGTGAGCGTGGACGTGAACGCGCCGTTCGCTGGCAAAGTCACGAGCGTCCTCACGAAGCTCGACGAGGTCGTGCAAGTCGGCGCGCCGCTGTTCGTGCTCGACAAGGGCGCTGCGGCGCCGGCTGGTGCCGTCGAGACGAAGGCTGCGGCGCCTGCTCCTGCCGCTGCCGCCGCTGCGCCAGTCGCTGCTGCGCCGGCCAAGGCAGAGACGCCCAAGTCGGCGGCGCCCACCGCACCTGTTGCGCCGCTGTTCCCAACGTCGGCTGCTGCTTCGAGCGGCCGCTTCAGTCGCAACGAGACGCGCGTGCAGATGAGCGCGCTGAAGCAGCGCGCGGCGCAGCGCCAGAAGGACACGCAGAACACGGCGGCGATGCTCTCGACGTTCCAGGAGTGCGACCTCGGGAGCCTCATTGCGTTCCGCGACGAGCTCGGCGAGAGCTTTGAGAAGACGCACGGCGTTAAGCTCGGCTTCATGTCGGCGTTCCTCAAGGCGAGCGCCCAGGCGCTGCAGAAGGTCCCGGCCGTCAACTCGTGTACGTCCTCGCGCTCGTTCCCATGGCCAACACTGTCGGCGCTCTGGCTATTGTTTTGCACATGTGTGTGTGTGTTGGTCCTCGAGCCATGGCCTGACGCTCTCTCTATCTGTCTATCTGTCTGTGTGACTGCGCCAGTCATCGACATGGAGGAGAAGGAGATCGTGTACAACGACTTTGTCGACATCAACGTCGCCGTGGCGTCGGAGCGCGGGTGCGTCCTCTCTCTCTCTCTCTCACTATCACAGCGGAGCTGCTGGCGTCCTAGCGCTCATTCCCTTGTATGTACTGACTGTCTGTCTGTCGACTGCTAGTGTCGTGGTGCCAGTGATCCGGAATGTCGAGAAGCTTGGCCTCGCAGACTTGGAGAAGTCGCTCGCTGCGCTCGGACAGCAGGCGCGCGACGGCACGCTCGCGGTCGAGGACCTCGCGGGCGGGACGTTCACGGTCTCGAACAGCGGCGTGCAGGGCTCGCTCCTGAGTACGTCGATGCTCACGGCGCCGCAGTCGGCGATCCTGGGCGTCCACGGCGTGAAGATGCGTCCGTCGGTCGTGAACGGCAAGGTCGTGCCGCGTCCGATGATGTTCCTCTCGCTCACGTACGACCACCGCATCATCGACGGCCGCGAGGGCGTGACGTTCCTCAAGAGCATCGCCGAGTCGGTCGCCGACCCGCGCCGTCTCTTGCTCGACCTGTAGAGCAGCAGCATGTCATGCCCATGTCATGCGGCCACCACCACACCACCACGCGGACGCGGGCGAGGAACGGAGCCACTTGGCGCTGGATCGCGAACGCCGCGCGTGACGCTGGGCGCCTCGACCTCGGCTTCACGTCGCTGCACACGATCGATCTTGGAACGCCAGGTACCGGTGCAATAGGAATCACTAGGGGCAAATGCCCTGATTGTTGCCTCGTGTGAAATGCGCATTGCGAGTTTTCAAGTCACCTGAAATGGCTGTTTCTCGCAATGAGGGCATTGTCCCTGAGCGAGACACAAACGTCCGGATCTGGTCGAGATGATGCGGATGCTTGGATTCACTCGCAGCCAGTATTGGTGGCTGTGCATTTATAGTGTCATCTTGGTCTTTGTATGCAAGAAGCGAATTCCACGCAGCAGTTTTTCTAGCACCCGCGACTGGATCATTTCTAAACGTGACACCAGACCAGCAAATAAGAGCGAGCAGCAGCACGAGTGAACGAGCGAGCGAGCGAGAAGCACGACGACGACATCGACGACATGGCGGACGTCGCGACAATGAACAACAGCCTCCACGACGCGTTCGCGTCCCACCACCACCTCCACACAGACGTGAATGGCTTGGCGCGCCGCTTTAGCCAGATCGACGTGAACGACCAGCGCCGCCTCCCGACAGTTCAGGAACTCTTGACGATCGTCAAGCTCCTCCAAGGCGCGGTGCGCGGCATCGGACCGACCGACGCCTCCACGACGACAAACAGCGGCAGCAACAGCCCAGTGCTCGATGACGACGAGTCGCCGTTCTCGATCTACCGCAGTCCGAACCGCGGACCGCGCTACTACATCGACCCGCGCACGTCGCTCAAGCACCACGCGGCGTCGCCCGGCGCATCGTCGCCGCACGGCATCTACGACCCGCGACGCCGCGGCACGAGCGTCGCGTCAGCACACTCGCCGCCGCGTGAGAGCGGCTTCCACCGCGTGACAGACCCGTACGCTGCCTCTGGGCTCGTCACGCCGCCACCGAAGCGCCGCGAGAGCCACTACGCTGCGCGCGGGCAGTCGTCTGTGCCGCGCCCGACGACGCGCGTCGCAGCGCTCACGCGCGAGAACATCTCGCTGCTCCCGACGCCGCAGGACCTGCTCGCGCGGCGGCGCAACACCGCCGGGTCGATCGTCTCGGGCACGTCGCAGCAGTCCAAGATGTCGGCGCGCACGGACGGCGGCGCCGTGTTCTCGCGGCTCTACCAGCCGGACTACTACAAGACGCGAGACCAGAAGCTCCGCGCGATCCGCGACCGGCAGGAGCACCTCAACTTTAACTTCTCGCCCGCGACGAACCACACGAAGCGGCTCTCGATCTCGTCCGTCGACTCGCTCGGGAGCTCCATTGGTTCGATGCAGTCGGCCAAGACCGACATCACGAGCGTCTCGAGCCGGCTGTACGACCCAGACTACGTCAAGAAGCGCAACGCGCGGCTCGCGCGCATGCGCGAAGAGCGCGAGATGCGCGAGTGCACGTTCGTGCCGACGATCAACGCGACGAGCAGCACAGCGGCAGGAGGCATGGGACGCCGCACGTCGTCGGCGCACCAGGTCTTTCGGTCGTGAGCTGCGCGAGACGCTGAGCGAACTTGGTGCTGCTGACACACACACCCGCGCCACTTCTGTCACCATATCCCACCAACTACTACTACGACGACGCAACGATCCCAGCCACTGCCATTGTACTCCAAGCTGTCAGCGCCTCCAGTTCACTCGCTACCTCCAGTCCCAGTCCATTAGTTCGTTAAGTGAGACCGCACTCTGCCAGTCAAGCAGAAGATGCGAGATGTCGTTATGAATGTCTATAATTTTGAATTTATTTGCGAATTATGTGAAATCGAGCTTTTGCTTGTCACTTTCAACGAGACACTAAACAACGACGAAGAGCTTGGACGACGGAGCGAGATGCCGCCGCGCAAGAAGCCGTTCAGCGGCAAAGCGAAGAAGCAGCAGGTGAACACGCGCACGCAATGGTAGCTCTTGTACGTGTGGCGGTAGTAGCTGACGTTGATGTACGGTGCGAACAGCTCAAGGACAAGCGCGAGAAGAACCGCGCAAAGGATGCAGATGCACTCGACGAGGCAGCGCAAGACACTGCAGACGCTGTCGCAGCAGACGACGACGACAAAGCGCTCGTAGTGCCGACGCTGCCGCCTGCAGCGACAGAGGTGCGGCATACCTATTGCGCTCAACTCTTACAGACCATCGCAACTTGGACGCCTCCTCACTGATCCTCTGTCGATGCACCATTGCAATAGGGCGGACGCCGCGATCTGCGGACGATGTTCCACGCCGAGTCGCGCGCAGCAGTCGACGCGCGCAAGAAGGACGCAACGCGTGCACTCGAGTACGCATCCGATCGCGGCGACTCGCAAGCGATCTACCGCTACGGCATCCAGGACGCGAGCAAGCAGCCACCGATCTTCACGAAGCCGTCGTGGCGACGCGATATGACTCCAGACGAGCTCGCAGACGTCGAAGCGCAGGCGTATCTGCGCTGGACCGAGTCGCTCGCAGCGGCGCAGCAGCAGCAGACAAGCGACGACAGCAGCGTCACAAAGATCAACATGTTTGAGCGGAACCTCGAAGTCTGGCGCCAACTCTGGCGCGTGATCGACCGGAGCTCTGTGCTCGTGCACCTCGCTGACGCGCGGTGTCCGCTGCTGCACTTGAGCGACCGCCTCATCGCGTACATCCGCGACGAGCGGCCGTCGAAGCGCGTCGTGATCGTCTTGACAAAGGCCGACCTCGTGTCGCCGGACCGCGTCGCCGCCTGGGTCGCATACCTCGAGCAGCGCTACGACCACGCGGTGCCAGTGCTCGCGTACCGCATGGACGCGCCAGAGGTGAGCAACGCTGCGCTCGTGCGACTCGTCGGCGCTGCGAGTGCTGCTGTTCCGATTGATGAGCGCGAGGTCCCAGCGCGCGACGACGAGCGCGACGCGCTCGTCATTGGCTTTGTTGGCGAGCCGAACGTCGGCAAGTCCTCGCTGCTCAACAGCCTCTTTGATCGCAAGCTCGTGAGCGTGTCAGCGACACCGGGACACACGAAGCACTTGCAGACGCACTTCTTTGATCGCCCAGAACTCCTCGACGTCCTGAACCAAGCGACAGCCGGAGGCGGCAGCGTCTACGAGCGCGCCGTTGTGTGTGACTGCCCCGGCGTCGTGTTCCCGCGCTTCGACGTCCCGATCGCACTGCAGATTCTGTTTGGGAGCTTCCCGATCGCGCAGACGCGTGAGCCGTTCAGCGCCGTGCGGTTCATCGCCGAGAACTGCCAGCCGCCGCTCCACGAGCTCTACAAGCTCAAGCCTGTCGAAGACGACGATGGTGACTGGTCGCCGTACACGCTGTGCGAGTCGTACGCGATGCAGCGCGGGTTCCACGTCAGAGGCGGCAAGTTTGACGTCCACCGCGCTGCGAACGTCCTGCTGCGCGACACGCTCAACGGCAAAAAGGCCGTGCTGTCGTTCCCACCGCCGCCGCAAGTGTAGACGACAGAAGGGCAGAGTGTCCTCGCAGTGTGGACAACAACCCTCTCTTTATGCGTTATGAAAAGGTTTCAGATACCCGTTTATCTTGCTTGTGTATGGCAACGCAATCAATCATTTCGACGCTGAAGCACGAGCAAGCGAGAGACTGATCGATCGAGATGCTGCGGAGAGTGGCGCAACGGGCGGCGCGCGTGTCGGTGTCTGCACACGCAGGCGCAGTGCGGCGCTTTGCGCATGCGCACGACAAGCCAAGTGCGTTTGTTTGCATTGTCATTGTCACGATCTCTTGCTGCGTGTGGCGCACATGCAGTCGCGTCGTGCGAGAACGAACGCCATGGAAGCTGCTCACATCGCTGCGTGTGCTGCTTGAGCAGAAGACTGCTGGAAGTGCCACCATGCGACCGACTGCTGCTCGTTCTTCTGCAAGAGCTGCGACGCGATCCAGCCGATCAACCGCGAGAGCGCGTGCGACTACTTTGAGATGTTCAAGATGTGCGTCGCCACTTGCGCATACGCTGCCACTGCTGCAGACGCTTGCTCGCGTCACTCACACTGCGTCTATCGATCATGCGCACAGCCCAAAGAACTTTTCGCTCGAGCAGCGCAAGATGGAGCAGACGTACTGGAACCTTCAGAAGCGCCTGCACCCGGACCTCTACGGCTCCAAGTCGGACGTACGTACCTCTTCATTCAACGTCTCGAGACTCGCGACTCACTCTCTCGCTCTCTGTAGTTTGAGAAGGAGCTCTCGGCCATGAACGCCGCAATGATCAACGACGCGTACAACATGCTCAAGACGCCCAACACGCGCGTCAAGTACCTGGTGCGTTGTCCTACGTCTCCTCCATTCACACCATCGCACTGCTGACTCTGTACCTGTGTACCTCGCTAGCTCGCACTGCATGGCATCGACGCGCTGGGCGAGAGCGCAAGCACTGCAGTCGACCCTGCGCTGCTCATGCAGACGATGGAGCTCCGGTGCGTCCGTCCTGCGTGTCTTTCTTATCATGACGAGTGGCTCACAAGACTTTTCTGCTGTAAAATCCTATAGTGAAGAAATCGAGGACGCCTCTGATGTCAACGCGCTCAATGCGATCCGCAAGCGCATCTCGGAGCAGATCGACGCGATCATCCAGAAGCTCGGGGAGGTGTACGACCGCAAGCAGGACCTCGACGCGACCAAGAAGTACGCAGTCGAGCTCCAGTACATGGTCAAGTGCGCCGAAGAGATCGACGTGCGCGAGGAGCAGCTCGAGGCGTGAGTACACGTCATGCACATGAAGAGACGAGCGACGTAGTACAGTGATGCGTTTCGCACTCGCGTGGGTCTCCTGCTGCTGCGGTTGCGACTGTGCGTACGAGGTACCATGGGCTCTCGAGTGTCTCTTGACTGATGGGGAGCGCCACTAGCGCCGACCGCCGCGCTGCCGCACGCTCAGCTCGAGCGTCGCGCCGCTGACAAAGTTGTAGTGCGCGCACGTGAGCGTGTCCTTGAGAAAGCCGATAGGGA
Organism: Pythium guiyangense; assembly: GCA_003730235.1. Lineage (NCBI taxonomy): Eukaryota > Oomycota > Peronosporomycetes > Pythiales > Pythiaceae > Pythium > Pythium guiyangense. Next base: position 216,278 of record QXDM01000092.1, read on the forward strand.
TCTTGAGCTGCTGCTTGTTCACGGGCATGTCTGCGAGTTCGCTCTAGCAACAGACAACGACAGACACAAAGAGGACACGCGTGAGTCGAATGAACCACACAGTCATATCTACAGAACGAGACGCAGGACGCACCGAGAGCTTCTCTTTCACGGCGCGGATCGTGCTCAGGATGTCGACTTCGACGGTCACAGACTGCCCCTCGAGCTTCCACTGCGCGTGCTCGGGCTCGTTCGGCACTGCGATCACGAGACGCACCACGCCCTAGACACACAGACACACAGATGCGTTAGGACCAACAAGACGCACACAAGGCCATTAGCAAAGGACGTACTGGATGCAGCGCAGCAAACTCGGCTTCTGGGAGCAGCGCATTGTCGGTTCGCTGGCGCTTTGTGGCTGGCTCAGCGTCGTCTGTGAGTGCGTTCGCGCCAGCACTCGGCGGAGGGAGCCCCATCGGTGCGCCAAAGCTCGGCGGGACGCCCGGCGGACCTGCTGGGACGCCAGGCGGCGCACCAACGACACCCGGTGGTCCCATCATACCCGGCGGTCGCACACCTGGCGGTCCCATCACACCTGGCGGTGCAAACGCGACACCAGGCGGGCCAGTGACGCCTGGTGGCAGCATCCCTGGTGGCATCGGTGCGCCTGGGTACCCGTGAGGTGGGAACCCAGGACGCGGCGGTGGTGGCGGCTGCGCAAACGGTCCTGGCGCTGCTGCAGCTGAGGTTCCAGGAGGCGCTGGCGGTGCGTGCTCGTCGTCATCGTCGTCGTCGTCGTCCATGGCATCACCGTCGACGTCTGGCTGCTGCGGTGCCGCTGCGCTCGCTGCTGGCGCTGACGTCGCCTGGACGAGCCGCGCTTCTTCCTCTGCAGACGACGCAAAGATGTCGGCGCGCTTGGTCGCAAAGCGCCGGAGCGAGTCGGCGATCGCAGTGCCTGCGGCGTACGAGCTCTCCTTCTGCTTCTCCAAGTGCCGCTGCGTCTCTTCGCGCCACTTGGGGTTCATGAGCAGAATGCGCATGTGCTCGTTCGCATCTGCAGACGACACGGCTTTGCCGTCGACTGTGAGCAGCTGCGCCGCTGCAGGTGCCGTCGGCGCCGTCGCGAGCGGGACGTAGTCTTCGACGACTTTGATCTCGGCCTTGGCGCTCGCGACGTCGTCGTCCGAGTCCTCGTCCATGTCCATGTCGTCGTCCGAGCCATTTGCATCCGCTGCTGCTGCGTTCGCTGCTGCGGCAGCCTCCTCCTCGGCGTCATCGAGCGTGATCGTCTCGACGACCACAAAGTCGTGCCAGTCGATCTGCGCGAGTGCGAGGCGCTCAGCGTCACTCGCAGCCGCCTCCTGTGCGCGGCGCTCTTGCTCTGTGCGGTCCCACTCGAGGCGGTGGACGCACCGATCGAGGACTTTCATGCGCTGCATGCCGTTTTCTATTCTGTTTACGGGACATAACAAATTACGGTCAGTACCATAAATAAATGATCGTACGATACGGACGCATGGACGCATGGACGCATGGACGCACCTCTGCATCTGCGACTCAGTGCGCGTGAGCACCTTCGCGTAGCTCTCAACGAGCGCCGTGAAGTACGCAAAGTGCGCGTGCGTGGGCTTGAGGAAGTCGAACTGCGGGTTGCGCTGCTCGCGCGTCGCGAGGCCTTCGAGGAACGATGTGCCGCTCAGCGCCGTGTACTGCGCAGTCAGGTACAGGATCTCCTGGTCCAGCGCGCTGAGCACCGGGTGCTTGATCTTGAACTGCTCCTCGTCTGGCGGCTCGAGCGCCGTCTCTTTGATCTTCTTCACGACCTTTGCCGTCGCGGCTTCGACGGCTTTGCGCTCGACCACGACTGCGCCGCTGTCGTCTGCTACTGCTGTCTGTGCAGTAGTGTCTGCTGCTCCATCGGCTGCTGTCGCAGTGTCTGCGTCTGCGTCTGTAGCTGCTGCTGCTGGCTCTGCGCTGCTGCTGCTGCTGTCCTGCGGCTCGCTCGCTGCTGCGGCTGCGCGCTCGGCTTCGAGCGCATTCTGCTCCGTGATCTCGCTCACTTTCTGCTCGTAGTACGCGTGGTACGGGTCCGACGCGCGCAGGAACGCGAACTTGGCCGAGACCGTCTCGCCAGCGATTTTGCGCTCAAAGCTCCGGCCGTTGCGCGCGACGAACTGCGCGGTCTTGTCGACGACCGCGCGGATATCAGGCGGCGGGACGATCACGCCCGTGACGCGGCCCTGCGTCGTCGCGCTGCTGCTCTCGCTCGTGCTCTCGTCTGCCATCGTCGTCGCCGGGTGCACAGAGAGAGAGACGCTCGCTGCCAATGTCGATGCGCAGATCCAAGGTGTCGTTGTCGGTCGCTTGCGCGGCAAACCACCCAAGAGTGAACTTGTGCGAGAAAATACAAAAGTAGGACGCTAGCGACGCAAAAATCGAAAAAGCGACAGCATATTTTCAAAAATAGTCAAAAACGATACGCTCACGTCATAGATTCACAGACGAGCAACTTCACTTCACACGCGCTCCATGTACTCGTCCGCGACTGGATGGTCGCCAAAGTCTTCGCGCTTGTTGAGCTCGATGTTCACTTGCGCCTGTGTGCGCACACATGAGTGAGCACACGCACAGGATGATCTCTCATGATGAGCTCACAAACGCCAACAACACGCGACGAACCGTCATGCAGCCCTGTGTCGACGCGTACGTGCACTGCGCAATGCAGCGAACAATGTCCGAGAGGTCGCGCGCCGGCGGAATGCAGATCGCGAGGCAGTCGCACACGATGCTCGCGACTTGGATGCAGTTATTGCAGCGCTGTGTGCGTGGGCAAAGTGCACAGGAGCACACTCAGTCAGACACACGACCACCCGTAGCAGCGCAGCACAGCGCCAGGAGGCACAGACTCGCAAGTGCAGCACGTACAATCATGCGGTTGTCCCACTCGTCTGGGCGGAGATTGTGACGATCCATGACCATCATGCGCGTCGCGGACACTGCGCAGCCGTTGCATGCGAACGCCTGCGATAAGCATGAGAGAGCGCACCAGCCAACCAGCCAGCCACGAGGTGTGAGTCTCGCGACTGATGCTGCTGCAACTCACGCGCGCTCACGACCGCACCTCGACGCAGAGACAGAGGTTCGGACACGACGCCTCGCCGCACTGCCCGGCATACAGACAAGGCACGAAGCCGTCCATGTACCCTTGGCAGCACGTGTAGTTGCGCATGTCGTAGTGCAGCGCTTTGCGGCGAATCGCGATCTGCGCGCAGCATGGACAGAAGCACGAGCTCAAGCAGCCTGTGCGCAGTGTGAAGAGAGACCAGCACGAGTCAGTCAAAGAGCTTGTGCTCGTTCCGACATGCGCATACAAAGTGATACACACACGTACAGAGCGGATCAGCGCGCGGCGCTTCCATCATGTTGACTGCGAACGCGTTCTCGCCATTCTTGCGCGGATCGCCGTCGACCGGCTCGCCAGAGAAGAGGAAGCAGCACATGCTGCTGATGCTGTTGTTGGTGTTGTGAGCTCGCGTCCGATTGCAAAGTGAGCATCGTGCCTTGAGCGATTCTGCGTAGTGGCTGCTGCTTGTCGGTCGGTCTGGCAGTTGGACGACCTCCTACGGGACGCTTAGAAGGCACTCGTTGATATGTTGATGCTCATGTTCACGCTCATCCTGTTCATGTCGAGTCGTAGCGGGTCGAATGCAACGAAACGTGGCAGATACTGTCGCTGCAGTCGACGATACGCGAATGACAGACAGGTCGAGCAGCTCATGTTTGCCAGTCTGTCTGTCGTCGACAGCGTCAAGTTGAAGCCGAGTCGGAGTTGCTCTTGAGTCTTCAACCTGAACCTGTCGCCGACAATATCAACTGGTGTGCGCCACACCACACTCGACTAATTTTGTGTGTATGCCACACGAAATCAACTCGACGATTTATTTGGTGTGGTCGGACCTCTTCAGCACGACGAAGCTCTGGGTTATGTCGAAAACACTTGGTTTCAGTATCCGCGAGCAGCCGTGCTCCCACATCATCGCCGCGCAGACTCGCACGCAGTTGCCTGCGCAAGAGCGAGAGAACGCAGACGCAGCAGCAGCGAGAGAAGCAGCACGCGCGCGCGTGTGTGAGAGCGAACGACTGCGACGACAGCTGCAGTGCGCGCGGTCGCAGCACCCACACCGCCACTTTCCTCTCCTTCCCTCCCTACATCAGCACGTGCACACACGAACACGCACGGAGCTCCCTCGCTGGCAAAACGCGAGCGAAAGATACGCGAGCGAGCACACACATCGACATCGACACTCGAACAGACGTACGTGCATTCATATGTGCATCTCTACACATACACAGCAGCGATCTCACAGCTCTCTGGGCATGGATGATACGCGGTGTCGTGACGGTCGCTAGGTGTTCGCGACTAGCGCACAACACGACGAGTCATGTGGCGACGGCGCGGATCGATCGGCGGCGGCAGCACGACGTCCACCTCGTCTACGCCTGCAAAGAACGCAGTCGAGTCGCCCGGTCAGTCGAACTCGTTCACAGGGTACCCGACGACACCAGGCGGCGTCCAAGGGAGCTCGAGCGGCTCGCTCTCGGGCACGGACCCGCGCACCGAGCGCTTTGACAAGCCGCTGATCTTCACGATCGACGTCCCGACGCCCGGTCCGCTCGGTCTTGACCTGCGCGCGCGGCACATTGAGCGCGACAAGCCGCAGCGCGGGTGCATCGTCAAAGGCTTCCGCCCGCTCGATGGCGGCCGGCGCGGGTACGTCGAAGAGACGGGGCGGGTTAAAGTCGGCGACATCCTCCAAGTGATCCATAAAACCCACATTGACGACCTCCCGTTCGAGCAAATCGTGAACCACGCGATCCAGCTCCAGAAAGACGTGAGCGCGTGGCCACTGCGGCTCGAGTTCAAGCGCGAGCCGCTGAGCGCAGCCGAGCGCGAGCGCGAAGCGAGTGGGAACCGTCCGCGGCGCTCGAGCTTCTTTCGGTCGTCGATCATTAACCCAGCGCAAGATGGCAACTTCAACGAGAAGCTGCAGTACTTTCGTGGGTTTTTTGCAAACCGCATGCCCACAGGCGGCGCCGCGCCGAAGATCAAAGAGAAGCCGCAGATGCCGTCGTCCGAGACTGTGCACGAGATGTACCGCGACTTGCTCTTGAAGCGCGGTGTGCCAGACGACGTCATGGACGAGCTCATTCGGATCGAGTCGCTCGAGACCAAGTGGCACGTCGTCTGGTACGCGCAGCAGCACGAGAACGAGGAGCACACGCAGTCGAGCAGCGCGGACGCGGCGAAGCTCGCAGAGAGCCTCGTTGAGCTCAAGTGGGACAACAAAGGCCTGAAAGATCTCGAAGCGCTGCGGAACAAGATCTCCGTCGGCTCGACCGAGTGGCTCGAAGCCTTCCTCGCCAACTTTGGGCTCGACTACCTCACGATGAAGCTCCCAGACCCGTCGCCGTTTGCGATCGAGCACCACAAGTACGAGAAAGCCACGCGCGTGTGCGAAGTCATCTTGCGGATCCTCCGGTCGCTCACGCACTTCTCGGCGGGCGTCGAAGCGATCACGAACGTCCCGGGACTCGTGAAGCGCATCGCGCTGTGCTTCCACACGGACAATGGCGACCTGAAGAAGTACACGCTCCAGCTCCTCGGCATCGTGTGCTACAACAGCGCTGCGGGTCACCAAGCCGTGATCCAGGCGTTTGACCACTACAAAGAGACGAAAGGCGAGAGCGTGCGCTTCAGCTGTCTCCGCGACGCGCTCAAGTCTGCGCGGTACTCGCTCGTGTTCAAAGAGGACGTCCTGAGCTTTGTCAACATCATCGTGAACAAAGCGATTCGGCTCGAAGACCGCTTGGCGATCCGCTCGGACTTCATTGCGCTCAACATGGCCGGGTACTTTGAGGAGATCCGCGCCAAGTCGCTCGCGGTGCAGCGGAAGAAGTACCCGCTCACGACTGACGCGTCGCCCGAGCCCGCGCCGCTGCCAGCTGCTGCAGCGCCGTCGCCCGTCTTGATGCCGCTCAAGCAGCAGCCGGCCAAGAGCGCGATGCCGTCGCCGATCCTCCGGTCCGAGACTGCGCCGACTGCAAAGGGCAGCGCCGCGAGCGCGTTCTCGCTCAACCGCAAGTACAGCATGAGCGCGATGAAGCAGAGCCCCGTGCTGCGGCCGCTCTCCCGGTCGTTCGTCACGAGCAAGAGCGCGCCGTCGTCGCCGATCGAGCGCTCAGACTCGATGACGCCATCGCCGACGCACGTCCCGACGCGGACGTCGTTGCCGCTCGATCGCGACGGGAACCTCAAGCCGTCGGTGATCAGCAGCATGGTGAACCACACGGGCGGCACGATCATCAGCAGCACGGTCACGCAGCTGCGGAACCAGCTCGACAATGTCGAGAAGCAGATCGACGTGTTTGAGCGGTTCATGGAGGAGGACCGGAAGGACACGATCTTTGAGCACACGGACCTGTCGTCGATCGCGAGCGTCTTCAAGACGCTCTCGCAGAACGTCCAGCACGACACGGAGCTCTCGGCCTGCTTCCTCTCAATCCTCCAGCAGCTCTTGTTCATCCCAGCGGACCGCGTGATTGGGAAAGAGATGTGGGCGCTGTGCGAGCGCTTGATGAAGCAAGTCGGCCTCTTGGCGCCGGTCGAAGAGGTCAAGAGCTTTGAGCTCGGGTACGAAGACCGCAAAGCGCTCCTTCGCATGCGCGACCGGTACTCGCAGTTCCTGCGGCAGTGCGCAGAGGACGACCCGACGTTTGCGTACGAGATGGGGCCGGTGATCTTGATCAAGAACCGGGACCCCGCAGACGATCTCTCGGACGTCCTCACGGCCGACGAGACGGACGAAGAGGACGCGCCGGAGCAGTACGTCGCACAGGAGCACCCGGACCTCGTCAAGTACTTTAAGCTCCTGAAGATGGGCATGCCACTGGACCACGTGAAGCTCAAGATGCAGGCAGAGGTCCAGCGCTTTGACGCGTCGATCCTCGAGACGCCGGACCGCGTCATCCCAGTGGCAAAGACCGATGAGAGCGAGCGACTGCCGCGCGGCACGCGCGCAGACGCGCACGACAAGTTTGTCAAGTTCTTCAAGCTCAAGGCCATGGGCATGCCGCTGCCGCACATCCAGCTCAAGATGCAAGCCGAAGGTCTCGACAGCAGCATCCTCGAGACGCCCGAGCTCCTGCTTGACGACGACGGCAACGCGATCAAAGCCGACGCGCCGGCAGCGTTTGGAGGCATCGCAGTGAAAGACCACGACAAGTTTGCCAAGTTCTTCAAGCTCCTGAAGATGGGCATGCCAGTCGACCACGTGAAGCTCAAAGCGAGCGCCGAGGGCTTGGACGCAGCGCTCTTGGACGCGCCCGACACGCTCTTGAACGAAGACGGGAGCGTGTTTGTCGCTGCTGCTGCTGAGCCGCAGGGCATCGCAGTGAAGGACCACGACAAGTTTGCCAAGTTCTTCAAGCTCATGAAGATGGGCATGCCGCTCGAGCAGATCAAGCTCAAGGCGTCAGCGGAAGGCCTGGACGCGAGTCTCATGGACACGCCGGACGCGCTCCTGAACGAAGACGGCACGCGGTTCACACCCGGTGGCGGCAGCGCAGTCAAGGGCACGCCCGTCAAAGAGCATGACAAGTTCCTCAAGTTCTTCAAGCTGCTCAAGATGGGCATGCCGATAGACCACGTCAAGCTCAAAGCGAGCGCTGAAGGACTCGATGCGGCGCTGCTGGAGACGCCAGACGCGCTTGTCGACGACGACGGCAAGCTGATCGTCGCGACGGACGGAGGAGCAGACGACGGGCCAAAGGGCACGCCAGTCAAGGACCATGCGAAGTTTGCCAAGTTCTTCAAGCTGCTCAAGATGGGCATGCCCATGGACCACGTCAAGCTCAAGGCCAGTGCTGAAGGACTCGACGCAGCGTTGCTGGAGACGCCAGACGTCCTCGTCGATGACGACGGCAAAGAGGTAAAAGCACCTGCCAAGGGCATCGCAGTGAAGGACCACGAGAAGTTTGCCAAGTTCTTCAAGCTCCTGAAGATGGGCATGCCGCCGCCGCACGTGAAGCTCAAAGCGTCTGCGGAAGGACTCAACGGCGACTTGCTCGACACGCCCGACGTCTTGCTCGACAGCGACGGGAACGTCTTCAAAGCCGCGGCGGCGCTCGTCAAGGCGTCGGAGCACCCGAGCTACGCCAAGTACTACAAGCTCATGAAGATGGGCATGCCGCGGCCGCAGCTCGAGCTCAAGATGCAAGCCGAAGGGCTCGATCCAAAGTTCCTCGACACGCCAGATGCGCTCGTGTCAGAAGGCGACCCGGCTGCGGCAGCGGCAACAGGACCGCCGAAGCCAGCGCTGCCACCGCCGCCGCCCAAGCCCAAGCTCCGGAACTTGTACTGGGACATTGTCAAGACCGAGGTCACGAGCGGCACGATCTGGGAGAAGTTTGCGCAGGACACACCGCCGGCAGCAGCGACCGAGGCATCAGCGCCAGCCAACAGCCCAGCGAGCGCATTGAACGAGCTCTTCAAGAAGAAGAACGCCGCGGCAGCAGACGCCTCGAAGCCGCGGGACGTCGTCTTGGACCAGTACGTGCGTAAGCTGTCGGAGATCTTTGTGAACAAGCCGCCAGCGAAAGCGACTGCGAACGACGATGCGAAGAAGACGGCGAAGAAGCGCGCGCCGACGCGCGTGGCGCTCATTGACACGAAGCGCGCGAACAACATTGGGATCATGCTCGCGCGCTTCCGCATGCCGTACTTTAAGATCCGCGACGCGGTCTTGCTTGTCGACAAGGAGACGCTGTCGCTCGAGAAGGTCTCGGCGCTACTGCAGTTTGCGCCTGAGGACGAAGAGCTCGCGGCCGTGAAGAGCTACACGGGGAACCCAAAGCTCTTGGGCGACGCCGAGCAGTACTTTCGCGAAATGCTCTGCGTCCCGCGCTTGCCGACGCGGCTCCAGGCGATCCACGCGACGTGGCAGTTTGACACGTACGTCGACGAGCAGCAGAAGCTCATGACGTCTGTGAGCAGCGCCTGCCGCGAGCTCGAAGCCTGCGAGCCGCTGAAAGAGATCTTCCGCGTCGTGCTCGAGCTCGGGAACGCGCTGAACGATGGCACGGCGCGCGGCGGCGCCAAGGGCTTTCGCCTCAACATCCTCTTGAAGCTCAACCAGGTCAAGGCCGCAGACAACTCGATCACGCTCCTGAACTACGTCGCGCAGGTCCTGCGCGCCAAGGACCCGCGCATCCTCGAGTTTGACAAGCTCCTGCCGTCGATCGAGAGCGCGAGTCGCGTGACCGTCCAGGTCCTGCGCGCAGGCGAGAGCGCCGTGCGCAAGGCCGCGGCGCTGATTGTCGACGAGCTCGAGGCGCACGCCAAGGTCCCACCGGCGACGTTCCCGTCGCCGCCGCACTTGGACGGCGAAGAGCCGGTGATCATCACGGACCGGTTCCAGGACGAGGTTGGGCCGTTTGCTGACCGCGCCAAGACGATCGCAGACAACGTCGTCGAGCAGCTCGACCAGACCATGAAGAGCTTTGAGGACACTGCGAGCTTCTACGGCGAGGACCCGTCGAGCCCCGAGTGCGGTCCGGATGCGTTCTTCTCGATCTTCTACTCGTTTGCGAAGCTCTTGCAGTCGGCCGACCGCGACAATGAGCGCAAGCGCATTGCCGAGGAGCGGCGCATTCGTCGCGACGAAGAGGCGAAGAAGCGCCTCGAGATGCTCAAGAAGAAGAAGCAAGCGAGTTCGTTTGCGTCGCTCAAGGCTGGCGACGTCGACGACATTGTCGAGAAGATCCGAGCGAAGCGCGTGGCCGAGAAGCGCGCGGAGCTGTTAGAAAAGCCGTTTGAAGCGCGGACGAGCGACGCGAGCGGAAGTGGTTCGCTCGGACCGAACGCCGCGCCGCCATCGTCGTCGTCATCGTCGTTGAGCAGCAGTCAGGGACCGAGCAGTCGCATCATGCACCGGCAGGTCAGCGCCGAGAAAGTGGCAGTAGCATAAGTTAAGCGAGCGTAGTAGTGAGCGAGAGAGAGCGAGGCAGAGAGAAGTAGGCGAGTGTAGTCAATCGGACAGGTGCTGGGCGATGCGAAGTCGTGCACTGGAGCTGTTTGTGCGGTCGAGAGTTCGTGTTGTCTCGTGTAGAAGCACGTCGTGTTGCAGGCGCGTCTATTCAAGAGCGAATAGAGCTCTCTATTCGAGGATGCACTGGATTTCAATGCAAAGAACGCGACGAGCGACGCGAAGAGCGGCAGGAAGCGAAGCAGCAGCAGCGGCATGAACAGCTACGCGCAGGCGGCTGGCGCAGCACCGAGCCGCTTCAGCTACGGCGACGCAGCAGACGCTGGAGCGGTACGCGTTGGACTCGTTCAGAGTGGATTCTTGTGCAGCACGAGCGCACAGCAAGCGGGTGCAGCACACGCGAAGTGGGTGCACCAGTTTGCTCGCATGCCTCCCTCGCTCGTGCTCGCAATGTGTGTGACTGAGTATGACATGCGATTGCACGAGCCTCCTCACTTACGCACTTGCTCGATACGTCGCAATGGACTGGCAGTCGACGTACCAGATTCCGCACGCAGACCAGGTACAGCAGACAGCGGCTGCTGCTGCAGGCGTCTAGCGCACAAGATCGCGACTGTCACCACTAACGCTCTCACACGCAATGCCTCTATGTGCACGCTCTGCTTACGCGCACACGACCGGCAGGAGGTGAAGCTCTGGAAAGACACAAAAGACCGCCGCAAGTACGAAGACCTCTCGGACCTCTACGCGATCATCAAGGTGCTGCATCGATTGACAAGGAGCCACTGCTTGGCTCTGTTCACGACACTCGCTGCTATGTGAAGACTCACATCGCATCTGCCGCTCTTGCTCTTGCGCTTGCTCGTAGACAACTGAACACCTCGAAGCTGCGTATGTCCGCGATGCGATCACACCGGATGAGGTACGACTTGGTCTTTGCTCTGTGCTTTTGTATGCGCTAGGCGCGTATCGAGATCGATCCACTGACGGCATGAACAACTGAACAAACACCATGAACGCTGGATCCAACGCTGTGGTCGCACACAGTACACGGAGGCGTGTACGAAGCTCATTTCGCAGTTCAAGACGGCGGAGAACGCGCTGCGGCTGAGCGGCCACCTCGCGAGCATCGAAGCGTTCATTGCGCAGTACCGGCTCGACTGTCCGCGCGCGCTCGAGCGCCTCGTGCGCATCGGCGTGCCCGCGACGGTCGTGCACAACACGACGAACCGCAAGACCGACTCGGTGAACGTCGCGCAGACTGTGCAGAGCTTCATCACGGTCATGGACGTGCTCAAGCTCAACATCCGCGCCGTGGACGAGATCCAGCCGCTCGTGAGCGAGATGATGGCGAGTCTGACGCAAGTGAGCGGCTTGCCGCCGGACTTTGACGGCCGCGCGGCCATTGAAGGCTGGCTCCGCACGCTCAACGGCCTGCGCGCGTCGGACGAGCTCGACGACGAGCAGGCGCGCCAGCTCAGCTTTGACCTCGAGCGCGCGTACTCGTCGTTCATGGCGTTCCTAAACAAGTGATCCACTATCTGTGTCTGTCTGTCTGTCTGTCTATCGTTTGGCTGTGGTCTTGTCTTGTTAGGCATGTTGTTGTAGTTGCTTGCAAGTGTGTTGTTGCTGGTGGACGTGCTTGACAGCAGCAAGCAAGTTGGCAAGCAACAAGCAAACAAGTGTTGCTGGAGCCATGGTTGTTGCAGCGACTGTAAAGAGCGCCTTGCACGTTGAGCCTTGCATCACTTGCTGATGATGACCCAGCGATGTCGTCTTGAATGCAACGCGATGGCGTCAAACAGGCGACTGGTACGGTAAGGCAAGGCACACAGCAACATCGCCGCAGCAAAGAAGAAGGGGGTCGGTCGGAAGAGAGAAGAAGAAGGAACAAGGTCGGAAGAGCAGAGGCAGGCAGGCAGGCAAGCACACTCGAGCGCGAGAGTGTGTGTCGAGTTGAGTGCCTCTGAACGACGGCGGCGAAGGCGGCGTGGACACAAGAGGAGGAGGAATCCCATTAGAGCGAGTGCGAGCGAGCGAGCAACTGCGCCTGCGCGAGGAGCTCCAGCACCAGTCACTCGGCATGATGCAGCGTCACGGCTTCGAGTCGAGTCGAGTCGTCTCGACACAGCGCAGCAGAGCAACATTTTTCGGCCGCGAGAGACATCGTGATCACCTGTGGACCCTCCTGGTCGTTCGAAAAAGCAGCACCTGCCTGCATCACGACGCTCTCGCTACGCTTGCTCCCTTGCTTGGCTCTCTGCGAGCGATGGATGGTGTACCGGTGCTGTGTCCTGCTACGTTGTGCTCCATGCTTCATGCTTCATGCTGTGCTGTGTGTGCGTTGTGGGATGATGACGTCGTCGCCGAGCACGAGCGATCAGATGCAGCGGATGCACGCGGCAGCTGCGCTGCAAAGCGCTCTTCAGGCTCTCTTCGTCAGCGACTTGCACGACCCGCGCATGACCGAGCACGTTGTTGTTGTTGTTGGGCTTGTGCACACACGAATGGCGAGCAGACTGCTGCAAGTGTATCTTGTGTGTCTTGTAGACAGCAGTAGCAACATGCTCCTGTTGTTGTTGTTTTGGTTGTTGCTTGCTCTTGTAGAACGGATCGAATACATGCGTTCACCTGGTCCGCACTCGCTAGCACTCGCTAGTGCTGCGGCCGGTGCGCTAACTTACTTACTACGCTGACGATGACGACGGCTGTGACTGTGACTGTGACTGACTGGGCTGCTGGAACTACGACTACTGCGACTACTGCAACGACGGACGGGTTCGCTCGCTTGCTTGTCTTGCTTGCTCACACGCACGGCGTCGACATCGAGTGGTACGCGTAGTAGTGGTCGTCGTAGTCCACGTCGCCATAGCGCGCGTCGTCACTATCGTCAATGTCCATGTCGTCCATGACGTCCATGTCGCCGTCGAGCTCCGAGTACCGCAGCGCGTCCTCGTCGTCGTCGACCTCGGTGCTGTCGAGCGACAGCGCGTGCTCGTGCTTGCTGCTGCTGTCGTCACACGTGCAAGTGCTCTCAATGCAATGAACGCAATGCATTCGCCATACCAAACCAACGCACGCAGCACCGAGTGCTAAAGCAAAGGAGCGAGCGAGCAAGTGTGTATGAGAGAGCGCATCAGGAGCGAGCAGTGGACACAACGATCAACAGATCGAGTGACTGATAGTAGATAGCAAACGTAGGATGCTTGTTCGATTAGGACGCAGCAACACGCGGAGTGTCGGCATCGACTAACTGGCAAAGCATGGTCTACCGCAAGCGCGTCTGCGTGAACCCCACGACTGCGAGCCACCGCGACTCGAGATAGAGACGAGTCGCAGCGGCGAGGCGCCACACCCTGCTCTCGGGTGGCGCAGGAGGTCGAGACGCGCGCCGTCCGCACAACACTGCTCGGCTCTAGCAAGCCTGTGCTAGTACTGTGCGGATCCGGCGCGCTCCTCAGCAAAACACACTCGCGCGAGCGCGCAGCAGCACGCCGCGTTGATGAGCGCGTGCACTCGTTCATCGTCGCGGCGCGGCTGCCGCGCGCTCGGTTCGTTGCTCGACTCGGTCGCTCTGCTGTCGTTGCTTGCGCTGGCCATGCAGTCGCGACGCCCGCCCGCGCAATCCTCAGCACATGTGTGTGTGTGTGTGTGCGAGATCGCGCGAGCGACTTCCCGTGGTGTGTCGCGACTGTGACTGCGGTTGTCGCGGTCACGCGGCCATGGCGCTGGACGAGCTGCGGTCTCGAGTCGAGCTGCTGCTGCCTCTGGGCTTGTACTTGTACGTGTGCTTGAGCGGTCGCCCGCCAATCGGGAAGTGAGCTGTGTGAGCTGCAGGCTCCATACAAGAGAGAGCATACAAGAGATAGATAGAGCGCGTCTGTGTCGAACCGCATTGCCTCGTCCGTCGCATCATCGTCGCTGCGACAAAAGGCCGCGGATCTGAGCTCGTGCATGTCGATCGCACGGACACTTCGGCTCCGTGTGCACGTCCGTTCATGTGCATGAGGCGCGTTCGTGCAGGACATCGTGGCCAATGGCTCCAGTCATTCATCCGTCACGAATTGACAAGATTGACAAGATTGACAATCAAGCCAATGGCTGGACATGAGTGATGTCGTTTACACACAGCGTGTCGACTACAGGCGGATCTCGACAAGGTCGCTCCGCTGCGCGAGCGCAATGTCCTTGAGATAGAGATGCGCGGCGAAGAACGCCATGACGTGCCGCATCTCGGCCGCCGAGGCGATCATTGTGTGCTGCTTGTTGCGCACCGCGACGGCCGTGAACGCGCCGCGCACGTACGAGCGCTCGAAGCGCTGCTGCGTCTGCGTCGACAGCGCTGCAGGGTACAGCGTGTCGAGCGCGCCGCTGATCGCGAGCACCGGCGTCTCGGCTTCCGAGACTGCGCGCATGTCGTACGCAGCAGTGTGGGGACCGAGAACGAGCCCGCCGGCGACGAGCACGACGCCGCCGAGGCGCACGCTGCGCGGCACGAGCGCCATCAGCACGTCGAACGCAATGCACGCGCCTTGCGAGAACCCGAACACAAACACGCGCTCGAGCGGCCAGGCGTACGTCGCGTGGAGCGTCTGCACGAACGCCCAGACATACTGCGCCGCCGCTTGCAAACTATCGATCGACTCAGGCGTGTGCGCGTCAGTGCGACCGACCGATGAACTATCGACTATGAGCGAGCGAGTGCTTGCGCAGACAGACAGACCGACGGATCGACGAGCTCACCTTGCGCTGCGCTTGGCGTGGCAAGTGTCTGGCGGAATCACGTCGTAGTCGGCGTCGAGGTCGTCGCACCACGTGTATCCGAGATCGAGCGGCAGTTCGAGCGGCGCGCGCAGCGACACTGCAGCTGCAGGTCCACACAGCGAGAGTAATGGAGAGATGGATGAGCACACACATGGCGTGGTGTCTGTCATCCACGCGGTCTCGTGTCACCTTCCAGCTGGGCGGCAGAGCGCCATGCGAGCACTGCTGGATTCACACGCACGCACACGCCATCATCAACAACAACAACGACCAAGTCAACGACGTACCGGTCTGCGGGAGCGCCATCTGCGCTGCCAGCTTTGCGAATGGCACCTCGGAGTCGCCGCGTCCGTGCAGGAGAAGCAAGAGGTTCTGCGGCGCATGGCCATCTACGCTCGGCGTCACTCGAAAGCGTGCGTTGTGTGCAAAGTGCGCTGGATCGAGATCGATCGACGGCTGGCGCGATTGGTGCAGCGGCACTGGCGGCCATGCGATCCACTTGGTCGAACCGCTGCTGCTCGATCGCACAAGCGCGAGGCCAGCAGCAGCGTGCACGCGCACGAGCTCGACGTCATTCGTAGCGGTGCTGCTGCTGCCGTGGACGAAGGTGCTGCTACAGCTCGTGCCATGATGATGGCTCATGTTGCTGCGGCAGGCGCGGACGGTGGGATGAATGGGTGTGTTTTTTAGTTGCGTCGCGTACGGTACAGCGTGTTTGTGTGTGCGCGACAGTACGGCGCTGGGAATCCCACCATAGAAAAAAAAGGGCAAGATTCGCGAACGAGCTGCCTGCGCGGCTGCGCTTTTTTGAAAGCAGATTTGCCTCTGTGGCCGATCAGATCCAAAGTGCCAAAGTGCCGCTGCAAAATGGCTTAGCTCCTGTGCAAGTCGTTCGTTCCTCCTCCTGTTTGCTCTTGCTAGCATGAGTCTCTGACTCACATGAACGCAGCTTGAGTGCATAGAGAGCCATGTGCGAACGCATCGAGAGCACTCGAGCACACCATTATGAGCACTCGAGTGCGACAACATGAGCGATCACATGAGCGATCACATGAGCGAGAGACCTCGAAGAAAACGGTCGGTCGACCTGATAGAAGCTCGAGAAGTCGGAGCTCGTCCAATTGTGCATACAAACCTCAAGTGTAAATCAAACTGGCTTGTCTCGCGAACTGACTCGCTTTGGGCAACGCCCTGTTGTAATGTGTGGGATCCGCCCTCGCATCCGGCAACTACTCGGTCCCGCAAAGGCACTTGCCGTTTGGCTTGGAGCGACGCGAGTATCGAGCGAGCACTGCTGCGAGACGATCGCTGCGAGTCGAGTCGAGTCGAGTGTCCACGCGCGCTCGATCACGCCGGGACATCGTCAACGACGTCTCTGCTCGATCCTGAAGCGTCCCGACGCACTTGTTTGTCCGGTGCGACAGCGCGCGCTCTCTGCCTCGCCGCTTGCCACCGCTTGCCGCTGGTCGAGCAGCTCGTTGAGCTCTTGCTTGAGCAGCGCCTCGAGCGTGAACAGGCAGCGCGCCGAGCTTGCGCGTCGATCCGTCCGCTTGCTGTCGTCGCGCGCAACTGCGCCGCACGTTCCGTCTTTTCGGTCGAGCGTGACTGTGTCGACCACTGCCACTACTACCACTCACTCGACGAACATGAAGCAGCAGCAGCAAGGGCGGAAGAAGATCCGAAACGCCACCGCCGAGCGCCGGAAGCTGAATCAGCCACGCGCGGCAGCGCTTCGTGGGTGGCACGAGTGGGCCGCCGATGCCGCCGACGCGCAGAAGAAGAAGAAGCGCGAGCGCGATCTTCGCGTTGCTGCGGCTACTGTTGCTGGTGTATCTCTCCTCGTCGTCTATGCGCTCACGTCCGGCGCGCTTCTCTCTCGCACACTCGTGGCTGCTGCGTCATCGCTCGCGGCGGCAGCTGCCATCGCCGCGATCACCAGCGCTTTCGCGTCGCCACTCACAACCAAACAGGACGACGTCGGCACCAACACACACAAGCAAAGGACCAACAGCAAGCACACTAGCACCACTAGCAGCCACGGCGCGATCAGCACGATGATGTTCCAGATCTCGCGCCTTGTCCAAGCGCTCCAGACCGTGCGCCGCAGCGTGCTCGACTACTCGTACGCTGCGAGCGACCACGCCGCGCTCCTGCTCGCAGACGACGATGCTGGCGCCACAGTCGAGCGCCTGAAAGAGCAGCACGTGAGCAGCAGCAGCAGCAGTGAGAGCAGCAGCAGCCCGATCATCATTGCACAGGCGTTCCAGCCACAGGACTTCCTCAAACCTCACCAGCAGCAGCAGCACGACGACAACGACGACGCTAGTCACCAGCAGACACAGGACCAAGAGCAGCCGCAGCACGAGCCGCCACCGCCTGTGCAGCTCTCGCCAGAGAAGCCCAAGCTCAAGAAGAAGCGGAGGACGCGCGGACGCGCCGAGTCGATGTACACGAGCACCGTAACGATCGAAGAGTTCACGGTGTTGCCCGCGCGCGCGCGGCGCTCGAGCATCGCGAGCTTTGACGAGTACATGGACGTGCCTGAGCGCTACCAGAGCTTCGTCACGATCGAAGAGTACACGGTGTTGCCAGCGCGGCGTCCGAGCGCAGCCACGACACCGGCAGAGCCAGTGGAGCCAGTGAACGAGAGTGTCGATGTCCCAGTGCCAGTCGCCGAACAGGAGCTCGCAGCTGAACCAGCAGCTCCAGCCGCAGATGCCGAGTCTGCGCCGCTGTCACAGGCTCCAGCTCAAGTGTCAACGCCAAAGAAGTCGCGCACGCGGCGAAGAAGCAAGGCCGTGCGCACAGACTCGCTCGAGACTGCTGCTGCAGCGCCAACAGAGGCACCAGCAGCAGATATGCTGACTGAGACGGTCCCAGAGCCAGCCTCCGTCATTGCAGCAGCCACTGATGCACAACAAGAGGTGCCGCTCAGTGTGGTCGACGAGACGACCGTCGCAGTAGCAGCAGCACCAGTTGATGATGACGACGCCGAAGCCGAGGAGCAGCCGCAGGACAGTGCGCTCGCAAAGCCGCGGCGACGACGCGGGTCGCGACGCCGTTCGCGCGCGCGCCGCTCTGCGCTGTCGCTGCCCGAGCGCCTTTCGTGCTACGACGAGTTCCTCTTACTCGAACCCGTGCTGACGAAGCGCGCCATGACGCTCCCGACGACAGTCGCAGACAAGAACCACGCGCTGTACGTCGCAGAGGCCGCGCGCGTGCGCGCGCTGCAAGCCTCGCAGCTGCCGATTGAGACTGCGAGCATCACGACTCCGGCGATCCGACTCATGGTCGACGAAGTGAACACGCAGGTCGCGCGCACGCACGAGGCGCTCGCGGCGAACTGGGACTTCCTCGCGTCGCTCACACCTGTCGTCGAGCTTGCGTCTGAGACAAGCAGCGAAGAGGTTTTCAGCAGCAGCAAGCACGAGCACGCGCTGTCGCTCGACAGCACCGAGGTCGACGACGACGAGGACGCGCTGCGGTACTCGGAGCTCGACGGCGACATGGACGTCATGGACGACATGGACATTGACGATAGTGACGACGCGCGCTATGGCGACGTGGACTACGACGACCACTACTACGCGTACCACTCGATGTCGACGCCGTGCGTGTGAGCAAGCAAGACAAGCAAGCGAGCGAACCCGTCCGTCGTTGCAGTAGTCGCAGTAGTCGTAGTTCCAGCAGCCCAGTCAGTCACAGTCACAGTCACAGCCGTCGTCATCGTCAGCGTAGTAAGTAAGTTAGCGCACCGGCCGCAGCACTAGCGAGTGCTAGCGAGTGCGGACCAGGTGAACGCATGTATTCGATCCGTTCTACAAGAGCAAGCAACAACCAAAACAACAACAACAGGAGCATGTTGCTACTGCTGTCTACAAGACACACAAGATACACTTGCAGCAGTCTGCTCGCCATTCGTGTGTGCACAAGCCCAACAACAACAACAACGTGCTCGGTCATGCGCGGGTCGTGCAAGTCGCTGACGAAGAGAGCCTGAAGAGCGCTTTGCAGCGCAGCTGCCGCGTGCATCCGCTGCATCTGATCGCTCGTGCTCGGCGACGACGTCATCATCCCACAACGCACACACAGCACAGCATGAAGCATGAAGCATGGAGCACAACGTAGCAGGACACAGCACCGGTACACCATCCATCGCTCGCAGAGAGCCAAGCAAGGGAGCAAGCGTAGCGAGAGCGTCGTGATGCAGGCAGGTGCTGCTTTTTCGAACGACCAGGAGGGTCCACAGGTGATCACGATGTCTCTCGCGGCCGAAAAATGTTGCTCTGCTGCGCTGTGTCGAGACGACTCGACTCGACTCGAAGCCGTGACGCTGCATCATGCCGAGTGACTGGTGCTGGAGCTCCTCGCGCAGGCGCAGTTGCTCGCTCGCTCGCACTCGCTCTAATGGGATTCCTCCTCCTCTTGTGTCCACGCCGCCTTCGCCGCCGTCGTTCAGAGGCACTCAACTCGACACACACTCTCGCGCTCGAGTGTGCTTGCCTGCCTGCCTGCCTCTGCTCTTCCGACCTTGTTCCTTCTTCTTCTCTCTTCCGACCGACCCCCTTCTTCTTTGCTGCGGCGATGTTGCTGTGTGCCTTGCCTTACCGTACCAGTCGCCTGTTTGACGCCATCGCGTTGCATTCAAGACGACATCGCTGGGTCATCATCAGCAAGTGATGCAAGGCTCAACGTGCAAGGCGCTCTTTACAGTCGCTGCAACAACCATGGCTCCAGCAACACTTGTTTGCTTGTTGCTTGCCAACTTGCTTGCTGCTGTCAAGCACGTCCACCAGCAACAACACACTTGCAAGCAACTACAACAACATGCCTAACAAGACAAGACCACAGCCAAACGATAGACAGACAGACAGACAGACAGACACAGATAGTGGATCACTTGTTTAGGAACGCCATGAACGACGAGTACGCGCGCTCGAGGTCAAAGCTGAGCTGGCGCGCCTGCTCGTCGTCGAGCTCGTCCGACGCGCGCAGGCCGTTGAGCGTGCGGAGCCAGCCTTCAATGGCCGCGCGGCCGTCAAAGTCCGGCGGCAAGCCGCTCACTTGCGTCAGACTCGCCATCATCTCGCTCACGAGCGGCTGGATCTCGTCCACGGCGCGGATGTTGAGCTTGAGCACGTCCATGACCGTGATGAAGCTCTGCACAGTCTGCGCGACGTTCACCGAGTCGGTCTTGCGGTTCGTCGTGTTGTGCACGACCGTCGCGGGCACGCCGATGCGCACGAGGCGCTCGAGCGCGCGCGGACAGTCGAGCCGGTACTGCGCAATGAACGCTTCGATGCTCGCGAGGTGGCCGCTCAGCCGCAGCGCGTTCTCCGCCGTCTTGAACTGCGAAATGAGCTTCGTACACGCCTCCGTGTACTGTGTGCGACCACAGCGTTGGATCCAGCGTTCATGGTGTTTGTTCAGTTGTTCATGCCGTCAGTGGATCGATCTCGATACGCGCCTAGCGCATACAAAAGCACAGAGCAAAGACCAAGTCGTACCTCATCCGGTGTGATCGCATCGCGGACATACGCAGCTTCGAGGTGTTCAGTTGTCTACGAGCAAGCGCAAGAGCAAGAGCGGCAGATGCGATGTGAGTCTTCACATAGCAGCGAGTGTCGTGAACAGAGCCAAGCAGTGGCTCCTTGTCAATCGATGCAGCACCTTGATGATAACATAAGACAAGCGATTGTAACAAGTAATAGAAACACGACATGCTGCAAAGTACTTTGCAACATGTCCCCAGCGACAAATAATTGATACATAATCTATTAAAACCTATTCTCTGATCAATCAATTTCTCATTCTCGAAAAAATAGATAAAGTATCGATTAAAACCTAATTTTTATAATGATTGATCCAGTTTTTGAATACAAATCTTCATACAAATTTCTGAAACAATAGTGATAAAAACAAGTTTTGTTATACACACGTCACAATTGCATAAAATTAGCTGTTTTAATTATCTAGCCATAACAGACTTCGGTATTTTCATATATAGACAAGTCTTCCGAATCTGCATTTGCAACTATGCTGGAATTACATACATAAAACACTCACCGACAACCAAACAAGCAGATTACTTCTCGATGGCTAGACACCAAGGGCGCACGAGCATCAATGGCGTGCATGCGCTTAGCAAGAAGTACTCAAGAACGCAGTACAAGTTCGAGTTCAAGAATGCAGCACTCATAAATCGTATATTTGTACAGGCACCATTCTCATTAGTAAATACTGTAATAACTAATAACCTGACGAATTTGTTCATACCAAGTCTGAAATCTTTTGTCCACTCATTGGCAATTATGCCTAGCAGCGCGACGCGTGTACGCCTGACCGCGCAGCAGAAGCTCCAGCTATGCGAGCACCACGAGCAGCACCCAGCGCTGTCGCTGTCGGATCTGTGTGTGTGGGCGTCAACTACGTTCCAGCTGCCCAAGCGACCGTCTCCTTCCACTCTCTCCGTCCTGTTCAAGGTGCATGGCTCAGGGAGCGGTGCCGCACGCAGCGCTGGCGCTCGACCGACACTCAAGACGATGCAGCCGGTCAGCAGTGATGCGCTCGAGCCCGCTCTCGTCGCCTGGATCGTTCGCTGCGAGCGTATGCAGCTCCCAGTTGCTACGTGGGCGACGATCAAGGCCAAGGCAGAGAAGCTGCGAGCGGCTCTGTTGTGCCCACCAGCGCACGCGCGTGGCGACCGACTCAAGCGCTTGAAGTTCAGCGACGGTTGGCTGCAGAAGCTCCAGCTCAGGCATGCCCTCAAGCCACGTCGAGTGCATGGAGAAGCAGCTTCAGCTAGCAAGGAAGCAGTGAAGGAAGGCCGTGCCGCTCTACGCGCACTAACAAGTCAATACAAGCCAGCCGACATATTCAACCTCGATGAAAGCGCCTACTTCTACTGTGCTGCTCCTGTGCGAGCCGTGAGCAAGTCGAGTATGGCAGAGCGAAAGGTCGGCAAGAAGCGGATCACTGTGGCGCTGACTACAAATGCAGACGGCTCGGAGAAGTTGCCGCTGCTGTTCATTGGCGCGGCAAAGCAGCCTCGCTGCTTCAAAGGTCGCACAGCCAGCGAGATTGGTGTGGAGTACATCAACTCGCAGAAAGGCTGGATGACGACTAGCCTCTTCCGCGCCTGGCTGAGCCACTTCAACGAGCGCATGCAGCGCGAACAGCGTCAAGTCCTCCTCCTCTTGGACAACGCATCACCACATAGAGTGAAGGACACGTTCTCGAACGTCACACTCAGCTTTCTCCCCCCAAACACTACGGCACACCTTCAGCCACAAGATGCTGGAGTGATCCAAGCATTCAAGAGCAAGCTCATCAAGATTCGCACTGCGCACATCGCCGACAAGCTAGATGAGATTATCGAGCGTGAAGAAAGTGAGGGAGTGGAGGTGAGGGAGCAAGAGCTGGCGTCTCTCTATGATGCTAGCGTTTTAGACGCTATGAAGTGGGCTCAAGCAGCATGGGACGAAGTGTCGAGCACTACCGTCGCCAACTGCTGGCGCCACACAGGCATTCTAGCAGAGGATGTGTTTGAGCTTGTTGCTGCATTTGAGCGACTTCGTGTCGCTCCACTGTCAATCTCGGCACTTGCCAAATAAACCTGTCGAAAACTTATCCCTTTCAAAGCAGATTGGCTCGCCTACTGATTTTGCTATTTAGTAATGAGAATGGTGCCTGTATATTAAGTGTCAATATGACATAGTTGGCATACTAGCTCCTATTCTTTTCTAAATTATTCTATTTATAATTGCTCCCATGACAAGACCATTATTTTTGAATCAATTGTGTGCTGTATACCGTTGCTTTGTTGGCGAACGTACACTTCTTTTGTATGTTGTCGTGTAAACCTATATACAAGCATTTCTCGTTCACTTTGAATCCCAATTTTGAGCAATATATATTTGAATTACTTAAATTATCTGTCGCCAAATTATTCAATTTATCAAAATAATTAGTGTAAAAGACATATATAAGACCTTTCAGAGCGCGTTTGTGGACGACTTTTAATATGTTTCCCTGTAAAGGAGGAATTAATGCTACCTCCAAAAGTGATAATTCGTTTAAAATTTGTCAGTTCATTGAAAGATATCAGGCGCTCCGCGCTGTATAAAATAATGATTCCTGCCACCAATTACATCATATACCCCAGTGACGTGGGGTAGTGTACTCGTCTGAGCTTCTTAGACCGGCGGCGTCGATCTTAGAAGTACGCAAAAAAAACAAAGGAATGAGTTTGTATTTAGTGCGTGTTTGGGAAAGTGTCCCGAACGAAGGGGAGGGAAGACGATCTCCAACCACAAACACATGTTGACATAATCCTTACATAGTGAGTTTCACGACGTAAGTCGCACCCTCAATAGGGAGCGGTCGTTCATTAAGAAAATATGCCTGTTCTTATAGCTAGCATCAATCAACACTAGGATTGCCTCCAGTAAGAAAGAACCCGACGCCCGCACCATGCACTTACGTCCGATACAAACCTCCCAATCACGTGTAGAACCTCAGAACGAAACCTTGGGCTAAACACTACCTTTCCTTGCTCTCAAAGTTATCACACAAATATTTCTTGGTTTGCGAGTTCAAAATTTCTCTATTGGCCGTGGTGATGAGTGATAAAGGAAATGAAAATATATTATCATATATATGTACAAACGAGTGTAAGATACGTACAGATTTGCCAAAAATTGCATCCAATACGTATGCCAATATTTGCTAACCATGTATCGGGGTCATCCGTACACTGCCGGATTACGTATCCGCGCGGAGCCTCTCATTGCATATGATGTTTTGGAGACCTGAGTCCTCTCTTATCCGATATTGAGGGATATCGGGTTAGAGAGTGGTCGTCTCCTGACCACTGGGTCTCCCTCACATTTATCACTATAGAAAAAACATAAAACTATAATGCAAAACCTCAGAGTTGAAATAGACACACAACGCGCAAGTCCCTCCTTGCGCGTCTCATGCTTCCTCAAGATTATAGTGTAAGCAAGTAACGTGGATCTCATCCCGTTACAAGCCGGCTACACTTTCGATTAATTGCAAGCCTCGAATTATTCTCTTTATAGTGTTGAACGGTACAGACATGATTTGTTTCGTCCTGTCAATCAAACTCGTTTCTCATCCGAACATGTTAGAGTACTTTAAATATCGTATCAACTTTTGAATGTAACATCAATGTCAATTGTACGATCCTTATAAAACAGGAGCATATATGACTCATCTTGGTTATACAACGACAAACATATACGCTGTTTGGGCAGAGCTGGACTCAGCACTAACTACGCCTTCACATCAAGATCCTTCTTAGTATATCATCACTCACTACTGCAGTCAACTGCATTCAATTGCACTAGGTAAAATGATTCCAGAAAAGGAAGGAACCGCGATAACATTAATTGCAAGTTAAATGCAATGGGTCTAAGTAGTAGTCAAAGAAACAACATGATCACGGAAAATTTTGCTGAGAAATCCTGACCATTGCAGACCATGTCGCGTAGGTCGTAAGCTAAAATTCTTTCCCACCCCTCTCTAAGTAGGGCATGTGACACGAAAACGGGTTGATGTCGTATTTTCGTCCGAGCTCACGTACCCCACGTACCTCGTTTTCCGTTGCGATCCACTCGACTTCGTTTGACGCCACCGCCCATACTTCAACATGTCAATAAATGTTGAAGTCATCACCTCCGCTTTGTCCGTGTCTAATTATGAAATTAAGACATATCCGCAGCCAATACATATCTTCCTGCACTCCATTCGCCAAGCTTCTCCGCACAAACCACACCACCACACGCCATACCACAACCACCAGCCAACCTCCAACACACGTGACGGCTTGTTGCGCATGGCGCTCCGATTGCGAGCTCCGCGCGTGGCCCACGTCCCTCGCACGATACTCTCCTCCGCAGTCCACCGCACCACCACCACCCAGGTTGTCCGCCGGTGCTCATACTTGCGCAGCTCCAGCGCATCACCGACTGGGTGGACAGTTGGCGCGAGCTCGGCGAGACGACCAGTGCCTTGCACGCGTCGCTGCAGACGTAAGTGTTGCTCGCGACCGTGCAGCGGGCTGTGAGCGCACACCAAGTCGATTGTGTGGCCGTGTTCCGAGGCGTGCTTGCCTTCAAGGACCGCGGCCACTCCATGCGCACCTTGCTAGCTTTCATCACGAGCGCGACGTCGACGCTGCGCGCGTGCGTCTACGCCTTCTCGAATAGGCGCTTGCTCAAGGCACTCAAGCAAGCAAGGGCATCCCACGTGTCAGTCCAGGTAATAATCGACCCATAAGCAACTCCAGCGCGAGTCCTCCACGCGCTCCGACGCGCGCGCATCGCAGTGCGAATGAAGACGAACACGGGCGCCATGCATGCGAAGTATGTCGTCGTCGACAGCTCTGCCGCCGCCCAAGGCTCGTTCGACTGGACGGGCACGACAGAGCGTACCAATGATGAAGTCTGTGCCTTTGCATCGCTAGAGGACGCGAAGAAGCTCTACAAGCGCTTCCTTAGTGTATGGAGGAAGTACACGTAGTAAAAATTTGGTGTTGTGTCAAACTGACATTAGGATTCCTTGTCAGACATGGTGATAGATATGTTGATCTGTGATTGGTAGATGTGGGATTTTAAGAGAGTATTGTAGTTGTGGTACCTAAAGATGCTACAAAGCTTGTTCATGCGTGATTGAGTTATCAATAGATCAGTGTAAGTGCTGCAAGTGATAGCGAGATGTGCAAGTCCTCAAGATTGACCGTGTATCTACATCTCTTTCGTTCTTGGTAGGATGTGGATGAGGCTAAAGATTGATGCTTAATGATGACTGTTGGAGAGTGATGTTGCAGCTACGTGTGTAGGTTACATGTTTTGCATAGTTTACTAGTGAAGTGCACGGCTGAGCCAAGGCATCAGATTGGCTCAGTCGTTTGGTGTGGGGGCACCAACCGGGTGGGCGCGGGTTCGATCCCCGCCGTGGTCAAGTTAATTATGGCTGACTACCGTGACCTGGTGTTTGGGGTTCACCAGAGCTTTGCCCCCCGAAGCTACGTCCCCCTCCACGCAATCGCCTTCCAATTTTGCATATGACACAGCGAAGTTTTTACCAAGGGTTTTTACAGAACGTAATTACCTGAAGGTAGGACACGCCACAGAGGGAGATACAAGGAAGGCAGGGTAGGACAGAGAAATGGGTGGCTGAGAGCTGCCAGCTCCAATCCACGGAGCCTAACGAATCAAACTCACTTTTCGGTTTTCCATCCCGGCCAAAAGCCGTCTTCATCTGAAGCCCCAAGCATCAAGTCATTCAACAGGTTATGAGCCCAAGCAACGACTCCGGATTCAAGGTTGAGCCTTTCGACGGCTCCAACTACGCGCTATGGAGCTACAAGATGAAGATGTACCTGATGTCGAAGGGATTGTGGGAGGCGATCACCAGCGAAGGCCAAGTCCAGCAGGCCAAGGAGCAGCAGGCGCACGCGGCGATCGTCCTCAACCTCAGCGACTCGCAGTTGATGCACATTGTCACTGCGTCGTGCGCAAGAGAAGCATGGTTCATGCTGGAGAAGTTCCACCGGACTCAAGACATGGCGAATCGGCTTTGGCTCAAGGAGAAGTTCGCGTCGTTCAAGTACACGGCATCGAGCATCAGCGGTCACGTGATGGAGCTTGAAGACCTCGTGATGCGGATGAAGAACGCGAACTGCGGGCCAAGCGAAGAAGACGTTTGCGCGGTGATGCTGCGAAGCCTGCCAGCAAGCTACGAGAGCTTGGTCCAGGCATTCCGCATGTCGATGACAAGCTTCAACTTCGGAGACCTTGTGAGCAAGTTGATCGCTGAGGAAGTGCGCCAGAAGGAGTCAGCAAGGGTCGAAGAAGCGACGGCGCTCCTTTCGAGCAAGAGGAATGGCAAGCAGCAGCCGAAGAAGCAGCATGGGCGGCGTACCAAGGGACCGTCTGGAGCATGCTTCAACTGTGGCAAGGTCAGCCACTATGCGAAGGACTGCCGCTCGAACCGAGGCGCAAGGGAAGCAACCCATGACCAGTCCAACGTCGCCTTCAACGCCAGCGAGGGGTTCGCGAGCGACTGCTGGGTCATGGACAGCGGGGCGTCGACGCACATGTGCAAGGTCGCGACGCATTCGAGGACTACAAGGAAGTGAAGACACCGCGCAGCGTGTCGAGCGCAAAGAGCGGCGCGAAGCTCAAGGTCCTCGGCCACGGAACGGTGAAGCTGCGCGTTTGGACGGGGTACTCGTGGATCGACGCACGTCTCGAGAACACTCTTCACGTTCAAGACCTGTCCAAGAACCTGTTCTCGCTCACGGCCGCAGCAGCACGGGGAATGACGGTGCAGATCACACGCAGCGAGTGCGTGGTGAAGCGTGGCGACACTCCTGTGGCCACGGGGAGGAAGCAAGGTTTCCTGATGTACCTCAACACCGACGTCGATGCGGAGTGCCACGCAGCCGAAGACGAGACCGAGCTCTGGCACCGACGGCTGGGTCACGCGTCGTACAGCACGGTGAACAAGATGATCAAAGACGGAAGGATCAGCGGCGCGGAGATGAAGACCGACGTTGTGTGTGATGTGTGCGCAACGGCCAAGCAAGTGCGCAAGTCGTTCAAGACGAGCGAGGAAGACTCAGAAGCCAGGGAGAGCGCGCGTTCGGACGTCGTGGTTTGCTCCGATGTTCTTGGCCCAATCACCCCAGCGTCGAAATCCGGCTTCAAGTACATCGTGAGCTTCATCATGATGAAGAGTCGGCATGTGACGATCTACCCGTTGCGCAAGAAGAGCGAAGTTCCAGACGCGTTCGCGAAGTTCTACCGAGAGATCAAGACGGCGACTGGGACGACGATCAAGGTGCTTCGGAGCGACAACGGCGGAGAGTACCGGAACGCGTCGATGGAGGACTTCTGCAAGAGCAAGTTCATCAAGCAAGAGTTCACGGTGCCGTTCAACCCTGAGCAAAACGGCATGGCGGAACGCATGAACCGGACGCTCGTGGAGATGGTGCGGTGCATGCTCAAGGAAAGCGGTCTCGACAAGTCGTACTGGTGCGAGGCGATGATGACTGCGGCGGACATTCGAAACGTGCTCCCCAACTCGTCGAACAAGAACTCAAGCCCGTTCGAGATGGTGTTCAAGAGGAAGCCGCGCCTGGACCACATGCGCGTGTTCGGTGCGCAGTGCTACGCGCACGTGACGAAGGAGAAGCGCAAGAAGCTGGACGACTCGGGCGTGAAGTGCTACTTTCTCGGCTACGCGAAGGACCACAAGGCGTATCGTCTTCTCAATGCGAACGACGGCTCAATCGTGATTTCGAGAAGCGTGACGTTCGCCGAGCACACTGTCGCCAAGGAGCTGAAGAAGAGCGACGAACGAATCATCGACATCATCGATGAAGAAGAAGCGGAGGCGCCGACAACGGACGAAGAAGCACGGACGCCGCCGATGCGGGCGCGCCAGGACCCTACGCGAGGCGAGCAAGAACGACCGAACGCTTCGGTTCCAACGCGAGGATCAAGTACTCCCGGACGAGACGGCGAAGAAGAGTCGATGGTGCGACCTGTTCGAAAGAAGCGAGGCGTGGTGCGCTACGACCAAGAGTTCCCGAACCTCCGCCGCGGCCAGTTCAACTTGGACGACTTCGAGGACGAATACGACTCGCTCCACTGTTTCGCCGCAGAGGAAGACGGAGAGCAAGCGTCCACGTTCGAAGAGGTGATGAAGAGCAAGCACAAGGACCAGTGGCTGCGCGCAATGGAGAGCGAGATGAAGGCGCTTGAAGATCACAAGACGTGGACACTCGTGGACATGCCGCCAGGAAAGAAGGCTATCGGCTGCAAGTGGGTCTTCCGAATCAAGCGTGATCCGAGCGGCGAGATCGTCAAGTTCAAGGCGCGCTTGGTGGCGAAGGGGTTCACGCAGCGTCCAGGAGTCGACTACAGCGAGACCTTCGCACCTGTGGCGCGCAAGGAATCGATCAACGCAGTGTTGGCGATCGCGGCGGCAGAAGACTTGGAAGCAGAGAACGTCGACGTGGACACGGCGTTTCTGTACGGCGAAGTTGACGAAGAGATCTACATGGATCAACCCGACGGCTTCGAAGACCAAGCCAGCCCGACGAAGAAGTGTCTGCTGCAGAAAGCGCTCTACGGGACGAAGCAAGCAGCGCGGCAGTGGAACAGCAAGCTAAGCCAGCACCTGGAGAACCAAGGTTTCAAGAGCACTGCAGCGGATCCGTGTGTGTTCGTCCGGGTGTCAAGCAACGAGTACAGCATCATCGTGATCTACGTGGACGACCTGATGCTGTTCTGCAAGACCAAGGTACACATCGAGGAGATCAAGAGTGCGCTGAAGGGAGAGTTCAGCATCAAGGAGCTCGGCGACCTCAAGTACTGCCTGGGAATCGAGATCCATCGCAAGCGTGACGACCAAGTGATCGTGATGAACCAGCGGGCGTACATCAAGCGACTCTCGGAGAAGTTCGGCGTTGAGAGCTGCAAGGACGTGCACACACCGGCGGACAGCAACTCGAAGCTCGTGACACCATCGCAAGAGGAAGAGTTCGTGCCCAAGTTCCCGTACCGCGAGTTGGTCGGCGCTCTGATGTACATCGCGACATGCACGCGTCCAGACATCGCACATGCCGTGGGCGAAGTGGCCAAGTTCTGCGAGCGTTACGACAAGTCTCACTGGGTGGCGGCCAAGCGAATCCTCAAGTACTTGAAGACGACTCAAGACCTCGGCATCGTGTTCAGCGGCACCAACAAGGGAGAGCTCGTTGGATTCGCAGACGCAAACTGGGCAGGCGATCTCGACACGCGACGCTCGACGACCGGATACGTCTTCTTCCTGAACGGCAGCGCAATCTCGTGGAAGTCCAAGCGCCAGCCGACGGTGGCAACATCAAGTACTGAAGCGGAGTACATGAGCTTGTACAGCGCAACGCAAGAAGCAATCTGGCTACGTCGTCTGCTCAAGGACTTGGAGTACACTGAAGAAGCCGCGACGACGATCTACCAAGACAACCAAGGGTGCATTGCGCTGGCCAAGAACCCCGTGTATCACTCGCGAACGAAGCACATCGACATCAAGTTCCATTTCCTACGCGAGAAGGTGGCGCGCGAAGTGATCGCCCTGGAGTACAAGCCAACCGAGGAGATGATCGCGGACGGACTCACGAAGGCGCTACCAAGGGACAAGCACACCAAGTTCGTCGCAGGTCTCGGCATGGCGGCGTGAAGAGGCACACTCAGCATGCACATCAAGGGAGAGTGTTGGAGAGTGATGTTGCAGCTACGTGTGTAGGTTACATGTTTTGCATAGTTTACTAGTGAAGTGCACGGCTGAGCCAAGGCATCAGATTGGCTCAGTCGTTTGGTGTGGGGGCACCAACCGGGTGGGCGCGGGTTCGATCCCCGCCGTGGTCAAGTTAATTATGGCTGACTACCGTGACCTGGTGTTTGGGGTTCACCAGAGCTTTGCCCCCCGAAGCTACGTCCCCCTCCACGCAATCGCCTTCCAATTTTGCATATGACACAGCGAAGTTTTTACCAAGGGTTTTTACAGAACGTAATTACCTGAAGGTAGGACACGCCACAGAGGGAGATACAAGGAAGGCAGGGTAGGACAGAGAAATGGGTGGCTGAGAGCTGCCAGCTCCAATCCACGGAGCCTAACGAATCAAACTCACTTTTCGGTTTTCCATCCCGGCCAAAAGCCGTCTTCATCTGAAGCCCCAAGCATCAAGTCATTCAACAATGACTAGTCAATACTATTGTGGTCAACGTACGCTGGTGATGGCATCTCGATGGCGACACCAAACTCGCTTGGTGAGATCGCATATGCCTTTGATTGGTTGAGCATGGCCAGAAGGACTGGATGGCGACCCACACAAGGTCGCTTATTAGACATTTACACAAACAACAGACAGTACAGATCGGATTATACTTCAGAAGAAATCTTACTAATAGTGTGTTGTCAATACATCGGATAATATTTGAATCAATTTCAGAAATACCCTACAGATGCTGTTAGTAAGACTGTTTGATTTACACTTGAGGTTTGTATGCACAATTGGACGAGCTCCGACTTCTCGAGCTTCTATCAGGTCGACCGACCGTTTTCTTCGAGGTCTCTCGCTCATGTGATCGCTCATGTTGTCGCACTCGAGTGCTCATAATGGTGTGCTCGAGTGCTCTCGATGCGTTCGCACATGGCTCTCCATGCACTCAAGCTGCGTTCATGTGAGTCAGAGACTCATGCTAGCAAGAGCAAACAGGAGGAGGAACGAACGACTTGCACAGGAGCTAAGCCATTTTGCAGCGGCACTTTGGCACTTTGGATCTGATCGGCCACAGAGGCAAATCTGCTTTCAAAAAAGCGCAGCCGCGCAGGCAGCTCGTTCGCGAATCTTGCCCTTTTTTTTCTATGGTGGGATTCCCAGCGCCGTACTGTCGCGCACACACAAACACGCTGTACCGTACGCGACGCAACTAAAAAACACACCCATTCATCCCACCGTCCGCGCCTGCCGCAGCAACATGAGCCATCATCATGGCACGAGCTGTAGCAGCACCTTCGTCCACGGCAGCAGCAGCACCGCTACGAATGACGTCGAGCTCGTGCGCGTGCACGCTGCTGCTGGCCTCGCGCTTGTGCGATCGAGCAGCAGCGGTTCGACCAAGTGGATCGCATGGCCGCCAGTGCCGCTGCACCAATCGCGCCAGCCGTCGATCGATCTCGATCCAGCGCACTTTGCACACAACGCACGCTTTCGAGTGACGCCGAGCGTAGATGGCCATGCGCCGCAGAACCTCTTGCTTCTCCTGCACGGACGCGGCGACTCCGAGGTGCCATTCGCAAAGCTGGCAGCGCAGATGGCGCTCCCGCAGACCGGTACGTCGTTGACTTGGTCGTTGTTGTTGTTGATGATGGCGTGTGCGTGCGTGTGAATCCAGCAGTGCTCGCATGGCGCTCTGCCGCCCAGCTGGAAGGTGACACGAGACCGCGTGGATGACAGACACCACGCCATGTGTGTGCTCATCCATCTCTCCATTACTCTCGCTGTGTGGACCTGCAGCTGCAGTGTCGCTGCGCGCGCCGCTCGAACTGCCGCTCGATCTCGGATACACGTGGTGCGACGACCTCGACGCCGACTACGACGTGATTCCGCCAGACACTTGCCACGCCAAGCGCAGCGCAAGGTGAGCTCGTCGATCCGTCGGTCTGTCTGTCTGCGCAAGCACTCGCTCGCTCATAGTCGATAGTTCATCGGTCGGTCGCACTGACGCGCACACGCCTGAGTCGATCGATAGTTTGCAAGCGGCGGCGCAGTATGTCTGGGCGTTCGTGCAGACGCTCCACGCGACGTACGCCTGGCCGCTCGAGCGCGTGTTTGTGTTCGGGTTCTCGCAAGGCGCGTGCATTGCGTTCGACGTGCTGATGGCGCTCGTGCCGCGCAGCGTGCGCCTCGGCGGCGTCGTGCTCGTCGCCGGCGGGCTCGTTCTCGGTCCCCACACTGCTGCGTACGACATGCGCGCAGTCTCGGAAGCCGAGACGCCGGTGCTCGCGATCAGCGGCGCGCTCGACACGCTGTACCCTGCAGCGCTGTCGACGCAGACGCAGCAGCGCTTCGAGCGCTCGTACGTGCGCGGCGCGTTCACGGCCGTCGCGGTGCGCAACAAGCAGCACACAATGATCGCCTCGGCGGCCGAGATGCGGCACGTCATGGCGTTCTTCGCCGCGCATCTCTATCTCAAGGACATTGCGCTCGCGCAGCGGAGCGACCTTGTCGAGATCCGCCTGTAGTCGACACGCTGTGTGTAAACGACATCACTCATGTCCAGCCATTGGCTTGATTGTCAATCTTGTCAATCTTGTCAATTCGTGACGGATGAATGACTGGAGCCATTGGCCACGATGTCCTGCACGAACGCGCCTCATGCACATGAACGGACGTGCACACGGAGCCGAAGTGTCCGTGCGATCGACATGCACGAGCTCAGATCCGCGGCCTTTTGTCGCAGCGACGATGATGCGACGGACGAGGCAATGCGGTTCGACACAGACGCGCTCTATCTATCTCTTGTATGCTCTCTCTTGTATGGAGCCTGCAGCTCACACAGCTCACTTCCCGATTGGCGGGCGACCGCTCAAGCACACGTACAAGTACAAGCCCAGAGGCAGCAGCAGCTCGACTCGAGACCGCAGCTCGTCCAGCGCCATGGCCGCGTGACCGCGACAACCGCAGTCACAGTCGCGACACACCACGGGAAGTCGCTCGCGCGATCTCGCACACACACACACACACATGTGCTGAGGATTGCGCGGGCGGGCGTCGCGACTGCATGGCCAGCGCAAGCAACGACAGCAGAGCGACCGAGTCGAGCAACGAACCGAGCGCGCGGCAGCCGCGCCGCGACGATGAACGAGTGCACGCGCTCATCAACGCGGCATGCTGCTGCGCGCTCGCGCGAGTGTGTTTTGCTGAGGAGCGCGCCGGATCCGCACAGTACTAGCACAGGCTTGCTAGAGCCGAGCAGTGTTGTGCGGACGGCGCGCGTCTCGACCTCCTGCGCCACCCGAGAGCAGGGTGTGGCGCCTCGCCGCTGCGACTCGTCTCTATCTCGAGTCGCGGTGGCTCGCAGTCGTGGGGTTCACGCAGACGCGCTTGCGGTAGACCATGCTTTGCCAGTTAGTCGATGCCGACACTCCGCGTGTTGCTGCGTCCTAATCGAACAAGCATCCTACGTTTGCTATCTACTATCAGTCACTCGATCTGTTGATCGTTGTGTCCACTGCTCGCTCCTGATGCGCTCTCTCATACACACTTGCTCGCTCGCTCCTTCACCTCAAAGCTCGACACACATACACACGCTGGTCTGGTCTGGCGACAACAAGCTGCAGCGTGTCGACCATGGACGATTGGGTGGGCGGCCATGTCTGTATTGTAAGCATGTGCAGCTGCACGTATTGCTTTGCCTTGCGCTTGCCAGGTTTGCTTTGCTTTGTCCTTGCATTTGTTTACTTGCCCTTGTTTGCTTGCACTTGTGTTGCACGTGCTTGTTCTTGCCTTGTCTTGTGCCATCGATCTAGTCGCGAGCTGCGCACCGCCGCTTGATGTGCTGACGCAGCGCACTGGAGAAGTCGTCGAGCTCCTTGTAGGACGGAAAGTAGTTGACGTCAATGACGTAGAGCTCCTGCGTCGCGTCTGAGACGATCACGTCGAAGCCAAAGAGCGAGAGCCCGAGAGCTTCGCGAATGCGCTCGCCGATCGCACGCACTGCAGCAAAGATCTCGCTCTGCGTGCGGGCAACAGCAGCCGATGCGAGCGTCGGCGCTGCAGTCGTCGTCTCACTGTCGTCGTCGCTCGGGTGAAAGTCCGCAGCAGTCGGGTACTGCTTCTGCGTGTTAAAGTGCACTTGCGCAGCGCCAGCGCGGAGGTTCGGGAGCGACCGGCGCTCTGCGACGTTCACGAGGTCGCCGAGCACGTAGCCTTTGAAGA
Source organism: Pythium guiyangense (assembly GCA_003730235.1). Lineage (NCBI taxonomy): Eukaryota > Oomycota > Peronosporomycetes > Pythiales > Pythiaceae > Pythium > Pythium guiyangense. Next base: position 250,586 of record QXDM01000092.1, read on the forward strand.
GCCGACCCGAGTGGTTGATGAACTCCTGTCAGTGGTGCGATACGATCGAATGCGATAGTCCGTCAGTCAGTACGCCGGCTCACTTAGCCTATGCAATGCAATGGTGGCCAAGCGATGCACAAGCACAGCGACGTACTTGGTACAGCGCTGGGTACTCGACGTACTGGAGGTCTTCGCGCTGCGTGACGACGCTCATGAGGTGCGACCGATCCGTTGCTACACACACGCAGTACCCACAAGCGCTTGTGTGAGTAAGTGACAAGCCAAGAGTCAACGCGTTTGCCTCGTCAGCCCTGGCGCCAGCTCGCACATCATGCGATCACTTGAGGGCGCGAGTCATGACAAGACACAAGAGAGAGAGCTACGCACCGCAGGCTTCGACCGACTTGCAAATGAGCGGGAGCGCGATCGTCCCGGCGTCGACTGCAGCGCAGAGCGCGTCAAAGTGCGCGCGCGAGCGGATAGCGTGGAACTTGGGGACGCTGAACGCCACACGCTGCGCCACGCTCGCTTCCGTCTTTCCAGATGCCTGTACCTGTGACTGCTCGTGCTGGAGACGCACGAGCATCTCGCACGCTTCGTAGCGGTCTGTGAGCAGCTGGACGCTCGCGATCGGGTCAATGACCGTCACGCGCGGGTTCTGCTGCGCGTACTCGTGCATGAGCGCGAGGCGCTGTGCTGCTTGCGGGTCGCCGAGGCGCGCAAACACCATCTCGTGCGCGAGCTTGTGCAGCACCGCGTCGAGCTTGCCGTACTTGTGCGTGATGCTCTGCGCGCTCGTGACACTCGCGTCGTAGAGATCGATGAGCACAAAGCGCACGCCGTCGCGCGTCTCCTGGAGCACGTCGCGCAAGTGCTCGATCTTTTTGGCCGGGAAGATCACGCCGACCACGATGTCGTCAGTCGCCATGCTGTCTGTTGTGAAGGTGTGTATCGCGTCACTGCAAATGAATGAGCGACCGAGCGAGGTGCTGCGTGGGTGAGGATGTCTCGATGACAACAAAGTTGAGGACGACAAACCAAAAACACGTGGACATTCAATTACAAAATTGGCCATGCAAAGCTATGAAATACATCTAAATAGACTATATATTTAACAAAAAGTCTGTAGTTGAAGGTATCTTTACCAAATTTCATATTTAGACGTTGCAGCAAGCTCAGACGTGCTCGAGGTGCTGCTGCCTTCCAGCAGTGCCCTTACTCATCCACTTCCACGTTAGAGGACACTAGAGAGCAGCCGTGTGTGTGCATGTGTTTGTGCGTCGCTGTATAAGAAGCGCTCATATCGTGAATGTCCGTCCTCCTAGTGTTTGTTTCGCTCCAACTACGATGCCAAGAACTTCTTGGTGTACTCGTCAGCATCGATGATCTCGAAGCGATGCGCGTTGAGTGCGAGCTCAGCGCCAATCGCCAAGTGCGCGAGCGAGAAGTAGCTCCCGTCAACGCTCTTGTAGCGTCCGCGCTCGAGGAACTTGCCGTTCACGACGCCCGAGTTGCGCTGCTCGGGCTCGTAGATCGACAGCGTGTCGTCCGTGAGGAAGAACGTGAGGATGAAGCGCCGCTGCTGCTGCTCCTTCCGACTCGAGATCATCTTGACCGAGAAGCGCAGGAGCATGCGGTCGAACTCGGCCATCTTCTTGAAGTCCTTGCGCGGCGGCTTGGGGCAGAGCGAGTTGCACGACCCGAGCGAGTCCTCCTCAGTGCCGTACCCGTTGTACGCCGGCGGTGCCGGCTTCGGGAACACTGGCCGCGCAATCACAGTCGCAGACGGCTCTGCGAGCTCGCGACCCCACGCCATTCGGTAGTAGTCGCGCGTGTACGGATCGGCGTCGACGATGCGCATGTCTTTGCCAAAGACCTGGAGCACGGCGCCGACGTAGAGGTCCTCTTCGTTGTAGTAGCTCTCACGACTCGTTGGCTCCTCCACGCCGCGGTCTTGCTCATCCGCGAGGCTCTCGTGCCAGTTCTTGAGCACGCGGCAGCGACGCAGGAGCTTCGGAAACGGGTCGCGACCCGAGTTGGCAGTGTGCACCTCTTTGAACTCGATCGTGTCGTCTTCGAGGAAGTAGTCGAGCACGTACGTCATGAGGTCGCCGTAGAGCTGCGAGCGCACGTCGTACTCGCAGTGGAACGACAGCACCTTGCGGTTGTTTGCGAGGAACTTGCGCTTCTTCTCGCTCTGGAGACTCGATCGGTTCGGGTTCCCGAGCGATGCCTCCATGTACGTCTTGAGCGGGTACCGCACCTTGCCGTAGAAGTGGTCGTGGTCGCCGCCGCACATGCGCGTGATCTGCTCGCGCGTGAGTGTGTACTCGTCCTTGGGGAGTGCGATCGTCTGACCGACGTCGACGCCGAGCGTCGTCGCGTACCACTCGCGCGTGAATGCGTCGCACTCGTAGAGCTTGAACGAGCGGCCGAAGATCGAGAGGTCCATGCCAATGCGCAAGTCCTTGGACGAGTAGACCGAGCCGTCGGGCTTCGGGAGCCGACAGCGCTTGAGGAACGTGCCTTGCGGAATGCCGCTGTTCTGCACGCGCGGCTCGATGATCTCGAACGTCTCGTCGTGGAGGTAGAGCAAGATCGTGTTCTTGCGCAGCCGCACGATCTCCAAGTTGCTCTCGTCCACGCTCTCGACGTAGAAGCTCTGGAACCGGAGCACCTGCGAGCACGTGGCAGTCAGTTGTTAGCTCTGATCGCACAAGTTGCCATCTTCACCAAGCAGAGAGTCAACGATCGGCATTCATACACGCATAGTACCTTGTTGACGTTCTGCGGTGCGAACTTGCTCTCCTGGAGTGGAGTGCCGAGCTTGCCGCCAATGTCGCGCGCAGTCGTGTCAAAGTCCCGCGCATCTGGGAGGTCGCTCCGAGTCGTGAGCTGATTCAACTGACTGAGCGTGCTATCGATGCGGAGGTGGCTCTCCACGAGCTTGAACCGCTGCGGCTTGAGGTGCGACTTGAGACGCGGGTCGTAGTTCGTCGCACCGAGCAGCGTGTTCTTTGGCGCAAACGACGACGTCATCGTGCAGGTGTGTGTCCTTTGAGCCAACAAAGCGCGTGCGATGGACTGGCTTGAGTGCTCGAGCGCGACGCTTTCGTGTTCTGCGGCGCCGCAGCGCGAGGCGGTGCGAGTGCGAGTGATGCGTGTCAAAGGCAAGGTCAGAAGCTGCTATTTCGAGAGCAAGCAGCTAAACTTGTAATGTCATTTTTGTAATAAACGAATGTAGTGTGGTCATTTCTGTAGCACCAGCTTCAAGATACACATCATTAGACTTGCACATGAACCGATGGCGTCAGGCGATCTCCGTTGTCAAGCACGTCTTCGGCAGACAGCGAGCTAGTCAAGGACAGAGGAAGCAACAAGAGGTGGTGACTGACGAATGAACTGAGTGTGTATGGATTCGAGTCGGTGGTGCGTCGTCCGACACACTCGCTACACGTAGTGCTGCACTAAAGAGAAGAGCGCAGCGGAGCGGAGCGATGGCAGACCGCCAGAGCGCATCCATTGCTGCTACTCGCGTTTGCTTGAAAGTCGTATGCGTCACGCCGTTGACGACGACATCAGTGGAGAGAAGAGAGACGGTCGGCAAACTGCAGGTTCGACGCACTTGACAGACTGGCTTACGCCGCCTTCGCGAGCGCCTCGGCCTCCGAGAGGTGGCTCGGGCGAATCGAGTTCTTCACGCCGAGGCACTCGAGCGCAATGTGCGCCGCCTTCTGGCCCGAGATCATCATTGCGCCAAACGTCGGACCCTATCGAGCGAGCATCGCACAGCAGTCACACAGTCAGTCAGAGCCAGCAAACACCAAGCGACACAAGCCAGCAGTTCGCTCGACGTACCATGCGCGGCGCACCCTCGAGCTCCGCCACTTCCATGCCGCAGACGATCATGCCCGGGACGATCTCCTTCGTGCCGTTCACGATCGCGTCTTCCGCAGCCGCCATGTCGAGGCAGCCCATGCCCGGGACGTGGTTCACCATGCCGATGTTCTGGAGACGCTTGACGCCCGATGCGCCCATCGGACCGTCGTGGCCGCACGCGCTGATCAAAACCTTGCCCTCCATCACGTTCGGGTCCATGCAGCTCTGCGTGCCGTGGTTCAGCGTCACGAGCGTCCAGTTCGTCACGACGCCGCCGACGCGGCCGTTCTTGATGATCAGGTCTTCGATCGCAGTCGCGTTGAAGAGCTTGACGTTCGGCGCACGCAGGAGCTTCGACATGACCGTCGACGTGAACAGCGCCGCGTGCTTGATCACGACGTGGTTCTCCGTCGATTCGTACGGAATGTCGAGCTCGTCGAGGAACGCGTCGGCCGGCTTGCGCACGATCATCGACGAGAAGAGCTGGCCGCCGAGCCACGCGCCGCCGCCCGGAGCGACGCTCTGCTCGATCAGCGCCACGCGCACATTCGGGTACTTGGACAGCTCGTACGCCGCGACGAGACCAGCCGAGCCGGCGCCCGCGATGATCACGTCTGAGTCCGCAAAGTCGTACATGTCCTTGAAGTACCGCGTCGTCATCTCGCGCGACACCTCGGCCTCCTTCACCGGACTGGTTGTCGCCATCGCCGTCGAGAGCGCACATACAGATAGACACACACACACACGTCGCACATGTTATGTCGCGTACTCACGGCCTCCGCTCTCTGCAGCAGCAGCTCGCGACGACACATACGCGAACGTGTAGTCGTCAAACGGCGTCTTGCGCGCCGCCGTGTCCTGGAGCCACTGCTCCGACGGCGCGGACGCACTACCCGCGCGGTGGAGCACGGCGCCAGGGCCGACCGTGGCGAACGAGCGCGCGCTCACTGGCGCGACGCGCGTAGCAAGAGACTTGATGACAGCGTGCATGATGGTGATGATGGTGGTGGTAGTGGGAGTTGATGTGCGAGCTGATGGATCGTTGGATTGTCGATGGTCGATCGCCGGCAGCAGCAGCAGCAGCAGCAGGATGGAGGAGGAGGAAGGAGAGTCCACAACGTCAACACAGCAGTCCCTACGCCGGTATGACCCGGATCAGGTTCTTAGGGTATGATCTCAGCCAGTCGACGAATGGAACTGGTCCATCGCCGTCATGGCACCCCTCGCTGGAAGTATGTTAGTGCTTGCCACGCGCATGCAGTCACTCCTTCACACATGCAGTACACGCAGCAGCATCGATCTTGTCGAGACAGACACATGCAGTGCACTCGGATCTCTCTCTCAAGCGAGCGAGACTACCGATCGACCGATGGATGGAGAGAGTACGGTACCAATTCGACGAGGAACTGCGGCGAAGGCTGGAAGACTTGAGGCGAATGGAGCGAAATCGCGAATGGAGATCGGAAGCGCAGCGAAGTCGAGGTCGTCGCCATCGAAGAAGTCATCGAGCATCGAGCATTTGTATGGTCCTTGTGCGTCTGGATACTCGGTTGAAGTCATTCGCGAGAGTGGCCGTTCGTGACCGTTAACTACTTGATCATTGTATGCGGTTCGAAATGATGGGTAAATCGCGCTTTTAACAGTTTGATTGCTCAAATGCTCAAATGCTCGTGTACATGCGGTTACTCTTCAGTGTACTCGCTGTTTCATTTGAATAAAGTATTGACAGGCACAAGTTACGCATAGAAGGTACTCAAAGTGTTACACTCAAAAAATATGTTTGGTTGATTGGCGTGTTTGGAAGGACAGGCGCCTCGTTTCTGTGCCATGTCACTCAATCAAGTTTTGAGTGCCATGTCACTCAGTCAAGGTGGTCAATACTAGTAAGAATTATTAATTGTTACGAAATAAGATCATGAATTTAGTTTTGCCCAACCACCCTCAGTTATATCTCGCTCGCACCAACACCTTGGCTGCCAGACGCACATTCGCGGCCAGCAGTCGAACAAACTGAGGATGTGGGCGACATCGGCATCAACGACGAGCGGCAGTGCGCCTGCAGTCGCCGCGACGTTTGCGCGGCCGACGCCTTCGTCATCGTCATCGTCTTTTGCGAAAGCAACAACTGGCGTGACGACGACTGTCACGTTCGCTCCATCCAGTAGCAGCAGCGCGTCTGCTCCAGTTGCTGCGTCGTCGAGCTCGACCATGAACGGCAGCAGCGGTAGTGACGACTGGTCACTGCGCAAGAACCTCGAGCTCTGCGGCGCCGTGCTGCCGCCAGTGTACGCGGACGTCCACACGGACGCGCACCTCAACACGTTTGACGTGAATGAGAGCGGCAACGCCGTGCTCTTTAGCGACACCGGGCGTCTGTACGTGCTCAACCTCTTGCAAGTCGCCAAGAAGCCGCAGGCGTCGGCTCCAAAGCAGCAGCAGGCACCGATCGCGTCGCACTCGCTCGCGCACGTGACGCTCGACCCGCCGCTGCCGCCTGCAGAAGTGAAGCAAGTCGAGCAAGTGAAAGTGAACGCGAGCGGCTCGCACGTCCTGCTCATTGCGCGCTCGTGGGTCAAAGTCGTCAGGCTCCCAGCAGACCTCTCGGACGCGCTCAGCCGTGCAAATGCAGTGAGCCAACAGACGCAGCCGCAGGCGTTCAAGAAGACGCCAGCGTCGCCGTCGCTTTGTTTGCGCACAACCGGCGCGTCGAGCGCTTCAGCGTCCACTTTGCCGACGGCGCGTCAACGGAAGTGACGCTCGACGCGGCTGCCAGCAGCAGCAGTGCGAGTCAGAGCGACCTCGAGCGCGTGCAGCAAGCGCTGAGCGCGCAGCAGCCGTCGAAGCGCCACGCTCCAGTCGCGTGGATCTCGCGCGACGTCGGCGCTGCGACGGTGCGCCAAGTCGGGTACTTTGGCGCCGTGCGGCAAGCGGCGTGGCACCCGCTGAGCGACGCGCACGTCGTCGTGCTCTCGGACGCCGAGGAGCTCACGGTCTTCCACACGGTGCACGACGTGTCCAAGCCCGAGCAGCGCCACGTCTTGGACTTCCCGAGCAAGGCCCGCGTCGCGAGCGGCAGTGGCACTGGCCCTGCTGCGACGTCGACTGCGTTTGCGTTTGGCTCGCCGACGCGGCTCTGGGACGTCTTCACGGTCTACGTCCTGCGCTCGGACGGCTCGGTCTTTGCGCTCTGTCCGCTCGTGCCGTTCGACTGTCGCGTGCGCCGCAGCGTCGTGACCGCGCTCCGGACCGAAGTCGACGCGCACTTAGCGCTCTGTAAGCGCAAGCTCGAAGACGCAGCAGCAGCGAGCGCACTCGTCGGCGTGACGACGAGCAGCACCAAGAGCGCGGCCGTAAGCGAGCACCACGCGCTGCTGGCGCAGATCGCGGAGCTCAAGTCGCAAAAGTACTGGCTCGACGAGTCCTGGACGCGCGACGACAGCGGCGACCGCCCGACGACCGACGCCGAGATGGTTCGGTGCGTGAAGCCGCACATCAGCGGCATTTCGCCCGAGACGTGGCCGCTCGCGCTCCAGGGCAGCGTCGAGGTGACACCCAAGTCGGTCATTGAAGGCAAGCACAACGTCCGCGGCGGCTCGGCGGCGAACGCGCTGCTCGTCGTGCCGTGCCCAGCGCCGCGCAGTAGCGACAAGCGCGTGAACATGGCGCCGTTCCTCGTGCGGTCGTACACATCGGGCCACGTCGAGCTCGTGCTGCTCGACGCGCCGATTCGGCCGCAGTGGCAGAGCGGGCGAGCGAGCGGCGCGGGTCGGAAGCTCCCGGCGCTCTTGCTCGAGTGCCTGAACCTCGGGATCGACGACTCGGGCGGCAAAGCCGTGCTCGAGCGCGACGTCGCAGACCCGCGACTGCTCTACTGCTTGCACTCGACTGGCGTGCACGTGATCAACGTGAGCTGGGTCTTTGCGCTCGCGGGCGGCAAGCACTTCGACGCGCTGCCCAAGAGCTCGGCGCGCCACATCTTTAGTGTCTCGCCTGGCGCTGGACCGTCGACGCCATCGTCTAGCAGCAGCGCGACGGTCTCGAACATTGTCGGCGCGCGCGTCGTGAAGAACGTGTTCTTTGGGCACTTGCTGCTCCTGCGCCTCGCGTCCGGCGCGTTCGAGGTCGTGAACGTGAGCGCCGCGTCCAGCGAGCTCCTGAAAGGCGTGCTCGACAGCTCGGACGCGAGCGCAGCCGACGATGCGCTGGCAGCCAAGCCGTTTCCCAAGCTCCCAGGCGCGCTCGCGCCGATCGCGTCGTCGACAAAGACGCGGAGCGCGCCTGGCGCGAGCAGTACAGGCGTCGCTGCTGCCGTCCGCCCGTTTGCCGACATTGTCGAAGAGCGCGTCGATGCGCTCGCTGCGCGCGGAACGCGCGTGACCGGCCAGACGCTCCTGTCCGAAGTCGACGACGCCGTGCTCGCGTTCGTGATCGAGCGGATCAAGATCCTGCTTGAAGACGTCGCGTACATCGACGAGATGGACACGCTCATGCGCGATCGCTTGCGTCTGCACGCCGAGATGCGCGCGACGCAGAGCGAGAAAGTGATTGCGGTCGCGCAGAGCATCTCTGCGGCGACGGCGTCGCTCTCGGCGGTCCAGGACAAGATGGCCCGCGCGCTCGCAGTGCAGCAGAACCTGCGCAAGCGCGCGGCCGCAGTGCTCCAGGCCGTGAAAGAGAACCAGCCGACGCTGTCGCGCGCCGAGCGCGAGCTCAAGACCGAGCTCGAGCACATGAGCATCGAAGTGCGGCGCATGAAGCCGCGCGTGGCGCAGCTCACGGTCTCGGGCCAGCGCATGGTGCGGTCGCTCGAGACGTCGTCCGCGTCAACAGCGTCGTCATCGTCGCGGCACCACGCGCTGCTGAGTGCGTCTGTGAGCGCTGGCGGTCTCTCGGACGAGAAGAAGCGCATGTGCTTTGACGTCTTGCGCGCCGAGACGCAGCTCATTGACGACACGAAGGCGCTGATCGAGGACATGACGGCGAGTCTCCAGCGCCTCAAGACATGAGCGCAAGTGAGAGAGATTGAAGGAAGGCAAAGGACAGCGGTGAACGACTCCCACGAGCGAGCGAGCAGTAGTGAAGGAAGAGGCAGTCAACAGGAAGGAACCACAGCGCTAGGCAGGAAGGACGCGTCTGAATCACAGTGATCCACTGCGACTCCATCGGCCGATGCACTGACGAAGAGCTATGGAGCTATGGAGCTACTGGTGCCTGCAGCACCGTCTTGAGGCGCGGAAAGCGCTGGAGCTGGACAGCAATGTGGCGCGCATGGACAGTCTGTGCGTCCGTCCCAACGGCGCAGTACGTGGCGACTCGTGTGGACACGCCCGTGGATCGTCTCGAGCTTGCCACGATGCAGGAGCTTGAGCAGCGCGTGCTCGTCGAATGCACTGTAGCAACTCGCAAACTTGTTCGACTCGAGTTCGCTGCGGGCAGGACTTCGACGCGACGCGGTCGTGTCCTGGCGCCGCAGACTCCCGCGCAGCGAGTTGAGGGTCTTGCTCGAGCCTTGGAGCGACACATACGTGGTGTTGTCAGGTGCGTACGTGTCAACCAAGTCGAACAAGTCGCCCTCATTGTCGTCTTCAGCGTCGCCATCGTACACAACGGAGTCGCCGTTATCGTCGCTAGTGTCGTCGTCGTCGCCGCCTTTGTCCCTGAGGCAAAGTGCGAGCTCGTCGTCCATGATCTGCTGCATCGTCTTGGCAAGCGAGACAAGCGAGAGTGCGCTGGCGTCGGACGAAGCGAGTGGCGCAGTCGGCGATTCAAGATGACGAGGCTGGGACGCTCGTGGTGGTGTTGCTGGTGGTGTCGACATGGTCCAGACGAAGACGAAGTGGCTGAGCGGAGAGGTGGCTGAGTCGAGTGTGCAGCACGAAGCAAGTTGTCGAATGACCTAACGATGTGGACGGGTGCTTGCGACTGCTTCTTGATCTCGTTGTGTCACGTTGTCAAGAGCGAAGGCTCAAGGCACGAGAGCGTAAGTCAGGTCCAAGTCAATCCGAGCAGTGTCAGAGCGTCGTCCCAATGGAGCACTTCATGACCTGACAGAGAGTCACAGGGATGACACAGATGCTTCTCGAGTACAAGCACCTTCACTCGTCTATGGCAGCGCCAGTCGATGGGTTCTCTACGCATCTAAAGTCACAAGCACTGGCGCACTCGACCACACACTGCGTCGTCAGCCCTGATGCCTTTCAACGCCCTTCCGATGTCTTGTGCTCTACTTGAACGACAGCGCAGGATCATCGCTTCATTTCAAACACGCTCCCGAGCGCTGCTGCATGCGCTTCGGCTCCATCGAACAGCGTCGACGACTCAATCGGCTCGGTCTTGATCTGAGGCTCAGTCTTGATACGCGGCTCACTATGAGCAGATGTAGCGTCGCCGCTGCTCCGGTGCGGCTCCGAGCGCTCATCTTTGTCGGCTCGCAGCGTCTTCGCCGGTCGCACTGGCGCTCTCTCTGCTGCTCCTGCACCGTCGGCGTCGACGACTGGGAGTCGGTAGAGCGCATAGAGCACTGCGAGCACGACGGCTTCGAAGAACACGATGTTGAGAATCACGAGCACTGCAGTCGTGATTGACCAGTGGTACATGAGGTACCGCACGCCCGAGAGCTGCGCAATGATCGTGAGCTTCGCAGCGTAGAGCTGCACGCGCGGGTGGCTCAGTGTGAGCGCGATGGTCGTGAGCGGGTGCTCCTTGCTCTCGCGAAAGCCGTTGATCGCAAGGACCTCGAGGTGCTGCGCTGGCTCGGTGAGTCCGAACGCGTGCGAGACTGCGAGCGCACTCACGCGGAGCCACTCGACGAGCGCGTGCGACTCGTGCACGATCACTGGCCGCGCACTCGACGCCAGCGCTCTGCCTTCGAACGACGAGAGCGTCGTCGAGAGCATGAACATGCCAATGTCCACGTTCACGCGCGACTCGGGCACTGTGAGCTCGACCAGCACGTCGTAGTCGACGCCAGGGACGAGCAGCGACGCGGACGGCGGCGGGAGCGTCACGTGCGGCGACGCCTGCCACTGGTGCACGGGGCTGAGCAAGTTGAGCGTCGCGTGCGGCAGCGAGATGTCGTTGCCATCGCCAGACGGGAGCAATGCGTGGCGACCGTAGTCAAAGAAGATCTCTTGCTCGTGCAAGCGCGACGGGATCATGACGTAGTACACGAGGCTGTAGAAGAGCGTCGCTGTGGCAAAGAGGAACGACACGCCTGCGACGACTTGCGCAACGCGGGCGGCCCAGCTCGCCGCAAGCTGCGAGAGCTCGTGCAGCCAGCGCGTGACCTCTTCGATGCGGCGCGCGCGCTCCTCTTCTTTCACAAAGTCGGCTGCACCAGTTGGGAGCAGCGCGAGCAGCGCGCTCCAGGGCACCCAGCGACTCGCAGTCGCCATCATCTTCAGTTCTCACTTGTGCGCTCGCTTCTTCGCTTGCGCGTGCGCGTGCGCGTGCGCGTGCTTGTGTGTGTGAGTGAGGAGGTCGTCTCGCGCAGAGTGTGCTTGTCGTGGACTGCGATCACGAAGACCGAGCTCGTGCATTGCGACGCATTTCTGCACCGTGTCAAAACGACCTGAAGAAGCGACACAAAGGCGTCAACCTTGACACCCTTTGTTTTATCACTATTGACCGGTGTCCTTCGACGTCACATCAAGCAGCTCCAGCTCACCTCGCCTGGTGTTTTGTCTTGTCTTGCCGAGTGTGTTGCTAGTGCTGGTTGCTTGAGCTGCGTGCTGGTTGACTCGGTCTGACGCCCACGTTGTTTGTCGCCTCTGGTCATGTGACTGCGTCGATGGATGGATGCGGAACGACAGAGAGTCTCGATCGCCTGCGCTTTGACGTCGAAGAGGTCGTCAGGTTCCACAAACAAGCTGCTGTCGTGGCGCGATGAGCGACAGTGTCTTGTGTCTGTTGCTGCAGCGATAGTGCGAGGCGCATGTGCGAGTGGTGTGACGCGCGAGCACGTGCGATGGCGATCCGCAAGCAGCAATGCGAATAGCGACGACCGCCACGCTGCATTCGTTGGAGGAGCTAGTGCACGCCCAGTTGAGCGCATGTTGGAGCGAGCTCAAGTAGGAACGGACTTCAGCAAACAACATGACAAAGTGGATGGATGGATCCAGGAGACTGCGAGTACGACGAGTGCACAGCAATGGAGATGCGACGCGATGAGCAGCGTATGTGCAGTTTGCTTTGTCTTGGAACCTGTTGCTGGGACTGTTGCTGTCGGATGTATCATCATCATCATCATCATCACGCGTGTGTCAGTTAGAGTCGAGCTTGTTTGTCAGACAGGAGACAAGGTCCTGTGAGAGTGTGAGAGTGAGAGAGCGCGCACACCAGTCTCGAGACGGCGTGTGTTCGTAGGCTTGTGCGAGGTACACGGTGGTGTATTTGTCCGATCGACTGATGCACATGAGTGGCTGCTCAACACTGCGTCCTCGATCGACTTCGTTTGTGCTCGTGCGTTCGTTCAAAGCAGAAGAAGCACCGAGTTCCTCCGACACCTGTGTCAACAACACATCCAACGACGAGAAGCAAGCGAGCGAGTCGAGCAATGTGGCTACAGACGCTCATTGCACATGCACATGTAGCAGTAGTAGCTCTAGTTGTAGTGGCAAAGACTGGATGTGGCGATGTGAACAACAACAGAGACGACAGCAGTAGGAGCACCACTCTGCAGTAGCACATTTGCTTAGGCAAGACAAGACAAAGCAAGCAAGGACTTTTGTTTGGTCATTCTTTGATCGTTTGTTCAGACAAAAGAACGTTCGCGAGTGGTCTGTCTGTGATCCTTGAAAAACACGACAAAACTCGTCGATGTGTCTGTATTTCGCGACGTTTTCGACACATCCGAAGAACGCCATGACAAAACACAGCACATTCTCTCCGACAAATTGTCGTTGTTGCCGTTGTTGCTGATGGTGTTGTCACAATTGGTATTGCCACACTCTCACAGGTCGTCTCGTATTTTGTAACATGCATGACACAGTTGCCTTTCCTGCTCTTCACGAACTCGGCTGGGCTCAGCTCAGCTCACCTCCAAAAAGACCACGCTAGTAGGTAGACCGAGCGAGAGCACACCAAGCATCAAGCATCATGCCACTTCAGCAAAGAGCGAAGCGAGAGCATGCGTTCATAAGTCACAACCTCATGCTACCAACGGCTGACTGACTGGTCCTTTGTCGTCATCGCACACCTAGTTGGGACCAAGCTAGCTCGACTTGCTTGACTCGCTCGCTCAACGTCGAGAAGACACCAAAGAAAGCCAACAACCGATCGATCGCCTGATCATCGAGGCGAGTCAAGTCGAGTCGAGTCAAGTCAAGTCAAGCCGACTCAAATGACCCTCGATCGACTGACGAAAGGCAAAGCTCACAACCTCAGTCGTTGCCACTGCCATCATCATCACCAGAGGCAGCAGCAGCAGCAGATCCAACGTCAATTTGGCAGAGAAGGCATGCATGCGAACCGAGTCTCGAAAGCCATAGCACATCACAGCGCACCTCAAACACAACGCAACACAGCGCAACGCTCCAAACCATACACGACTGCTCAAAACATCGCAGCGCGCTCTTCGTCCTGGCGCTCGATGCACGCAGCGCTCGGACACGTCCGACTCGGCGGGAACGAGTACGACTCGACCTCGAACGTGAGCATGTCGAGCGTGAAGAACGGCACGAACTCGCCCAGGTCGAGCAAGAACCTGTTTGCATGGCGGTATCGTTGTGTGTGCGTGCAAGCGTATGGTGCAAGCCGCCAGCGCAAAGCACAGACCAAGGACAGCGAGCACATGCACATACGCACATGCGTTGGGTCAGCTTGAGCCAAGTGTTGTAGTCAGATGCTCCGCTGATCATGAAGCGCTCGCAAGAGCACACACACACATGTGTACACACGCACGCAAACATGCACACACACGTACACACAAACACACAAACACATACACACACGCACACGCACACGCACTTGATTGCCATCTGCGCGATGAGTCCGCCAGCCGTGGCGTCCACGTGCGGCAGACACGCCGGGAACGCGCGCGCGATCGAGCGCGCCACCTGGTCCATGGGCGTGAATGCGTGGCTCGCAGCGTCCTGCTGGCGAATGCACTCGAGGCAGCACGTGTGGCCCGGCAGCACGGCGCGCAGACTGATCTTGACGTTGCTCGGCGGGATGTCGACGTCCAGCAGCGGCAGGCTGAGCTGCAGACAGATCTCGTTGAGCCGGAGCTTGACGACCTCGTCGTCCGCACAGCACAGCACGGCGTCGTACGGACGCTTGAGCGTGAGCGCCTCGAAGAGACCCATGTTGCCGTCCAGCACGAGACGCTCGCTCGCACCGTGGCTGCTGCCACTGCCACTGCTGCTGCCGTCACTGCCACTGTCACTGCCGCTACCACTGCCATTGCCATCGAACCTGCTGTAGTCGCCACGTCCACTCAATGGCGCGTGCGGCCGACTGCGGCTGTTGACTATGCTCGAGCTGCTCACGCCGACCGCGCTTGCCTTGAGCCGCTTCTTGAGCTCCGCGAGGTCGGCGTCGGTCGATAGGTCAGCGCTGAACGACTCGACGCTCGTGCTCGCGTCCGTGTGCGCGATGCTCTGGAGCCGCAGCCGCAGCGCTTGGATGCGCGAGAAGCCGCACTCGTGTGGGTAGTACCCCATGGCGCCCATGCCGCGCATCTCCACGCGCGCGTGGTCCACGAGCAGCAGCTTGCCCACGCCCGCGCGCACGAGCGCCTCGGCTGCGAGCGCGCCGACTGCGCCGAGGCCGTAGATCACGACGTGCGCGCGTGCGAGCTCGCGCCACTTGGACAGCGCGAGGTCCTGTCGGCTGAACAGGTGCACGGGCGTCGGAGTCAGAGCTGGCGTCGGCAGCGGCTTGCGTGTAGCGCGTCGTCGGCTGTCTGGTGATGCCAGCGGTGTGGTGGTCGTGGCAGTGGTCATGGATGTGGCAGTGGCTGTAGCGGGGACAGTGGCATTGGTAGCACCATACATCGTGGTCGTTGTTGTCGTGGATGCATAGGATGTTGTGGCTGGCGTCGTAGGCGCGGTCGAGGCGGTCCGTGCTGACACGCGCTGCGCTGCCACAGTAGCGGCACGTGTCGTGCTGGGTCGAGTGGTATCTCTGCTGTTGTTCGCGTCGCTATCGCTGTTGCTACTATGACCGCTATGGTCGCTATCGTCGTCGCTATCGTCGTCTTTGTCGTCCGTGTTGTTGTGTTGTCCATTGCGTCTGGAGCAGCTCGTGGCGGATCTTTTGGTCGATCCATTGGTTGAAGCAGCACCAGTAGTAGTAGTAGTAGCAGCACTGCTCGCAGGGAGCGGCACGACCTGGAAGACGTACTGCTCGAGCGCCTTGACGGCCGCCTGGAGCTGTGAGATCGGCGGACCGTCGTCGCAGAACACGTCGTGGTCCATGTGTGCACGACTGCGAGCACGGCAGCAGCAGGATGAGGAGTCGTCTCAATAGGTCGAGACTCGAGAGTCTTCACGA
This sequence comes from Pythium guiyangense, assembly GCA_003730235.1. Taxonomy (NCBI): domain Eukaryota; phylum Oomycota; class Peronosporomycetes; order Pythiales; family Pythiaceae; genus Pythium; species Pythium guiyangense. Next base: position 265,940 of record QXDM01000092.1, read on the forward strand.
TGTGTGACAACCAGCAGCAGCAGCAGCAATGACCGACGCTGAGGCGGCGGCGATCGAAGCAGCACAGATCTGCACGCACGCAAACACCGGCACAGAGAGAGAGAGAGATCCGATTAGACGCCGTGTGTTTGACGACACGCTTGTGTGTGCATCTCGTTCGATTCGCGCCACGCGGCTGCCTCGCTGCTGCTACTGTCCGTCCATGCAAGCAAGCAGAAGCAGAAGCAAAAGCAGAAGCAACATGCTCATACACGTGTACGACGCTCACACTCACACTCACACGCCGTCAAGGAAAGCGCGAGCCAAGAGCGGCAGTAGCAGCGGCGGCACACAAAGAGCTCCATCGCGTCACGCACTCACGCAGTCACTCGGTCAATCCGTCGTCAGTCCGCTCATGTGACTGCTCAAACGGCTGCTCGCACCTCTGCGCTGCTTCAACTGCCCTCGACCTTGATGCCCTCCTCGATGACCTTGAGTTGCTTGATGCCCCCGACGACCTTGACTGCTCGCTCGCTCGCTCGATCGCTGCTCGATGCGCTCTCGACCCTGTGGACGAACGACTGCGACTGACGCGCTCGATCGATCGCACGCACGCACGCGGCGCTTCGGCAACTTCAACGGTTCCTAGCACCCTTTCGAAAGCGGATCCACTCGAAAGTGGATCAACCGATCAAAGCGAGAGAGGCTTCGAGTCAACCAAGAGAGGCTTCAAACGACTGACGTCCAAGCTTGAGGACGCACTTCGTGTCGTCGTCGATTGGTCGGATCGATTGAACTGCGAGGCGTCCGTCAAAAGCTTGAGCGCGCGTTTGTTTGGGTTTCGCGAACAGTGGACCGTTCGCGGAAAAGGGGCAGCAGTGCACGTTGAAGTTCGGCGCGAGAAGTACCGTTTTCGCTCTCTGACCTCATAAAATATGCGACCAGCCAGATGCACACACACACACACACACACACACACAGCCAACCAAAGCAAAAGCGCAAACCAAAGCAAGAGGCAAGTAGTAGTAGTGAAGGCACTAGCGGTGGCAACCAACACGTAGCACACGCTCTTTGCTCATGTACTTGCCTGTCACCTGTTGCTAACACGCAGCACGAAGCTGTCTTCTTCTCGAGGCTCGATCTTGACCTTCCTCGCCACCAGCAAGCAAAGCAAAGCATACTGTCTCTACTACTCTGGATCGATCGATCGATCGATCGATCCACTTCTTGGACTTCTCGGACTGAACCATTATCGCACACACGCATGGATCAAGCGCGCGAGCAACACACACTACTCGCTCTTGCTTTCTCGCTCGCCCTCGCACACCTCACGGCACTAAAGACCGACCGAGATGTGCTGTACGTCGACAGACACATGTGAAACACACACCTGTCGCTCTCGATGCGACTTCTCTCGGTGGCAACGCCGACTTGTCATTCGGTGGCGTGTGCCTCGAGTCGTTCTCGCCATCTCCATCACATGTGTCGTCGTCAGACAACGGCGGCCGTCGTCATGAGCCGAGTGCACTAAAGCAGTGAAGCGCCATGCAGACATGCACACACATGCACACACATTGACATACTGGTATGGTGTGCATGCTCGACCACTGTCGGTGGTCGAGCCTCTGCGCCACGCGACCAATGACACGTGGCGTCACGACGGCGCGCCATCGCGCAGTCCGTCATACTAAGAACGAACTGCTGCTAAGAACTGCTAGGAAAGGAATAATTAGGGGCGACGCACACACACACACACACTCACTCGTACACATACTCTCACTCGCTCGCTCGCTCGTTCTCATCAAGCTCATGGCGCTCATGGAGCTCTTGCTCTTGCTCTTGCTCTTGCTCTTGCTCTCGGTCTGTTTGATTTGGTTGCTTTGCTTTGCTTTGCTTGCTTGCCTTGCTCTTGCTCTTGCGTTCATTGCAACGACAACGTGTCGTCGATGCAAGCGGCGACGTCGACTGGCCGCAGTAGTAGGAGCAGCAGCGACACCGACGTTGACGACTTGTACTTGCACTTGTGCCCGCGTCCGCTCTCAATCGATCGTGCAGGCGAAGAGATGGATGGCATACAGGAGGCGGACGAGCGAGCGAAGAAGCAAACAGCACGGTGTCGTGGTGCTGTCGTGTCGCTGGTGTGGACGCAGTGAGCGAGGCGCGGAGCAGAGCAGTGGTGGTCGTAGTGTCTGTTGGTTCGTCTAGGTGTTGCTAGCAGTAGCTGCTGCTGCTGGCTGCTGGCTGTGAAGTTGAGTGGCGAGGACAGCGCACACTCACATCTTCACACGCTCACTCGTGCTCAGCAGCACGAGGCCGACGCCTTGGACGCCTTAGACGCTCTGGATCATGTTGCGCGTGAGCGACCCGCGCCGACCCGCGATCAGCGCGGTCGTCACGCGGTCCGTCTGCGGCTGGCACCCGATCTCGAACGAGCTCATCTTGGGCACAGACGTCGACGGCTGCGGCGCAGTCACCTTGGTGTTGTCGCTTGACTGGATGTGATGAAGTGTCGATTTGGTGGTTGATCGAGTCTTGCGTGCGGCATGGTGCTTGGCGTCATTGGCAGCTCGTCGATGACCTACGACGTCGACGACGTCGTGATGGCGAGCGAGTGAGCACGACTGTGACGGCGCGAAAGAACGCGGCAGGCGAACTCAAGCACCAGCACGGACTCGTGAGCACATGAGCACATGCGAGCACTTCATGCAGACAAACAAGCCGACCAAAACAACTCAGGACCATGCCGAATGGACCGCGAAGAACACAAGAAGCTGCGGGCAACGCGCTCGTGTGGTGCTTGGCGCATGTGTGCTCGTACGCACCAGACGCGCCGGAAGGAAGGAAGGAAGCGTGCCGAGTTTGACTGTGTGAATGAAGGTGGCGGACACCAAGCGGTGCGTGAATCAGGGCTCGCGAAGCGGAATCTCGCAAGGACAGCAGGTGTCGGCCAGGTCGAGTCGAGCAGTCAAGTGACGCTGGTGCTTGGGCGAGCGCATTGAGCTTTGAGCGTCGCGATGATGGCAAGAAGGAGGCGCATGGAGGCGCGCAGGTCGACAAGCGGACACGCAAGGTCATGAACAGAGCAGATCAAAGGTGATCATCAGCATCGAGAGCGAGCTGAATCGAACAGGGGTGAGAAATCAGGCGATAGAGCGAAAATCCAGGGACGTATAGAATGACCAAAACTATACGTTTGATTATACTGGAGTATACGTCAACCCACCCATCAAATCGAAATGACTGGAGCTGAGTATGCTTTCGACCCAGAGCAGCTACAACATCCACATACAAAGACCAAGTGCAGGAGCGCCGCATCGTGGCGTGCCGCGTCATCGCCTGACAGCCAATCGCAGCGGCAGATTCGAACTACTGTACTATCTGTCCAGTTTTTTGAAAAGCGCCTTCTGACTGGCTTGCTCTTTGGTGTGCACGTGGTGTGCGCGCGCGCCAGCAGACGCTCGCTCCTCGCCATCAGCAGGCAACGCACAGAGGCAGCTCAAGCAAGCACATCGACTGCGAACATGCCGCCGCTGCGCGCTCGCCATTTCCCGTTTCGTCGTTGAGAGCACTCGCATAGCGTCGGTCGGCCGCCATTCCGCCTCCTCGCGCGCCACCGCCGCCGTCTTTGCCACGCCTCGCTCTCTCGTGCGCGCGAGCAGCAGCCTCGCACGCCGCCGCCGCCACCACATTGCCGCCCTCTGCGCGCACGCGGCCTCGCGCCTCGACCTCCACGCCCACCACGACCACGCCTTCGATCGCGCCGCCATCGACTATTTAACGCCTCTATTTACAACGACCACCACACGCACACGCATACACACACCATGCGCCGCAACTACGGCTCGCTCAACCTCGCGGCGCTTGACCTGCATCACCACGTCCCAGTCGACGCGAACGGCAGCAGCGCGTCGTCCTCGTCGCTCGCACTCGCGCACGACCTCGCGCACCTGCACGTGGACGAGTACGACGATTTTGACTTTGACGACAGCGTCATCAGCAGCGCGAAGCAGCCGTCGTCGATTGGGTTCCCGATCGAGCTCCTTGCGCACTTGCAGAACGGCGGCGAGAGCGACGATGACGTCGCGAGCCACATTCTCCAGCTCCACGATCGCGCGAACGCACCTCGGCGCCGCAAGCGGAGTCTCTCGGACCACAATGAATTCGGCTGCGAGACGCGCCGAGCGTCTGAGCCGAGTGTGAGCGTCACTGGCATTAGCATCGCCGCATCATCCTCTGCTGCTGCGACGACGATCAAGACACACAAGCACCAGCACACGGCGTCAATGGACCGGTCTACTCGGCGACCAATGGACCCACCGCCACTGGATCATCCGCAGCAGCGCCACCACATGGAGCTGCACGCGCTTCGGTGTCTCAGTCTCAATTTGATGCTGTCGTCGTCGGTACCTGGTGACAAGAGCAGTGGCGGCATCAGCGTAACTGCGCCGCAGCCGTCGACGTCTGTGCCCAAGATGAGCTCGTTCGAGATCGGGTGCCAGCCGCAGACGGACCGCGTGACGACCGCGCTGATCGCGGGTCGGCGCGGGTCGCTCACGCGCAACATGATCCAGAGCGTCTAAGGCGTCCAAGGCGTCGGCCTCGTGCTGCTGAGCACGAGTGAGCGTGTGAAGATGTGAGTGTGCGCTGTCCTCGCCACTCAACTTCACAGCCAGCAGCCAGCAGCAGCAGCTACTGCTAGCAACACCTAGACGAACCAACAGACACTACGACCACCACTGCTCTGCTCCGCGCCTCGCTCACTGCGTCCACACCAGCGACACGACAGCACCACGACACCGTGCTGTTTGCTTCTTCGCTCGCTCGTCCGCCTCCTGTATGCCATCCATCTCTTCGCCTGCACGATCGATTGAGAGCGGACGCGGGCACAAGTGCAAGTACAAGTCGTCAACGTCGGTGTCGCTGCTGCTCCTACTACTGCGGCCAGTCGACGTCGCCGCTTGCATCGACGACACGTTGTCGTTGCAATGAACGCAAGAGCAAGAGCAAGGCAAGCAAGCAAAGCAAAGCAAAGCAACCAAATCAAACAGACCGAGAGCAAGAGCAAGAGCAAGAGCAAGAGCAAGAGCTCCATGAGCGCCATGAGCTTGATGAGAACGAGCGAGCGAGCGAGTGAGAGTATGTGTACGAGTGAGTGTGTGTGTGTGTGTGCGTCGCCCCTAATTATTCCTTTCCTAGCAGTTCTTAGCAGCAGTTCGTTCTTAGTATGACGGACTGCGCGATGGCGCGCCGTCGTGACGCCACGTGTCATTGGTCGCGTGGCGCAGAGGCTCGACCACCGACAGTGGTCGAGCATGCACACCATACCAGTATGTCAATGTGTGTGCATGTGTGTGCATGTCTGCATGGCGCTTCACTGCTTTAGTGCACTCGGCTCATGACGACGGCCGCCGTTGTCTGACGACGACACATGTGATGGAGATGGCGAGAACGACTCGAGGCACACGCCACCGAATGACAAGTCGGCGTTGCCACCGAGAGAAGTCGCATCGAGAGCGACAGGTGTGTGTTTCACATGTGTCTGTCGACGTACAGCACATCTCGGTCGGTCTTTAGTGCCGTGAGGTGTGCGAGGGCGAGCGAGAAAGCAAGAGCGAGTAGTGTGTGTTGCTCGCGCGCTTGATCCATGCGTGTGTGCGATAATGGTTCAGTCCGAGAAGTCCAAGAAGTGGATCGATCGATCGATCGATCGATCCAGAGTAGTAGAGACAGTATGCTTTGCTTTGCTTGCTGGTGGCGAGGAAGGTCAAGATCGAGCCTCGAGAAGAAGACAGCTTCGTGCTGCGTGTTAGCAACAGGTGACAGGCAAGTACATGAGCAAAGAGCGTGTGCTACGTGTTGGTTGCCACCGCTAGTGCCTTCACTACTACTACTTGCCTCTTGCTTTGGTTTGCGCTTTTGCTTTGGTTGGCTGTGTGTGTGTGTGTGTGTGTGTGTGTGCATCTGGCTGGTCGCATATTTTATGAGGTCAGAGAGCGAAAACGGTACTTCTCGCGCCGAACTTCAACGTGCACTGCTGCCCCTTTTCCGCGAACGGTCCACTGTTCGCGAAACCCAAACAAACGCGCGCTCAAGCTTTTGACGGACGCCTCGCAGTTCAATCGATCCGACCAATCGACGACGACACGAAGTGCGTCCTCAAGCTTGGACGTCAGTCGTTTGAAGCCTCTCTTGGTTGACTCGAAGCCTCTCTCGCTTTGATCGGTTGATCCACTTTCGAGTGGATCCGCTTTCGAAAGGGTGCTAGGAACCGTTGAAGTTGCCGAAGCGCCGCGTGCGTGCGTGCGATCGATCGAGCGCGTCAGTCGCAGTCGTTCGTCCACAGGGTCGAGAGCGCATCGAGCAGCGATCGAGCGAGCGAGCGAGCAGTCAAGGTCGTCGGGGGCATCAAGCAACTCAAGGTCATCGAGGAGGGCATCAAGGTCGAGGGCAGTTGAAGCAGCGCAGAGGTGCGAGCAGCCGTTTGAGCAGTCACATGAGCGGACTGACGACGGATTGACCGAGTGACTGCGTGAGTGCGTGACGCGATGGAGCTCTTTGTGTGCCGCCGCTGCTACTGCCGCTCTTGGCTCGCGCTTTCCTTGACGGCGTGTGAGTGTGAGTGTGAGCGTCGTACACGTGTATGAGCATGTTGCTTCTGCTTTTGCTTCTGCTTCTGCTTGCTTGCATGGACGGACAGTAGCAGCAGCGAGGCAGCCGCGTGGCGCGAATCGAACGAGATGCACACACAAGCGTGTCGTCAAACACACGGCGTCTAATCGGATCTCTCTCTCTCTCTGTGCCGGTGTTTGCGTGCGTGCAGATCTGTGCTGCTTCGATCGCCGCCGCCTCAGCGTCGGTCATTGCTGCTGCTGCTGCTGGTTGTCACACATCGTGAAGACTCTCGAGTCTCGACCTATTGAGACGACTCCTCATCCTGCTGCTGCCGTGCTCGCAGTCGTGCACACATGGACCACGACGTGTTCTGCGACGACGGTCCGCCGATCTCACAGCTCCAGGCGGCCGTCAAGGCGCTCGAGCAGTACGTCTTCCAGGTCGTGCCGCTCCCTGCGAGCAGTGCTGCTACTACTACTACTACTGGTGCTGCTTCAACCAATGGATCGACCAAAAGATCCGCCACGAGCTGCTCCAGACGCAATGGACAACACAACAACACGGACGACAAAGACGACGATAGCGACGACGATAGCGACCATAGCGGTCATAGTAGCAACAGCGATAGCGACGCGAACAACAGCAGAGATACCACTCGACCCAGCACGACACGTGCCGCTACTGTGGCAGCGCAGCGCGTGTCAGCACGGACCGCCTCGACCGCGCCTACGACGCCAGCCACAACATCCTATGCATCCACGACAACAACGACCACGATGTATGGTGCTACCAATGCCACTGTCCCCGCTACAGCCACTGCCACATCCATGACCACTGCCACGACCACCACACCGCTGGCATCACCAGACAGCCGACGACGCGCTACACGCAAGCCGCTGCCGACGCCAGCTCTGACTCCGACGCCCGTGCACCTGTTCAGCCGACAGGACCTCGCGCTGTCCAAGTGGCGCGAGCTCGCACGCGCGCACGTCGTGATCTACGGCCTCGGCGCAGTCGGCGCGCTCGCAGCCGAGGCGCTCGTGCGCGCGGGCGTGGGCAAGCTGCTGCTCGTGGACCACGCGCGCGTGGAGATGCGCGGCATGGGCGCCATGGGGTACTACCCACACGAGTGCGGCTTCTCGCGCATCCAAGCGCTGCGGCTGCGGCTCCAGAGCATCGCGCACACGGACGCGAGCACGAGCGTCGAGTCGTTCAGCGCTGACCTATCGACCGACGCCGACCTCGCGGAGCTCAAGAAGCGGCTCAAGGCAAGCGCGGTCGGCGTGAGCAGCTCGAGCATAGTCAACAGCCGCAGTCGGCCGCACGCGCCATTGAGTGGACGTGGCGACTACAGCAGGTTCGATGGCAATGGCAGTGGTAGCGGCAGTGACAGTGGCAGTGACGGCAGCAGCAGTGGCAGTGGCAGCAGCCACGGTGCGAGCGAGCGTCTCGTGCTGGACGGCAACATGGGTCTCTTCGAGGCGCTCACGCTCAAGCGTCCGTACGACGCCGTGCTGTGCTGTGCGGACGACGAGGTCGTCAAGCTCCGGCTCAACGAGATCTGTCTGCAGCTCAGCCTGCCGCTGCTGGACGTCGACATCCCGCCGAGCAACGTCAAGATCAGTCTGCGCGCCGTGCTGCCGGGCCACACGTGCTGCCTCGAGTGCATTCGCCAGCAGGACGCTGCGAGCCACGCATTCACGCCCATGGACCAGGTGGCGCGCTCGATCGCGCGCGCGTTCCCGGCGTGTCTGCCGCACGTGGACGCCACGGCTGGCGGACTCATCGCGCAGATGGCAATCAAGTGCGTGTGCGTGTGCGTGTGTGTATGTGTTTGTGTGTTTGTGTGTACGTGTGTGTGCATGTTTGCGTGCGTGTGTACACATGTGTGTGTGTGCTCTTGCGAGCGCTTCATGATCAGCGGAGCATCTGACTACAACACTTGGCTCAAGCTGACCCAACGCATGTGCGTATGTGCATGTGCTCGCTGTCCTTGGTCTGTGCTTTGCGCTGGCGGCTTGCACCATACGCTTGCACGCACACACAACGATACCGCCATGCAAACAGGTTCTTGCTCGACCTGGGCGAGTTCGTGCCGTTCTTCACGCTCGACATGCTCACGTTCGAGGTCGAGTCGTACTCGTTCCCGCCGAGTCGGACGTGTCCGAGCGCTGCGTGCATCGAGCGCCAGGACGAAGAGCGCGCTGCGATGTTTTGAGCAGTCGTGTATGGTTTGGAGCGTTGCGCTGTGTTGCGTTGTGTTTGAGGTGCGCTGTGATGTGCTATGGCTTTCGAGACTCGGTTCGCATGCATGCCTTCTCTGCCAAATTGACGTTGGATCTGCTGCTGCTGCTGCCTCTGGTGATGATGATGGCAGTGGCAACGACTGAGGTTGTGAGCTTTGCCTTTCGTCAGTCGATCGAGGGTCATTTGAGTCGGCTTGACTTGACTTGACTTGACTCGACTCGACTTGACTCGCCTCGATGATCAGGCGATCGATCGGTTGTTGGCTTTCTTTGGTGTCTTCTCGACGTTGAGCGAGCGAGTCAAGCAAGTCGAGCTAGCTTGGTCCCAACTAGGTGTGCGATGACGACAAAGGACCAGTCAGTCAGCCGTTGGTAGCATGAGGTTGTGACTTATGAACGCATGCTCTCGCTTCGCTCTTTGCTGAAGTGGCATGATGCTTGATGCTTGGTGTGCTCTCGCTCGGTCTACCTACTAGCGTGGTCTTTTTGGAGGTGAGCTGAGCTGAGCCCAGCCGAGTTCGTGAAGAGCAGGAAAGGCAACTGTGTCATGCATGTTACAAAATACGAGACGACCTGTGAGAGTGTGGCAATACCAATTGTGACAACACCATCAGCAACAACGGCAACAACGACAATTTGTCGGAGAGAATGTGCTGTGTTTTGTCATGGCGTTCTTCGGATGTGTCGAAAACGTCGCGAAATACAGACACATCGACGAGTTTTGTCGTGTTTTTCAAGGATCACAGACAGACCACTCGCGAACGTTCTTTTGTCTGAACAAACGATCAAAGAATGACCAAACAAAAGTCCTTGCTTGCTTTGTCTTGTCTTGCCTAAGCAAATGTGCTACTGCAGAGTGGTGCTCCTACTGCTGTCGTCTCTGTTGTTGTTCACATCGCCACATCCAGTCTTTGCCACTACAACTAGAGCTACTACTGCTACATGTGCATGTGCAATGAGCGTCTGTAGCCACATTGCTCGACTCGCTCGCTTGCTTCTCGTCGTTGGATGTGTTGTTGACACAGGTGTCGGAGGAACTCGGTGCTTCTTCTGCTTTGAACGAACGCACGAGCACAAACGAAGTCGATCGAGGACGCAGTGTTGAGCAGCCACTCATGTGCATCAGTCGATCGGACAAATACACCACCGTGTACCTCGCACAAGCCTACGAACACACGCCGTCTCGAGACTGGTGTGCGCGCTCTCTCACTCTCACACTCTCACAGGACCTTGTCTCCTGTCTGACAAACAAGCTCGACTCTAACTGACACACGCGTGATGATGATGATGATGATGATGATACATCCGACAGCAACAGTCCCAGCAACAGGTTCCAAGACAAAGCAAACTGCACATACGCTGCTCATCGCGTCGCATCTCCATTGCTGTGCACTCGTCGTACTCGCAGTCTCCTGGATCCATCCATCCACTTTGTCATGTTGTTTGCTGAAGTCCGTTCCTACTTGAGCTCGCTCCAACATGCGCTCAACTGGGCGTGCACTAGCTCCTCCAACGAATGCAGCGTGGCGGTCGTCGCTATTCGCATTGCTGCTTGCGGATCGCCATCGCACGTGCTCGCGCGTCACACCACTCGCACATGCGCCTCGCACTATCGCTGCAGCAACAGACACAAGACACTGTCGCTCATCGCGCCACGACAGCAGCTTGTTTGTGGAACCTGACGACCTCTTCGACGTCAAAGCGCAGGCGATCGAGACTCTCTGTCGTTCCGCATCCATCCATCGACGCAGTCACATGACCAGAGGCGACAAACAACGTGGGCGTCAGACCGAGTCAACCAGCACGCAGCTCAAGCAACCAGCACTAGCAACACACTCGGCAAGACAAGACAAAACATCGAGACACACCAGGCGAGACGAAGCGGAAGCGCGTCTGGAACTGCGTGTGGCACACACAGCTGCACGACTGGCAGCCGCCACAGTAGCCGCACGGCAGCGACGGCGCACATGCGCACTCAAAGAAGTTGGGGTCGAGCGCCGACTGCGGCGCGCCAGTGTGGCCCTCGCAGCTCAGGAGCTTGCCGTAGTAGCCGTGGAGCGCTTGGGGCTTGAAGTGGTGGTGCTTTGGGTGCGCGTGGCAGCGCAGACAGAGCCGAAAGAGCTTGTAGCTCATGTTCGGCTGGCACGTGCTCGCGTACGCCGTGCAGCCGAGGCACTGCTTGTAGATGTTCGTGAGCTCGAGGCCGCACACGCCACACGCATATGCGCTCGGGTCGTGCGCGCCGCTCGTTGCGAGGTCGGCATCGACGACTTTCCACATCGCGTCGCCGTCAAAGCGCTTGCCAAAGACCTCGCTGTCGTCCTTTGCGAGCGCGAGGTCGTACTCGTCGTCGACGATCGTCTTGAGGCACTGGAGGATCGACTCGAGGAACAGCACCATCTGCATCTGCCGCTGGCTCACACCGCCGGCATCGAGCGTACGCGCAGCAGCCGACGCGCTCAGCCCCGACGCGAACGACAGCGCATGGAAGAGCGCACCGCGGCGCGTGGCGAGGAACTGTCCGGACCGGATAGTCGCGACGCCAGTCTAGCGCCATTGCAAGCGAGCAGCGAGTCCATCAGTCGATCGGTTCGTCGCGGACGCATCGTTGCGAGTCTATCAGACAGAGCGCAGAGACGCACCTTTGCAGCTTCGATGATCGCGCGACGCGGATCGAACGCCCAGCCGCTCGAGCACAAGCTCGCGTTCTTCATCGCAAACTGTCAGCGTGCAGGCGACAGAGCGCGTGGACGTGAGATCTTTGCACGTGCAGACAAGAAGAGCAACGAGAGGACGCACCCAGCACTCGGTCGAGATGCCGCGCTGCGAGACGCCTTGGTACACCCACTCCCACGACAGAAACACGCACGGCTCGTTCGCGAGCACACTGCGCGGCACGGTCGCCGCACTCGTTGGCGCTATCCGCGACACGGCGCGCCAAATGTGCATGCGGCCCTAGTAGCAAGCAGACAGACAGGTCCGTGTCAGGTCACCTTGTCATTGCGCGTCATGCCGTCAGAGGGACACGCGCGTACCTTGTTGATGTGAATGAACTCGCCGTCGCGGATCTTCACGGTCGTCCAGACGAACCCAGCCGAGCTACCGAGGATCCACAAGAGAGAGAGAGGCAAGTCAGCGTCAGCTACAGAGAGCGACGCACAGCTGACGTGCGTGGCGTCGTACCTGAGCGCGCGCAAGTGCGCTTCGTGGAGCATCGGCTTCTTCTCGGCGTGGTAGCCCACGCGGCGGAGGATGCGCGCAAACTCGTCGCGATGGCGCGGCTCCATGCGCTCAAAGATCACGAGCTCGAGCGAGCCCGAGAGGACTTGGTACGCCGTGTCGGTCGTGCCATTGCCTGGGTCGCACAGCGCGCTGCGCGCACCTGGGAACGTGAAGTGGAGCATGGGGCTCGCAAACTTGTCACTGCGGCAGCTCTCAGGCAAGTACTGCAGCAGGCAGTGGATGCCGCCGGCAAAGACGTCCCACTGGAACGAGTTCTTGAGGTCGTTGTAGAGCTTCGCGCAGCTCTGCGCCACGACGAGCGAGTGGAGCGCAATGACGTTGTCGCTCGCGACCATCGGCACGGGCTCCTTCTTCGCCTGGTCGTCCAGCACGATTGTGTCTTTCGCGCCGGCGACTGGCAGCGACAGGAACTTGTCGAGGTACTGCGCATACGCGCCGAGCGAGAGCTTGAGCTCGCCGACGTACTCGAGGTCGCGACTGCTGCTCGGCGCCGCGCCGTCGCGACGCACGTACTGAAAGTGCTCGAACGCAAAGCACGCGTCGGCGCCGACGCTCTCGAGCACGAACGGCCACGTCCACATGCACGGGTTCAGCTCGCTCGCCATGCCTTTGACGACGAGACTCACGTCGGACGACTCAAAGCACCTGCGTTAGCATCGAGAGAGAGCGTGAGCACAGGGTCCTTGTCCAAGGAGAGCGAGAGCACGAGCGAGCGCTGCACCGGAAGAAAAAGTCGATCTCGGACTGGTACAAGTGCGTCGCTTTGTCGGCGAACGCGGGCGTGAGGTCGATGCGGAAGACGCGGTTGAGGTCGTCGGCGTGGCACGCAAAGCGCTCGTGCATGCCAGCGGGGAACGCCGTCGGGTTGAGCCACGGCACGTCTGCTTCTTTCGCATGGCTTGGCGGTCGGACTGACGCACTCGGGCCCGTTGAGGCTCCTGCTCCTGGTCCTGCTGAAGACAGTGGCGGCGGTGGCGGTCCAGACGCACTCGCGTACCGCAGTGCTTTGCCATTCGACGCGGCGCGCGAGCCACTTGCTGCTGACGACGGCGCTGCGTGGCTGCTCCGGTACCGACCACTGGGACCGCCGCTCGTGACACCTGCGCTGCCAAACGATGCGCGGCCGCGGATCGCGCCGTCCAGCGGCCGCTGCGGCGCACTGCTCGCTCGGTACGCGTCGCTTTGACTGCCGTTCGCCAAGTCGTCGTCAATGTCGTGGAGCGCGTACGCTGCGCCATTGTCTCTGACCGGTTCGGCTCGGATTGGAGCATGGCTGCCACTGCGTCCTGCTGTAGCGCTCGGCTCTGCGGGTCCAAACGCACCGGCGCTTTGGCCAAAGTCTGGCGCGAGCGTCTCGCCAAACGTGCTCGGACTCACGCGACTCGCGCCGCGGCGGTGGCTGCTGTAGCTGCTCGCTCCGCGCGTGGGCGACGGCGACGCGCTGCGGTCACCACTCCGACGCACAGGTCGCGCAGCTCGGTCGCTGGCGCTCGTGTGGTACCGACCGTAGCTCGCACTGTCGCCCATGGCGCTCGATCGGCGACTGCTGCTGCGCGGATCGTCTCCGTGGCGCTCGTCTGCAGTAGGCGCCACTACTGGACGCGAGGCGAGACGGCGGCCATTGCTGCTGCCAGCGCCGTTGCTCGCGACTGTCGTGTGGTAGTGCACTGGCAGCGCGTGGCGCGGCGCCGAGGCCGTCTGGTCCTGGAGCAAGAGCTGGATCTGCACCGCGAGCTGCGGGAAGTCGCTCTTGCTGCGCTGCGCCGCGGCGGCAGCAGCTGTCGCGGCCTTGTGGAAGTTCGTGAAGCACGACCAGCGGCAGAAGATGTCGCCCTCTTCTGGCACTGACGGCAGGTTCGCGCACTTGGCGTGGAAGACGTTCGGGCAGTGACAGCACGCCATGAAGTCGCTCGGGTTCGCGCTCATGCCGCCGCACGTCATGCACTGCAGCACGCTCTCGGTCGTGTCGACGCGCAAGCCTCTCGGCTTCTTGGTCGCGAGAGACGACGACGACGACGACGGCGGCAGCGGTTTGTTGTTCACTGGCGTCGTCGCGCGGCTGCTGCTTGCGCTGCCGCTCGCAGCGCTGCCGCTTGCGCTCGTGCGGCTCCGTTTCTGTGGCGGCGGCGGCGTTGGCACGCGGCTATCGCTACTGCGCGCCGACATGTCGTACTATGTGTATCGCGTGACGAGGGGGACGATCGATGCGCAACGAGCACACACACACACACGAGCGCTGCGAGCTTGGTCGTCCACTTCTTCTCGTCCTTGTGCTTTCGTCCTTGACGAGCGCGTGATAGAGAGTGTGAATAGTGATGTAAATGAGGGACACTGTAGAACAAATCCACTTGCATTTCACTTGTTTGCAGTATACTTGCAAAAGTGCTAACTATTTCTCAATAATTAGACATTAGTAGTTGAGAAAAGAGGCAACAACACCTCGATACATACGATGCCGCTCATGCCAGGGTCGCCGCGGCCGCCGGCGTCGCGCGACGCCACGAGCGAAGACGACGGCGTCTACCGCTCGATCTTCCAGCAGCCGCTCATCGAGATCCCACCGAGCGCACCGTCGTACGCCTGGTTCGAGTTCTTGCTTCATCCAGAAGCGCTCCAGCGCCACGTACGCCTCTCGTTGCATCCATGCTTGCTCGTTTGCTTGCGACGACGTGCTTGACGTCCTCACGCTTGCTCTCTCGCTCTCTCCACGTCTGCTATATACACACACATATATGCGCTCCACAGCTGACTGCGCTGCGTCAGCAGAATGCGCGCGGCGCACACGGCGCAACGTCAGCGATCGAGCTCATTCGCGAGTTCCTCGACCAGGCGCAGCTCGTCGCAGACGAAGGCAACGTCCGCAACAAACGCTACAAGGCGCTGCTCCTCGTCGCTGCGCAGGTGCATTTGCCTCTTATCCACTCGCACGCATGCCTACGTCCGCAGTCTCCTCACTCGCACACACGCTCGTGTCGCTAGGTCGCACTGCAGATGCACTTGCCGCTCACGACGATCGAGCGCGCGCTGCCGCTGCACTTCCAGCGCTTGCTCGTCGACGGCATCGTCGACCTGTGCGACGCGCTCCCAACGACGCGCACGGCGTTCACAGCCGACATCACGCTCGCGCCGTACGAAGCGCGCTTGCTCCACCATCGCTGGACGCTCCGCGCGATGGTGAGCCAAGCGCAGAGCGGGTACCTCACTGCGACGTCGCGCAGCGACGCTGACGAGCTCACGACAGGCTTCCACTTGGCGCTGAGCGACCTCATGGCGAGCCACTTGCAGATCGCCAAGAGCATCCACGCGACGCTCCTCGACGACGCGACGCACCGCGTGAGCAAGCAGACGCAGCTCGACGCGTTCGTCGACCTCGGGGTCTACTACTTTAGCTTCAACGGCTACGAGAAGGCGTACGAGTGCTTCAGCCGCGCCGCAGAGCTCGCAGAAGACGACAAGGACGCGATCACGCTCGCACCGGACGACCTCGCGACGCTCGAAGGGTACCTCGCCGCCTGTGAAGCTGTGCTCGAGACGCGGTCGCTCACGACTGAGGGCAACACGCTCGCCAAGTCCCCCAAGGCGCAGCTCGAAGTCGCGTGGGAGAGCCGCGAGTGGGACCGCGTCGTCGCGCTCTTGCAAGCCGACGCAGTCGCATACGCGCTCACACGCTTGCCGCCTGGGTACCGCGCCGCGCTCGAGCAGCGCGCACTGCGGAGTGTGCGGCTCCAGCAGACCGCCGTCGCGCGCACAGAGACCGACAGCGCGACCATGCGCCGTCTGTACAAGCGCATTGCGCTCAACAACGCACTCGTCGCAGTGGTGGAGCTCGAGGGTGTCGAAAATGTCGAAAATACCAAGTCAATCGACAACGAGCGACTCATTCTCGACACGTGCGTGTGCACAGTCGTGCGGCTGCTCCACGATGAGCTCTTCTACGACGCTGGCGCAGCGACGCGTGCTGCGAGTCTGTTCCCCGACTTGGCGCAGTTTGTGCTCGAGCTCGCTGCGTTTCTGTATCAGCACGTCGCGGCGCAGGCGCAAGCGCGGCTCCAGCACGTGCTCGCGCGGCTCGTGACGACGTTTGCGAGCATCGAGCGCCTCGACGTTGCCGCTGTGCTGCTCGCGCAGTGCGGCGTCGCGCCACGCAGCAGCGCCAAGCGCACCGGTGACGACAACGCGCTGCTCGCGACCGAGACGCACGTGCGCTCGGCGATCGAGCACCAGCGCGCGCACTTGCGCTGCACGTCCGACCTCTCGACGCTGTTTGCGTTCGAGCGGCCGAGCGACCGCGACGCGTTCTTTGCCGCGCTCCGGAGCGATGTCGCAGCGTCGTCGTCGCTGCTCGTGCAAGCGACAGGAGCGTCCAGCGGATGGCGCAACGTCTTGGCGCTGTGCGTGCTCCACAACGCCTGGGACGTGCTCGCGCAGTGGCGAGCTGCTGTTGCTACTGTGACATCGACGCCAGAGACGCGAGCAGCAGTCGCGCAGCTCGACTTTGCGCTCGCGTGTGGCGCGCTCATGCAGTACTTGAGCTCGCTCGAGAGCGCACACACCAACAGCAATAGCAGCAGTGAGAGCAGCAGCAAGACCGAGTTCTCGATCCTCGCGAGCAACAAGCTCGTCGCGGACGTCCTGCTCAAGCGCCGCCACGTGCTCGAGTGCGCCGCTGCTGCTGCAACAGCAGAGGCATCTGCGAGCACTAGCAGCAGCAGCAGCGAGAGTCGCGGCGACGCGGCAGTCGAGGTCGCGCAGCTCTGGCTCGACCTGCCGCTCTGGATCCTCGAGACGCTCGTGTGCATCGCAGCTGGGCTGCTCCACCGCGCGTCAATGCGCAACATCTGCGACTATCGCATCTCGTTCGAGCTCACGCCGTACGGCGACCTCGCGTTCCTCCAGGCGTTCGCACCCGAGACGTCGCTGCCATCGTCGTCGTCATCGCGCAAGCGCTCGGCACCTGGCGATAGCAGCAGCACGACGGACGACGCCGAGGACGCAGAGACAGCGCTCGCGAATGCGAACGCGCTCACGCCGCCGTTCATCAAGAGCTTCCAAGCGGACCTCGTCGCGCTTCACCGCAACGGCCTCGCGTGTCTCGCGAAGCGCTGTGCGCGCGAGCCGCGGTGGCACTGCGCACGCGCCGACATTGCGCTCAACCCGATCGTCAAGCAGAAGCTCTCGTCGTCGTCAGGTGCGTTCGTGTCTTAGTGCTCAGTGACTCTCTCTCTAGTCCTTCCCTGCCCTCTCACCGTTGTGTGTCTCTCTGTTGTTCGCAATGGCTCGCAGACCCACACGCAGCGCTGACTGGGTACCTCGTCGCAGCGTCACTCGCGACCAACTTCTTTGCAGACGCGACGTCGGTCGTCGACATCATCGACCAGAGCTCGCTCGTGCGCCTCGTACGTCCTCGCACTCGCTTGCTCTTGTCTGTTGCTCGGTCGTGTGAGCCTCTGTGAGTATGTCTGACTGTCTTTGCTTCGTCCTTCTCACGTACGACACGCAGAGCCAATGCCTCGTCAAGGTCGGTGCGCACGTCGCGGCGGCGGTGCTCTACCAGTGCTTTGCGCCAGACGAGTTCAAGTACGGTCTGCGCATCCTTCAGCTCGCGCCCGAGTCCCACGACGAAGCGTTCTTTCAGTACTTTTGGGAGGTGCGTTCACTCGCGCTCGCTCCCTCGCTCGCTCTTGCTCTCGCTGCTTGTGCTTGGGCTTTTGCAAGAGGACACGCGGACGACGACCAAGGCGCTGACTGAGCCTGCTTTGAATGTCCAATGTTTGATTAGATGCCGTTCCTGGAGCTGCTCGTGCACTTGCACGCGAGCCCGAAGCACTACAACGCCAGCCACGTCACGCTCTTGACGCACTTGATCCAGTCGCCCGAGCTCAACAGCTCGAACCCGCCGCCCGTGCTCAAGAGCGTCGAGCAGCGCATCTTGCGGTGCTACTTTCGCGATCTCTGCCGACTCTTCTTGCGCTGAAGTAGCAGCAACTGAAGCGAGCGAGTTGTACTTGTGCGTCAGGACCTCGCAGGCGTCAGACAAAGCTAGAACGAGTGAGTTGTAGTTATCCAGAGCTAGAACGAGCAACGTTGTTGGTCTTTCGATGGCGCTCACTCACTTCGATGGTGCCGCTTTTGAGTTGTAGGGGTTCTATCGACTTATTCATTTGCTCACGCGCTGCTCGATTTCGCCTTTGCGACCAGTGTCATCGCCGGAGCCGCACATCGATCGACTTGAGTTGCGGCATTGGATGCTGATCTCGCAAGTCTCTGACAAGCTCGACGCAGGTAGAGCCTTGAACGTAGTAGTTGCAGTTGGAAAGGAATGCTCGCTTGCATATTGGCGCCACGATGCGCTCGAAGACCTCATTTATCTTTGCCTCAGGCGTCGAGAAGTTGGCAGATCCGGTGAACCGCGTACGATTGTCGATAGGGGCTGGGCTGCTTGGAGCTGGATGCGACCGGTCCAGCGCCCTAAGCACAATGTTGTTGTAGTCGCCGGCGACCAGGACGAGGCCGGGATGGCCGTCAGTGAGGCTTGCCAGCGAGTCCAAAAGAGGCTCACGCTCTCGGTAGTTGGTGCTGCCGCATGGCGCGTAGAGATTGACGATGAGAAGAGTGGCGCCGTCCGCTGACATCGTCACTGCCATCACACGAGTCGTCCAAAGCCAGGGCTTCCATGCCTGGATCGGAAAGCGCGACACGATCGCCACGCCGCTGCTGGACTCGTCACCTTGTGTCCACTTGCTGTAGTAGTTGCCACCGAGGACACGCAAAACGGCTGCCTCTGCCTCCATCGGTGCGTCGAGTGCGACGCGGGTTTCTTGTACGCACGCCACGTCGTACTCGCCTAGGTTTGGAGCCAAACGCCCAAATAGACCTTCTTGAGTCCGCACGCGTTCTGCGTCAAGACGCGCAGCGGCTTGGACCCCATTGCTGTCGTGTGTGCTGCGCAGTAGCTCTCTTGAGTGGCCCGTCGTGCGCACTCGGCAACAGCACAGCGCTTGCCGCCGCCGTGCTTGAAGCAGAGCGTTGACGAGCCCACCTTCTGCATGGTGCAGCCATCGACACTGCAGTGACGGCCGCCGCCGTGGCTGACACAGAGACGTTTGGTGACAGCTAGCCTCTCGCATAGCGGGTGGGAGCACTGGCGCAGGAGCTCCATCCGCTTGCGCTCATGTGCGCGCAGGAGCTCCATCAGTGCGGTGTTCCAATGATCCTTGGAACGCGAGTACCTTATTTATTCCACTATTCAAACTCTAATAGTGGTTCGTTAGCCTTGAAGTTTGTATGAAAGGTAGTCGCTGGCATTTGCATAGAGCAGAAAATGAGGGAGTGACGCTTTTGACTTGAAGTTTGTAAGCAAAGTGGTCGCTTGACTCGTCGATAGAGCGGTTTTTCAGGGACTGACGTACAACGACTTGTGTTCACTATGTGGATCAGATCTCTGTTTAAGTTGTATATAGTGATAATTGCGAGTGAATAACCACTTTTCACCATCCGCATACATTTTTCAAGATGTGTAGGTTTATTTTGTACCAAAAAGGCTACACATCTTGAAAAATGTATGTGGATGGTGAAAACCGGGGTTTACTCGGGTTATACACGGGTTTTACAGGTTTTACGATAGTTTTGTCTAGACAAAACAAAAACATACAGACTGAGGTCAAGACAAAGTCCAGAAAACACGTGGTCTCATTGCATAGATAATTCAAGTGATCGTAGTCCCCCATTTATTTGATAGAGAAGAAAACCAGGATTTGCTTGCATGACCTAGATCATCGGATGGTCATTTCATTTTTTGACTGCCCAACCAACCTCAAACCCCTACCACCTGGGGCAGGCCAAATCAAGCCTACAAGAGTTCTTGGGGGCGAAGACCCTAAGTGTTCGAGTGTGTCAAAAGCGAAGTCACAGCTCTCTTCTACGCAAAACAAGCCATTTCAATTTGATTTTTTGGCTCGAATTTTTATTAGGCGGATGGTTTCTTAAAATTTAGGACTGAGAATCGGTGAACGCAGACACTTCCTTGTCGATAACCACCAGCTTTTGTTGCATCATCATGTGTCTGGCGTCCCGCGCACAGGGACAACCGCACCACTTTACTCATTGATGCGACTGCAGTAATGTCGGTTGCCACCCATACGCTCTTTTTAGCGCCACCGAACTACTTAGCTACCTTCGGTATTGCCTCTTTGCTGTCTCGGAAGAAACCTAACTTCTTTCGTCTATTGCCTTAGGAATATGCAATGCACCGTTGCCGACACATAGTGTGCAGACTCTTGCGCAGCACCTGCCGTATTCGCGTTGCTGTCGCCGCACTCGGCTTCCAACTCGCGAATGATCTTCGTCAAGGTATTGGCTCAGTTCGCCTAATTTAAATGTCGCACTCGTAAAACCATTTTCAAAGGGAAACTTTTCTGATATTGAAGTCCGAGTCCGATTTTAGTCGAATCAGTTAAAAGGGGACAGCGCCGAATCGGGTTAGAAGGAGACAGTGAAAAGTGTTTTAAGCAAATCATTCGTTGCTATCCGCACACACCTTTCTATTCGCACCTCTGGCTTACACTTACAATCACAACCGTGATTAGTCAACCAGGGATTTGCCGTGCTCGACAACTAGGTACATAAGCTCTCTTCTTCTGCTCGTGCGTTTGGCTGTCCGCCCACACTTGCCCTTACGCTTCGTGTCGATGTAGCTGTCGGTCACGCGCGCGACGTCTTCGCTCGCGATCCACTTGTCCAGCCTCGCGGTAAGCTCTTCGGGTTCGATGTTGTTACTAAACCCCTGCACGCTATAGGTTAAGCCACCCATGTACCTTCTTCACATCTACAACGGCAATGGCGAACTTAAAATGGATGAGCGAGTCGATTACTCGTCCGAACCCGAGGTACACCTTGACACCGGCTTGAGCGAGCGCAATGACAGCAGAGTTGCTCACCCCTGAGACGTTAGCCCCGTCCGCATCGAGCAGGATGCGCACTTGACGTCGCGCTGACGCGCGAGCAGCACCGCTGCTGTTGCTCGTGGGTCCGTCCATATGTACAGGGCGGTATCGAAAGCAAAAGCAGCGTTGGTGAGCTCGAGCGTCAGCAAGCTGAAAACGGCTCGGACTACAGTGCGTCATCCAACCTGTCATAAATAACCGACCCCGGCGCCACCACCCGGTGCAGACGAGCGAGTACGCTCTGCACAACGATCGCGTCCCATCCTGGCGGTGCTGGCGCTGTAGTTGGAGTTGGTGCGAGTGCGGCTGTGGTGGTTTGTGTTCTGGCTGTCGTGGCCGTGGCAACATCACGAGGAGCAATTGTAGCAGGAGCTTCACACGCTTGCTTCTTGCGCTGCGCTCGGCGGTACGAGACGTGCATACCGAGCATGTCCGCGTTAATGCCGAACAAGAGCGCAAAAATGACGCGGACCTTCACGTCTCCCATTCGTGCAAGCTGGACCTTTTGCCTTTGGTCCATCTATTCGTTCACGGTTGCATGAAGTGCAAAGGCAGCATTTAAAACCTGGCAGCTTAGCCGAAAACTGAGTCGAAGACGCACTACCATTAAGCCAGTGGTTCGGCACCGGACCTGGCGGCATCATGTGGTTAGTTGCGAGAGCGAACCTTGCATGTTCAAGATATCCGTGAGGTTGTTTGAGTGGGCGTGATCACCATCACACAAAGTCTTTCAGCTAATCCAAGTTCTACTTGGTAAACCGCACAAACGACAAGGCAATCACTTCAGTGTATATGCAAAATCTACCACGCCCTGATCAAGTTCTGCAGACTTTAGACGCACAAGAACCAGGCACAACAGGCGAAAGGACTCAATGTGGTTGGATCGGAAATTAGCAAGAAGTATTGATATCACCCTTCAAGTCATATATCGCCAGAGGAACACTCACTTCCCAATGTTTAAGCGCAAATATCCATTATCCAACGCCTGGTGGCATTTATATTCGAGTTATGCATTCGAAGGGTCGACGAACAGCCCTCGTTGCTTTGTAATGGACTTGCATTAATGATGCTTGAGTAGTGTTGACAATGATGATTAACACAATGTTTAATACTAGTATCATTTTAGGTAATTATTCTCCACTACCAAAATCCGTTAAACGTCACGCATATAAGTTTATCACGACGAACATAGGCTGGAAGTGTTCGACTTCGCTGTATCGCGCATAAAAAGGGTATTGCAACGACATTCACGACTGTAGGACTTCTTGAGTGCTACCCAACAAAATCGTGAGCTGGTAATTTCTCCGACGGAGACACTGTGTTTCCGAATGGGAGGGGATTTCGATATCTGTCTCTCGCATCCACAAAGTATCAGCACGAAAGGAAAATTGCGACACACGCTAACCTTACTGTGTGAACTCCTGCTCTTACAAATTGATTGCGCCTTTATCTTTTTCGTGCTCGCAAAAACACACTTTTTTGGACTTCCAAGCCGCATTGGACGAGTTCGACAAGCCCATGCGCTCGCGTCCGTGGGACACGATGTGGCTCAGCCGACAGAGTTGTGCACGGAGGAGCGTCGTTGGTTGACGAAGCTCTTGGAGTTCTATTTCAAGTTCGCCAGGCCATCTCGCAGCGAATGCACTACGTGAATATCTTCCATGACACTGGGACTCCTCCGCACAACCAGTCGGACATTAAACTGGGGTGGGATTTGCGCTACCGCAAGTGTCCCCTACTGGATCAAGCGCACTTCACGGCGCGTGCGTCCTGATGCAGTACCGGCTTCGCAGCTTGGACCCGCTCTCCGAAGCGAGTCGGCGTTATGGCCAAGCCCAATGGCGCCGTGTGTCTAATCTCTGTGCTTGTAATATTCTCCTATCTCAATAAGTATTTTGCCCAATTCTTGATGTATTCCTCCTTACTCACACCCATGCAGGTGCCTCGTGTGCAAAATGAATTAAGGTCATGTGCTCTATTTCGCAGTGCGTCTTGTGGTGGCCTGAGGGGCCTGAGGGAAGCCCTTGTCGCCATTGACATCAACCACCATTTACTTGTTGGACATGAAATGTGTCAATTGCGCATTATTTTGGCGGGAATTCTTACACACATGCATATAATGAAGCAAGCAACTGAAGGGCTCGACGTCACAGCACATCCAGCGGTGATGTGAGTACACCGTCATCATCCTCGAGATGTGTTTGCCGGTGCTGTCTTGTGTTCCCTTCTTGTTGTGAAATGTGTTAGTTAGCCACTTCAATAACGCGACGTGTTGATATTAGAACGATAGTTTTTCTAATATACACACGTCTCTTTTATTGGCGGGAACTCTTGGTTTCGCTTCGCTTGCAGTAGTGACAAAAACCAGGTAATCGAGACGCCGCGACGAGCCAAAACGGCGCGGATCATCACCACACACCTCGACAACGTGCTGCATCATGAGTGACGACGGCATGAACGGAGGTGACGGCACGCCGCCTGCGACGCCGCCGTCGAGTCCGCTCGCGTACAACACAACGGCAGCAGGAGCGCCGCGGTACCTCACGCACGGATCGCCACAGGCATCTGCGCCGTCGACGGAGCCGACACAGGACGCCGACGATGTCGAGGCGACGCAAGTGCTCGACGACGACACTGAGATGACGCCAGCGCACGAGACGCAGCCGCCAATGGCTATTGACGCCTCGAGCGCAAACGCTCGCGCCACGTACACAACGAACAGCAACAGTAGCAACAGTCGATTCGATGACGGTCGACCGCAGTCGCCGCTCAGTCCAACGTCGCCCATGTCGCCGACGTCTGGCATGTCCGTCTCCGCATCCGCTGTGTCTGCGACCGAGCAGCCGCGGTACTCGTTCCCAGAGATGAGCGCATCGATCGACGCGACGCCGATGCCGCGGTACCTCGGTCGCTTTGGCGCCGGCGGCGCGGACGCTGGCGAGCCCGAGGACGACGTCGAAGCCGAGCTGCGGCGCATGGCGCAGCGCCAACTCCCGCGCGGCGACCTCGGACGTCAAGAGTGGCGCCTCGACACGTTCACGCCGCAGACGTTTGGCGACAGCTCGGCTGCGTCGACCGGTGCGCCAGCGTCGCCGACGTCGTCGATCCGGTCTGCTGCGAGCGCGCAGTACGACAGCGGCCTGCCGCGACCGCCAGCGTCGCCACCGAGCTCGCCGCGGAGCCGCAGTGCATCGAGCGCGACGCGCGGGTTCCCAGGCGACGACTTCTCGGCGTCGCGCGCGTCGCCGCAGACTGCGTCGCGCATGCCCGAGAGCGACGAGAGCCTCTCGGGCGCCGTGGTCTGGGGCACAAACATCAGCGTGTCCGAGTCGATGGCGCTCTTCCGCGCCTTTGTGCAGCAGTTCCAGCTCCCGGGCCACCCGCCGCGCTTGCGCCACGACGAGGGGTACTACATCAAAGTGCTCCGGCAAATGGCGCTCACGCAGTCGCTCGTGTTCAACCTCGATACGCAGCACTTGCTCCAGTTCCGGTCGGCGCGGAAGCTGTACAACCAGCTCCTGCTCTTCCCGCAAGTGCTCATTCGGATCCTCGACATGGTCATCACCGAGGAGTTCGTCAAGCTCTTCCCGGACGCGAGCGAGGACGAGTCGCGCCTCCAGGTCCGGCCGTTCAACCTGAGCGACCTCTCGCCGATGCGGAACCTCAATCCGTCGGACATTGACCAGCTCGTGTGCCTCAAAGGCATGGTCACGCGCTGCTCCGCGATCATCCCAGACCTGAAAGAGGCGTTCTTCCGCTGCACGATCTGCCACGCGACGGTCCAAGTCGAGCTCGACCGCGGCCGCATCGACGAGCCGACGCACTGCACGCGCTGCAACACGCGCTTGTGCATGGAGCTCATCCACAACCGGTGCTCGTTCACCGACAAGCAGCTCGTCAAGATGCAGGAGACGCCGGATGCGATCCCCGAAGGCGAGACGCCGTACACCGTCATGCTCTTTGCGTTCGACGACCTCGTCGACGACGTCCGCCCGGGCGACAAAGTCGAAGTCACAGGCATCTACCGCGCTGTGCCGCTGCGCGCGTCGTCGCGCCAGCGCGTGGTCAAGTCGGTCTTCAAGACGTACATTGACGTCGTGCACTTTCGCCGCGTCGACGAGCTCGCGCGCCGCGGCGGCGACAGCGACGCAAGCGCTACCAGTGACACGGACGCGCTCTTGGCGACCGACGCCAACACGACCGAAGCGACCGAAGCCGCGAAGCTCCGCGCGTTCGAAGAGATCGCCGCGCACCCAACCGTGTACGAGAACCTCGCGCACTCGCTCGCGCCGTCGATCTGGGAGCTCGACGATGTGAAGAAAGGCATCCTGTGCATGCTCTTTGGCGGCACGCGCAAGGACAAGGCCGGGAACATCGCTGGGAGCAGCCCCGACGGCGTCGATGGCGCGCTCATGCCGACCAAGACCATGCGCTCCGACATGAACGTCCTCTTGTGCGGCGACCCGGGGACGTCCAAGTCCCAGCTCCTCTCGTACGTCCACAAGCTGTCGCCGCGGAGCATCTACACGTCTGGGAAAGGAAGCTCCGCCGTGGGTCTCACGGCGTCGATCATCCGCGACATGGAGACGGGCGACCTCGTGCTCGAGTCTGGCGCGCTCGTGCTCTCGGACGAAGGCATCTGCTGCATCGACGAGTTCGACAAGATGTCCGACTCGGCGCGCTCGGTGCTCCACGAAGTGATGGAGCAGCAGACCGTGTCGATCGCCAAGGCCGGGATCATCTGCTCGCTCAACGCCCGCGCGTCGATCCTCGCATCGGCAAACCCGATCGAGTCGCGGTACAACCCCAACAAGTCGGTGATTGAGAACGTCAACATCCTCCCGACGCTCCTCTCGCGCTTCGACCTCATCTACCTCATCCTCGACAAGCCCCAGGCCGAGTCGGACCGGAAGCTCGCGAAGCACATCGTCGCGCTCTACTACGACGACGCGACGCGGCAGCAGCGCGAGAGCTCCAGTGCCGGGCCGCAGCTCATTCCGATGAAGCTCCTCACGGAGTACATTGCGTTTGCAAAGAAGCACATCCACCCGCGACTGCTTCCCGAGGCGCGCGACGCGCTCATCACTGCGTACTTGGACCTGCGGCGCATGGGCGGCGCGCATGCGTCCAAGAAGAACATCACGGCGACGCCGCGGCAGCTCGAGTCGCTCATTCGCATCTCCGAAGCGCTTGCAAAGATGAAGCTCTGCGACGAGATCACAAAGCGCGACGTCGACGAAGCGCTGCGGCTCATGAACGTCGCGACGCAGCGCGCGGCGATGGACCCGCGCACGGGCACGATCGACATGGACATGATCAACACCGGACACAGTAGCTCGGAGCGCGAGGCGATCGCCGACATTGTCGAGATGCTCAAGTCGATCTTGAACGACGCCCCGGGCATGTCGATGACCGTCGGCGAAGCGCGTCGGTTCCTCGAAGAGAAGCGCAGTGCGAGCGGCATGGCCGGGAGTGGCGAAGTGAAGAGCTCCGAGTTCCAAATGGCGCTCCGGTCGCTCGAAGACGACAGCTTGATCCAGATCTCGCACGGTCTCATTCGGTACTTTGGCGACGCGAGTCTCGACTAGGAGCGGTAGGAAGAGCGCTGGAGCTGTAGGAGAAGTAGGAACGAATGCCACGCCATACCGAGTGGCGCTATGTGCGTGTGTCGCTACTTGCGCATGCGCTTCTGCTTCTCGCGCTGAATGCGCTCGAGGCGCTTGTTCGCCGCTGCAGAGGTGGCAGTCGACTTGGCCACTGGCGCTCCAGAGGTAGCAGCTCCGACTGGAGCGTTCGCATCGCTCGAGACAGCTGGAGCCGACGCGAGACTACCGAGGGACGACTGAGGAGCTGTCAACTTGCTAAAGAGCTCGTCGGTCTGCGTCTGCACGAGCGACTGCGGCGTCGACGCGCGCGCAAAGAACGCGGTCGTGAGCGTCTCGACGCTCGATCGCCACGCGTTCAGGAGCTCGCGCCGTTGAAACCCAGCAGCAAAGACCGCACCGAGGCGCTGCTGGAGGTCGTCGCGGCTGCAGACGTCATGCGCGAGACTCGAGGATACACTGGCGTCGTGCTGTTGGAGCGACTGGAGCGCGCGCGTCGCAGTCTCGACGCTCGCGAGCACTCGAGTCAGCGTCGCGGTCAGCGCGTCGCACACACTCGTCTCTTGGCTGTCGACAAACTCGCGCGCCATGGCCAGGAGCTCGCTGTTCTGACGAAAGCGCTCGACCGCGTCGCGACAGACGCGCAAGCGCTCGTCGAGGCACTGCGTCTTTGGTCCGAGCTGCGTCTTCATGAGCGCGAGCATGCGCTGCTCGACGACTTTCGCTTCCTCGGCTGTGCGACCGACAGCTTGCGCCTCGACCATGCGCTTGTGCAGTCGCTGCAGCGGATCGAGCGTCGAGGCACCGAGGTCCAGCAGCGCCTCAGTCGCGCGCTCGAGCTGCGCATTGACATCGTGGAGCTCGCGTGTGAGTGCGTCCGGCAGCGGTTGCTTTGGCAGCGGCTTCTTCGTGGCGTCCACGACGACGCTGCTGCGCTTGCGCGACGCATCAGTGTCGTCAAACTCGCGCGAGTGCGTCCAGTGGACGATGACACTCAGCGAGCCGCTCGCTTTGCCGTTTGTAGCGTCAACGTCTCGTGCGAGCGCGAGGTCTGCACTGAGCGGTTGGCCATGCTCGAGCGCTTCGAGCTGAAGACTCGCGTAGCCGAGCACGTCGCCTTTCTTGAGCGTCTCGCAGTCACCATCGCCTTCTCTGTCCGAGTCGTCGCTGCTGCTGTTCGTCGCCTTCTCCTTCGCCTTCTTGTCGCCGCCATTGCGGAGCGAGATGAGGTCAAAGTCGCACACTTCGAACGCCAGGACGCCGCGCGCGTGCTGCAGCAGATCGCCACTCTCATCTTCATCCTCACCATCCTGACACTCACTGTCCTCTGCCTCAGTCGCCGCGCTGTGGCCGGCAAACTCCTGCCACTCAACATGAAAGGCGAACTCTTCGTGCCACGCAGGGCTCCGCGTGTTGTGCCGCACGCTCGTCTTGCCTTTCGCAACTTCGTCGCCGTGAGCGTCCAACACAGTGGCGATCACGAACGGGTCGCTCGTGAACACGTCGCCAGCGTGAAGGTGCCGCGCACGCTCAACAACAACGTGGAGGCAGTTGAGCGCGCGCTTGCGCTCGAGCTCGGTCCGCTTGGCGATCCGCAAGCGCGCAGCGAGGAGCTCAGCTGCGAGCCATCGAGTACACTGAGCGACGCCGCGGAGCTTGCGCCGATGCCGTTTGCGCCGGCAGTACGCTCTGTACGCGTCTTGGACAACGAGGACGTGGTAGAGCATGAACGTATCGGCGACCATGACGTACGGCGGCGGCGCATGCTGCTGCCAGGCGACGCGCTGCTTGGCATCACGCGGTGCCCGCAGACTGAAGAACTGCATCTGCTGGCGCCGCGTGTCGAACACTGCGGTCCACTGGAACGGATCACAGACGCGGCGCTGTGCGATGTCGAGCTCGAGCGCCGCGACGCGCGCTTTCATCTCAGTGCTCCAGACCACGATCCGGTGCGGCCGCGCACCGATCGCCTCGTAGTTGCATCGCTTCAGCACGTCCTTGTCTTCGTACTCGAGCGGCTCGACGCATGGCGCGTCGGTCGATGGTACGACGCACTCGCCAGTGTCCAAGTTGACAAAGTAGGCATCGTCTTGCTGCAGCGACAAGGACGACAACGACAAGGACGCCTCGCGATGGACAGGGATGCGCACCCAGTCGGACGACGCCGGCGTGTTGCGCTGCATCGCACGCGCAAACGGATCGATGACGGCGCTGGCGCCTGCTGCGAGTGCTCGCTTGCTCGTCTCGAGACTGAGCGTGAGCTTCTGGACCTGAACGTCTTGTGGATCGACTGCGCCGCTTTTGATGCTCTGCTGCAGCACAGCGTCGGCCGTCTCGAGCAGCGGCGACGCGTAGTACGTCCAGTGCGCTCGTGGCATCGTCGCGCGGCAGCACTCGCTCAGCGCTTGCAGGTCTTCGACGTACGCGAGCGCATCCGGAGACGAAGATGCCTTCTTCGCCTTCTTGGTAGCGAGCGACTGCGCCGCAGCGTCGATGGCTCGAGACAAGAACCAACTCGCGATCGCGAATTCGTGCTCTGCGAGCCACAGACGAGCGAACGCGCTCCAGACCCAGCGCGAGCGCACAAACGTCTCGAGGTCGCCGTGCAAGTGCGTTGTGACGTCGTCGAGCGGCCAGTTCCCATGCGTTGTGCGCCGTGTCTTGCGTGCGTTGGCCTCTAATGCAGTGTCGCGAGGCTGGAAGATCGCCTGGAAGCGCAAGAAGAGCTGCGACGGTCGCTCGGGCGGCTCATCGAGCAACGAGCTCCTGCTGCTGCTCGTCGCTGGCACCAAGGCAAAGTACCGGCCAGTGGCGTACGTCTCAGGCTTGTGCACGACGTCGTCGATATACACGTGGACGCTACCGAGCGAGCGCTCGGGTCCCGTCGCGACGACTCTGCGCGTCGTGCGGTCCACGAGACTCACGACGAGCCGCGACTTGATCGACGCGACGTCGAGCTCGATGAACTCGTCCCACGCCGGTGCGAGGCGCATCCACGTCGGTGCCGACTGACTCAACACTGTCCTGCCTTCGCACTGGATCGTCACGACCGGTTTGCTATGCAGGACGTCCTGGATCACGACGTCCTGCGTCGCGCCGACGTACACGCGAATGCCGCGGAGTCGCTGCGTATCATTGCGCGCATGGGCTGCAGCGTCAGCTGCACTCACACGCGCGACTGCTGTCATGAGGTCGGCATGTAGGACGTTGTAGCTCTGCCAGCTCGTGCGCTGCTCGCGCGGCGTCTGCTTCTTGTCTTCGAGCAGCTCGAGGAGGAAGCCGCGCATGAACGCGAGCTCTGCGGTCGAGAGGCGACTTGGAAGCGTCCGCACACTTGGCCACTTGATCGCTCTCGGTCGACCCGCCGGCCGTCGCGAGGTGCGACCTCGGAGCGCGAGGAGCTCGTCGATGAGCTTGACGGCAGATCGGAGGTGCCGCGTCCCGGACGTCGACACTGTCGTCGCGCGCTGCGCATAGAGGAAAGCGAGACGCACGAGCACGAGCTCTTCAAACGCAGCGTACGTGCGCGTGGGCGACTTGGCGCCGCGCAAGCGACCGTAGAGGCTCTCGTACATGTCAATGACACGGCTGCTACCGCCATCGGCGCTCGAGAGCAGGAGCGGCGAGGCGCGGTAGAGCACTTCGGCGATCTCAAAGCACACGGCGAACGGCATGCGGTGCCAGATCAAGAGCAAGTGCTCGACTGGGAACGCTGCTGTGTGGCGGCGATGAGGCGTCGCTGACGGACTGAGGAGCGCACCAAGTGCTTCGAGCGGTGATGCGTTCGTGCGTCCGTCGTCGCCGTGGTGTGTGCGGAAGAGCTCAAAGAGCTGCACGGCGCTCTCGAGCGCGTACGCGACGTGCGTTGTCTCCAAGTGCGTCGGACCACTACTAACAAACGCGCGGACGTGCGCGCGCAGGAGACTCCGGAGGAAGAACGTGTCGGCACACGTCGCGTACATCTCGTCGTAGATGCGCTGGAGCAGCAGCGCCTCGGCGAACGCATCGCCACGTAGCGAGACCGACAGACTATCGAAGCGCCAGGCGCGCACGCACATGCGCTCGAGCTTCTGGACGCGCTCGAGCTGGGACGCGAACGGTTCAAACGTCGACACTGCGACGCTGCGTGAGAGTGCGCGACTGACGGCGCGGAACGTGCGTTGCCAGTGCGAGGACACGCCACGATCACTTGCGAGCGCTGCGAGACGTAGGAACCACGCGCTCTGGGCGTGTTGGTGCTGGAAGCGCGCGCACCGTCCGAGCAAGAAGCTCGCGCTCGCAACGACGAAGCGGTCGCGCGACAACGCAAGTGCCTCGTTGGCGACAAACGCACTGAAGACGTACGCGTCGCTGCTCTCGAGCATCCGAGCGATGGCAAAGCACATCGCGGCCCACGTCTCGTTCTTCTTCTTTGGTGGTGACGGCGATGTCCGAGTCGTCAGAACGCGGAGCTGCCGCATCCACTCGCTCCAGTGCAAGAACTTGCAGCGCAAGCTGCGCTCGTCAGCAATGGTGCCGGTCCCCGCACGCGCAGCGTGCTTCTCGAGCGCAGGACGCACGTGAGACGCTCGGACGCCGTGCTCCGAGCACACGCCTGCAGCAGGCGGGAGGTGCGCGACAAACGCGTGGAGACTCGCGTAGCGGGCGCGTGGGATCTTCTTGGACACGTACGCGCCATCGACACGGTCTCGCTCGATGCGCAGCGAAGTGATTCGGAGCGGTTGGTCGCTGAGCTTCACTCTGAGCACAACGACATCGTCGTGGCCGTGGCTCTCTACCGTCTGCTGTGCGTCTGTAGTGCTCTCACCCGGAAGATGGAACAAGTAGGCGCCAACAGGATGCGCCTTGAGCCGTTGCTTGGCGTCGCTGCTGCTCAAGACGCCGTGGAAGTACCCGACGCCTGGCCAGCGCTCGACGAGCTGATAACACCGCTCCAAGTGCGCTGTCGCTGCTGCTCGGTGCTCCTTTGCGAGCGTCTTCCTATCGACTTCGTCTGCTTGAGTGCTGCGGATGCGCTTGGAGAGCACGAGCGCCAGGACGAAGCGCACTTCTAGCTCCGAGTAGTTTGGATGCGGCAAAAGCGCCAAGAGCTGCTCGAGCGCCACGCAGCACGGAGCAAACGCCTCGAGCTGGAGACACAGCATACTGTGCGTCATTAGGACGAGCGCGTGTGATGCGCGCTTGCGTGTTGCGAAGCTCAAAGACGACTGCTCGCTCTCGATCTCGTCGAGCAGCGCTTGACTGAGCGCGAGTGCACGCTGTTGCTCGTTCGCACTGTCACTACTGCGCCACGCAAGACAACGGAGCAAGTGCACGCGCGCCTCGAAGCGCAAGGCACCGACGACCGAGTCGACGCTATTGAGCGTGACGTACGTCTCGCAGACATCGAGGAAGCGCTCAAAGCCCGTCTGCGCGGTCTCGAGGTTCCCGACCGCCCCAGTTGCGTCGTAGACCTGGAAGTGGCTCATCGCGTACACGAACCAGAGCGCGAGGCACTTGGTTGTGTCGCTAGCATCGCCTGATGCGAGCGTCAATGAGGCTGCGCTGCTGCGCTGGAGCCAGTCGAACGGCGTCAGCGGCGTCGGCGTCGAGCTAAAGCTCATCGACATGCGCGAGCCGCTCGGTGCGTGCGGATGCGCTCCTGGCAACGCGGCAGCGCTCGTTCGGAGTTGGGACTCCGTCACAACAGCCAAGCGCAAGTCGCGTACGTAGCCTTGCTGGAGCGCGTACTCAAGACAGAGTGCGGCGTGGTAGAACTGCTGCTTGGCAAAGAGCACAAAGCCTTTGCTCGGGTTCTTGAGCCAGCGCTGCTGCTCCTGGACGCTCTGGAGCCACCGCATGCGGCTGCGCGCGCACTGACCACGGTACACGCGCTGCAGCGTGTTCGCCGCGCGCTCGAGCACTGCCTGTGCCGCTTGTGCGACGGCAACGGTCCTGAGCGCTGTCCAGACGCGCTGGCTCACGACGAGGACACGCTGCCGCGTGACGCGCGTGCGAGCGACAGCGCATCGCCACGCGCACTGGATACAGACTGCAGCACTGCGTCGCCGTAGTCGCGTCGCGAGCTTCTGCGCGAGGCAGACGCGAAAGAAGCACTGGAGCCGCAGCGTCGCGCGGTGCCGCACAAACTCAGTGTGGATGCTCCGGAAGCGCTTGCGCGCCGCGTGTGCGCGAACGCAGCACTGGAGACGGAGCGCTGCGAGCGCAGTGAGTGTGCGCCAGTAGCGCACAGCGACTCGGAGCGTCCGGCGCACGGGGATGTCGATCGTCTCGAGTATGGCAGGCGAGCGCCGGAGGCAGTGGCCGCTCGCACGCGCACACGCAAGGCGGAGCCACATCGCGAACACACTCGCAGGTACGTGGTAGTACGCGCCGAGCAGTCGTGACTGTGGTGTTGGCGGCAGCACGCTGTTCGGCTCGCTGTCTGGTGAGAGCGACGCCAGTGGCAGCAGCGCTGCACACGACTCGAGACGCTCGAGCTGCGAGCGAAAGCCGTCGTAGTGCGCTGCGACCCAGCTCGCGACGCGCATCTGGCGCTTCCAGAGCGCGCGCGTGAGGCGCTTGCGGACTGCGACAGCTGCGAATCGGCGCCACGCGGTCTGGATCACGACTGCGCCGGTCGTGCGCGCGATGGCGAATGCCTGAGCGGCGTCATCTGACAGTGTCCAGTCGCTGGTGCGGCTGGTGACGACCTGGTTGCTCGCGTTGCTCTCAAAGTCACGCCACCGATCGACGCCCCGGCCGACGAACGCGCCGCTGCGCATCGCGTCGACATGCGTCTCTGCGAGCTGCGCGATCGTGCGCAAGCGCGGGTGCATCTTCTTTGACGACCGCAATCCACGTGTCACTGCGTGTGGACTCTCTGCACGAGCGTCGATTGGTACGAATGCGCTGAGCGCACTCAAGTCTGTTGGATCGACTGAAGCGCTTGGAGCTGGAAGTGTACTCACACATGGCAGCGGTGCGAGCTCGATCCGCCGCGGTGTCTTTCGGTGCGTCCGTGGTGACGATGTGACTACTGCTGGTATGTTCGAACGCATTGACACTCGCCTGCGACACAAGCGCACTGTGTGTCTTGTCAATGCTCACACAGCAGAAGACAGCGGATCCGAGACGCTTGCATCACTGTGTGCGTGTACTCGGATCGAAAGTCAAACGTCGCGGTCGCTGTCAAAGAGACGCATCCTCGAGTCACAGCGACATTGTCGAGCCGAATCTTCGCGCTCAAGCGCATGTGCGCGCTTGTACAAGTAAGCGTTGCGCATCCACCAGACTCGCAGTGGTCGCTCTTGCACCTCGACCATGAGCACGAGCTTGAACGAATGTCGTGCTCTTCCGTCATCTGTGTTGAAGTGTTAAGACTATAACTGTTTATGTGTAATACATGTGTGGTTTTTCTCTAATTATCAATAAATATCAAGACTGCTTCAGTGATTATAGCATACTAATGATCACAATATGCAATTAACAATATCATACCAGTCACTTTACGTATTTATCAGATTGATCGAGGCTAGTTTTGTCGTCATTTTGTTTGGCAGCGAGCGCTTTTGAGTCACAAAATCCCAATCGCGCACGAGCAAGAAGAAGCAGCAGCACGCACACTCAAGAGCAGCAGCAGCATGTCGTTCTTTGGCTTCGGTAAGAGCAAGGCGCCAGAGCCCGAGCCGTCGTACAGCTCGTCGTACGATGAGCCGTCGTACGACTACAGCTCGTCGCCGTCGTCGTTCGACTCGGCGCCAATGAGCAGCAGCGCGCCGTCGTCGGCCGGCTCGTTCGGTGCGTCCGACATGCAGAACCTGCTCGTGGAGGAGCAGCAGCGCGCGCTCATTCAGCAGGCGATCTCAAAGATCACGGCGATCGCGTGGGACAAGTGCAGCGCAAGCAAGCCGGACTCGGAGCTGTCGTCGAAGGAGACCGACTGCATCAAGAACGTCACGCTCGCGTACATCGACTCGAGCGCGTTCATTGTGCACCGCCTCAACAAGTCGTCGTAAGTGGCGTCGCTAGGACTGAAGCGCTTCGCTTCACAGACAGACAGACGCAGCAGCAGCACGTAGACAGAAGACAGACAGAGTGCGTCCATGCACAGCAAGCAGCGCCGTCCAACGCCTCGCACCAACAGCAGCAGCAACAGCGCGCAGTCGTTCCGTATGCGCTCGTCTCTCACTCATTCTCTCTATCAAACTTTGTGCATCATACGTCGTTCAGTCAGTCCATTGCATCATCAGCTCCACATCAGACGCCTATCGGCTCATCGGAACTCGGTCGCAGCGAGCGCTTCGATCACTGCGTCGACGCTCGCCGCCGCGCTCTCAACCGCGTCCTGCGTGCGCTCGGACGAGTGCAAGATGCTCTCGATGCTCGACTCGGCCTCTGCCAGGAGCGTCTCGAACTCTTTACCGATGCTCGGCTGCTTCGTTGGACCGCCGCTGCTACTCTGCGGCGTCCCCGGCGCACTCGCACCGTTCGTTGGCGAGAAGAGACCGCTGCACGATGTCGTGTCGGAGAAGTTGGAGTCGCTCGAGGCTTTGCGACTCGCGGGCGAGACGCTGCGCTTCGGCTCGAGGTAGTAGCCCTCGGGCTTGAGCGGTAGGTTGCGCACGCGCTCCTTTGCAAAGAGCACGGCGCAGAGCTCTTTCAAGATCTCGTCCAGCACGATGTAGCCGCAGAGCAAGCGCGTGTCCGGTTCGTGGTCAAAGGCCGCCATGTCGCTTTTCCGATCGCTCTCGCTCAGTTCGAGCGTCTGCTTGAGCGCATGGAGCTTCGCGTCGCCGTTCGGGAGCCGCTCGATCCGGCGCAGCGCGTCGGCGTGGACGTCTTCGAGGATCGTGCGGACGCTCTGGCCTGTCGGGCGTTCGTCGTGGATGTCAAAGACCACAGACGCGCATCGGGGCTTGAGCGCAATGGCCGCGACCAAGCCCGAGAGCGCGAGGTTCTCCTCGAACGAGTTCTCCAGGAGCCGCTCGAGGCGATTGAACACGACGCGGATAAATAGAGGGAGGCCGTCACTGCTCGTAGTGGCGCTGGTCGTCGTAGCAGGCGGCAGTGCGTCAGCGCTAGAAGGCGTCAGCTGCTGGTGCTGCGCACTCGCACCCGCAGTCGACAGACTGCTCTGGCGCTGGAACTCGGGCGTCACGGGCGAGAACGACGGCAAGTTGAGCGTCAAGTACACTTCGCGCAGCGGCTTCATCGCATTGCGCGTCGCTGCCGTGCGCGACGTTGCGAGCGGCGAGCCGCTGCTCTTGCGCGCCGTACTTCGTGGACTCTCGAGACTGTATGGCGATACATCCAAGCTACTAGGATGCGTCCGAGGCGAGTCGAGCGCGCTCGCGCCTGATGGTTCGCGCTCGTCTGCGTCGCTCTCGTCGTCGCTCGTGTCCGAGTCGTCGATCGCCGCGGGCGCGCGCTGACACGCTGCGTACTCGGCGTCCGCGATGTACGACAGGAGCGACAGCACTTGGTCTTCGCTGTTGTCGTCTGCTGCGGGGATGTCGATCGCGTCGCCGACACTATCGAACGCCTGGATCTTCCACAAGTGGACGTTCGAGGCGACGGCGGAGTTGGGGAACCGCGTCGCGAACCAGATCGCGCCGTTCGACGTCACGGGACTGAGCACGGAGCTGCTGCGACGGCGCGTCGCTGGCACGGCGTCGAGTCCCGCCAAGAGTGTGCTATCGACGAGATCGTCCTGGAGTTCCATCAAGTACGTGAACAAGTCGATCGTCGCGATCGTGAGGGAGCTCGAAAGCGAGTCCATGCGATGGAGCAACTCGGTCGGGAGCATCTGCGCTGACAACGACGTCTCAGTCTCAGTCTCTGCGGCGGCTGCGTCAGTGTGGTCCAGTGCATCGCTTGCGCTTGCGAGCGACGCCGTCGGCGACTGCTGCTGGAGGAGGAACTGGATGTAGACAAACAGCAGCGGGTTCGCGCTCGTGTCGCTGCAGCACGCGACGAGCTCTTCCAAGATGATGCGCGCGTACAGCGTCGCTGTGCGTGACGCAGCCTCCGACGTGTGCAGCAGCCCTTCCAAGAGCGGACCTTCGAGGAACCGCGCGCGGAACTGCAGCAGCAGCTCATTTGCAATCGACGTGCGGACAGCAGAAGAGCCTGCAGCGTCGTCCAACTCTGTGAGCTCGTACCGCGCGACCATCGCGAGCGTACAGCAAAAGCGCAAGCGGATCGTGATCAAGTACAGCTCGTGCTCGATCCCGCGGCGCGTTGTGGTCGCAGTCGTTGGCGACGCGAGCGGTGCGCTTGCTGCAGAAGACGCGCCACTTGCGCGTGCGCCTTTGTCTGGGAGCGTCTTGGGAAGACTGTCGAACGCAGAGATGACGCCGTTGACTGCGTAGTGGCAGAACGGCGTGAGCTGCAGGATGAACCGGCAGAGCGCTTTCTCGTGCACCGCAGCGGCGATCACGAGCGCTTCGCGGCACCTCTCGCCGACTTTGCCGGTCGCGTACATGTGCGGGAGCAAGCCCGTGAAGAGCACGAGGCGCGAGACGTCCATGGTCGGCGACTGAGACGACGTCGACGATGCTGTGGGCGACAGTGGCGACGCGACAGACGCAGTTGACGACGTTGCAGTCGGCGAGACTGGCGGCGCAGACGGTGGTGACGCTGCTGTAGTCGCAGCGCTGGAGGTGCGGTGGAGCGAGTAGTCGGCCGTGCGACCCGAGCCATTCGTGTGGAGGATCATGCGGTCGGCGTGCTGGAAGAAGAACTCGGTCTGGACCGGATCCGCGCGGAGCTTCTTCCAGAGGATGTTGAGCAGCGAGATGAGGCACTTGCGCACAATCGGGTCCTCCACTTCTTTCTTCGTCGCGGCTTCGATGAGTCCCACGACTGCGACGTGCACTTCGCGCGTCGGCAGGAGCGGGTAGTTGACTCTATTCGACAGTCAAACCCGCACATCCATAGACAATGTCCAACATATGTGAGACCGACGACAATGGCTCTAAACAATAGCCAGAGCCAGCAGCGCACGCACCTGCTCAGCAATGCGCCGACGAACTGCATCGAGAGCGACATGATGCCCGACGGCTGGTCCTTCTTGCCAGCGTCGCACAGGTGCGGGATGATCTGGCGCTCGAGCAAGTACTCGAGGCACTCGCGCTGCGACTGCTGCTGCGATGCGTCCGAGTCCATTGCAGCTCCAGTGTCACTCCCGTTCGCGCGGTGGCTCGCGAGCGAGAGCTCGAGTCGATCGAGCGCGTTCTCCTCTGCGTAGATGAGCAGCACCATCTTCTGGAGCGAGTCGCGCGTGTGGGACTCGAGCAAGAGACGGCGCTGCTCGCTCGGGTCGACGTCGCGCGCGATGACCGACTCGAGGAAGCGCGAGACAGTCTGCCAGCGGTGGTGAAACTCCTGCGCGCGCGACTCGTACAGTGTCGGCGCGACGATGTCGGCTGCCTGAGCGAGCACGTCCGACGCGCGCGCCGCGACGAGCTTCATCTTGCTCTTGAGCTGACTGATGAACATGCTCATGATGGCGATAGTTACCGCGAGCTAGCGGAGACAGTCAAGTGCGGTCTCTTCTTGAAGTACTGAGCGGCTCTGCTAGCTCGTTGTTGTACGTGTCGATGGGGTCGGAGCGAGGCGGTCGAGAGGGGATCGCGCACAGCGAGACGACGTGCAGGCGAGTGTATACACACACACGTACGCGATCGACTGCGCGCGCACGCACGCAGAGGCAGCGAAGAGCACGAG
Source organism: Pythium guiyangense (assembly GCA_003730235.1). Lineage (NCBI taxonomy): Eukaryota > Oomycota > Peronosporomycetes > Pythiales > Pythiaceae > Pythium > Pythium guiyangense. The sequence goes on from QXDM01000092.1 coordinate 304,274, forward strand.
CGCACGAGCGAGTCGCTGCTCGCGGCGCGCAAGAGGCTTGTGCGAGCTTTTTGCCGCTTCGGTGCTGGTGGCTCCCTCGATTTTCGCGCTATCGGCGCTCGCGGTTCAATGGCACTACGTGTCACTCGAGCGAGGGATTTGCGAACCCCTCTTTATCGACAGTACATCTCTTTATCAGCAGTATATAACCTCTGTATAGAGCTTACAGCACGCGCACACGCGCTCTTCCCCCTCGCTTGTTTGACAACCGCTGGTTCAAAGGCGCAGAGCGCAGCACGCGCACGAGCTCACACACGCGCGACGACGTCGACGTTGATAGCGCCGCCGCTTGGGACGTACGCAGCAGCAGCAGAGAGCTCTCGCAGACTGCAGGCACACGCTCTTGCCGTTGCGCTCTCACCTGCGCGGATTGAGCAGCGCGAGCGATCTCCCCTCGCGACCGTCGACCAACGCAAGTGATCGCGTCGTGTGCACACTCCACACTCACACTACTACAACAACAACACACACTCGAGACGAGCGATGCTGCGCAAAGTCCTGCGCCGCTCCGCGGCAGCGCGACTCACGCACCCATCTGCAGCTTCGAAGCGAGCGCCGCGACGCTTGTTTGTGCACACGAACGCGTGCAAACAGGAGGACGCCGAGGAGGACGAGCGCGCTGGAGCACCAGCCACCGCCACTGTGCGATCTAGCGCATCATCTGCTGCTGCGACGTCGAGTGACGCATCGCGAACGAGTGCGAGTGCTGCGTTCGCGACCGACCACCGGAGTTTGTTCAGCGCAAGCGCGTCTCGCACGCCACTTAGCAGCAGCAAACCGGCAGCGCGTACTGGACCGACCGGAGCGCACAAAGCGCCTGCACCTAGTGCTGCGACGTCGCCGCCACTGAAGCTCCAGCCGCTGAGCAAATCTGCACCGAGTCTCTCGCCACGCGATCTCGATGCGTACGTAGCCCATGCAGAGCATCTGTGTCTCTCTGTCTTCTAACGCGACTGCTGCTGCCTCATGATCTCCATGACACAGCGCTCGTGCGACGCTCGCGAGCCTCAGCGCGCGTGTCCAGGCCGCGAGTCCAGCAGTGCCGGGCGAGTCGGACTACCAGAAGCACAAGTGCTTGCAGAAAGCCATGACCGGTCCGCTCGACAAGCTGCTGTATCGCTATCGCCAGCGCCAGGACGTGCGTGCGATCGAAGCGATCGCGTTCGTGTACGAAGACGTCTTCCCGCAGTTCGCGACGAACCGGAAGCACCGCACGGTCATCTGCGAGCACTACGCGCGCAGTCTCAACCAGGCGCAGCGCTTCCAGGACGTGATCGACAAGCTCTTCACGGCGCAGCTCGGGCTCCGCGACGCCGACAGCAGCGCCGTCGCCGTGAACCCGGACGCGCTCATCCTCTCGCCGATGCTCGCCGAGTCGATCTGGCTCGCGTGTGGCCACGTCCGCGACTCCAAGAGCGCGCTGGAGCTGCTCGAGATCGTCCGCGCCGCGAACGTCCGGATGACCAAAGTCGCGTACTTCCACGTCCTGAACACGCTCTTGAAAGACGCCGACGCGCACGTGGAGCTCGACACGGTCCTCGAGCTCTGCGAAGCGATCGTGCACGAGCTGAGCGACACGGTCCCGCTCTCGCTCCTCCCGACGATCCTCAAGGTCGCTGCTGAGCACGGTGAGCTCGAGCGCGCCATGGCGGTCTACAGCCATGCGCCGGACGCCAAGATGGACAGCTTCACCGAGTTCCGCTTCGAGATCTGTCTCCAGACGCTCTGCGACCTCGGCTACGCGTCTGCGATGCTCGAAGTCTATCAGCACGTGATGGCGTCGACGACTGCGACGCGCGGCTTGCACGAGCGCGTGTCCAAGTGCCTCCTGCTCCGGTGCTTGCGCGACCGCAAAGCCGAGCACCACGCAGCGGTGATTGACACGGCGCGCGAGCTCCTCGCGACGATGGAGCGCCATCGCATTGCAACGAGCCACCACTGTGTGTACCCGCTCTTGCGCACGCTCTTGCAAGCTGGCGAGCTCAAGACAATCGGCGACGTCACGGCGCTCTTTGCGACGTACGCGCACGTGATCGAGTGGAACGCGTTCTCGATCTGCGAAGCTGTGATCGCGTGCGTGTACTGCAAAGAGGTGCAGCTCGTCGACGAGCTCTTTGTGCACGCACTGGACAACAGCATCCCGATCAAGTACGCGGCGCTCGAGCGCGTCATCTCGTTCTACTACAAGCTCGGGATGCTCGGGGACTTGGAGAAAGTCGCCGACATCATCCGCGCCTTGCGGCTGAACAAGCACATTCCGCTCGGGATCGCCGTGACCGAGATCGGTATGGCGTCCAACTTGCGCCTCGGACGCTTTGAAGAAGTGATCCACCTCTTTGAGGACTTCTCGGCCATGGACGGCGACCGCAAGCGCATCCTCAAGCGCCGGCTCATGCTCAAGTCGGCGCTCAAGGCGTACGCGGCACTGAATCGCCTCGACGAGTCGAACGCGATCCGCGCTTTGCTCCACAGCAGCTACGGCGGCAACATCCTCGCGCCGACGACAGGCAACGATAGTGCGGACAGTGACAGCGACGACGACGATGACGACCACGCCGACTTCTTCACCGAGCGGATCGAGAGATGAAGCAACGGCGGCGGAGACGGACGATAGACGATTAGAAGAACCACACCACCTCACCATACGAATGCGTGTCAATGTCCATGTATGCGAGGCTGTGCGTCCTGTGTGTCGCTACTGCGAGGCTAGCGAGACGAGCGCTAGCTCGGAAGACGTCGTGCGCCAGGGCCCTTGTGTCTTGTTCAAGTGTGTGGACCACACAATGTCCACATGGCTACATTTAGGTGCCTGAAAGCCAAGAAGAGGTCCAAGGCACTGACATCGTGCTCGCGCTCTCTTCCTACAGTGCTCGACGAGCTGCTGCGATGCCGGACGAAGACGCTGTCAAGCTCGCACATGGAGCAGGTGACGCTGCTGCGAGCGAAGTCGAGTCGACAGACGTTGTGCTCGAGCCGCCATCGCCAGCACTTGCAGTCTACGATCCGTTTGTGCGCTGGCTGCTCCGCTCGTCGCTCGAAGAGCTCTCGTCGATCAGCAAGGACGTCCCATTCAGTCTAGCGGATATGAGCGACAGTGGCGATGACAACAGCGATGACGGTGCGAGCAACACAGTCGGCGAACACAACGTAGCGGCAAGAGAGCCCTTTGCGAGTCTCCGCGATGCAAAGTTGGCGCGCGCCGAGGTCGAAGGCGAGCTCGAAGCGGTCATCGACGCGCTCTCGATCGCGCACCGCGAGTTCAGTAGCATCGACGACAAGCGACTCGAGGTCGAAGACGAGCGCGACGAGAGCAGAGAGCGCATTGCGCTGCTCGAAGCGCGCATTGTCAAGCATCTACAGGACCGCGACCTCGCGATCGCCGAGAAGTACACGACTGAGAAGCAGATCGAAGAAGCAGAGCTGTTCAAAGCGCAGAATCCGCAGCGCCAGAGCTCGTCATCGCTCCTCGGGTTCCTCCGTCGCAGCGGCAGCAGTGCGAGCTTCTCGGAGAAAGACGTCGAGCGCCTCCAGCGAGACTTTGCCGACACGAAAGTCGCAGCAGCGCTCGCCAAGTCCGAGCTCGACACGCACTACTACCGCCTGCGGCAGCTCGAGCGCAAGTGCGCTGGCGTCAAGTTTGAGATCGCGCAAGCGAGTGCGCTCGAAGACGACCTCCGCGCGTCGCTCGAGCACCTCGCACGCGAGCGCAAGCACTCGCTCGAGAAGCTCCACCAGATCTCAGTCTTCTCCGCCGAGGCATCGGTCTTGATGCGATAAAATGTATCTTTTTGAACCAATAAACTATATTTTAGAGAGCACTTCAACTTGCCTTTCGAGTGCGGAATCGCCAACGCCAAGCACGACGAAGCAGACGACAACGACTGCCGCGCTGCATGTGGGGCTTTGGACGCGCCGGCAGCAGCGCTGCGAGCGTCGTACGAGGTGCGCGACTGCGTCTGTGCATCTATGCACGTGGTCAGTGCGAAGAGCTGCGTCTTAGCTCTGTCACGTGCCCACAGACTACTTTGACGACCACGTGCGCGCGCTTGCCGACGCGTATCGACAGAGCGTCCGTGTGTTGCCAGCATGCGCATCGAGCGCGATGTTTAGTGTTGATACGCATGGCGCACCGTGGGGAGCGGCAATGCGCGCTGTGTGCCGAGCGATGCCGAGTCGCGTCGAGTGGGTGCGACAGCAGGAGGAACAGACTGCAGACCGCAGCGACTGGGACATCGACGAGCGCAAACTCGCACGCTTGTGGCGCACGTGCGAGTCAATCGAGACGACAGAGACGCTCGGCTTCTTTGGCAGCGCGCAAGTCAAAGGGGCAACGCCAGCAGACGATCGACACGCGCCAGCGCAGATTGACGCTGGCGTCTTGCGCCGGATCGACTCGCCCGACTGGTCTCGACCAGCTACGAGTGCATGGCTACGTCGTTTGCACTCCAGCAGCGCTGTCACACTCGAGCAATCGGTGCGTCCGTGCGCCGAGCCGACTGCGCAGATCGTAGAGCAGCAGCAGGTGCCAAGTGCCAGGTACGACAACGCTTGGTGTCGCTGCGAATGGCTTTGAGCGCCTGACTTATTGACGAGTGCTCTTGGTTAGTGGTGACGACGACGCTGTGCTCTTGGGTTTAACAGCGCTGCCGCAGCTCGCATGCGCGTCGTTGTCCAGCCCGCAGCTATCGCCGACGCCAGTACATCACAGCGCGCTCCAGCGCTTGGAGCTCCCACGCGCGCTCAGTCACGACAGAGCGGCACAGAAGTTTGCTGATGCACTGCGCTGCCAGAGCGCAGTCGTGCTCGAGCGCATGACAGCGACAGACTCGAACAGCAACAGCACGACTCACGACAAAGACCTGACGATCTGGTCGCGCTCGCGCGAGTCGCAGGATCAGCTCGCGCTGCTCTCGACTGAAGCGATTGCGTCGATCTACTCGGTCACGACCATCAGCAAGTCCACCAAGCACGAGTCAAGACGAGCACCGACGCTCTCAAGAGTCAAACTCGACGAGGACATGCAGCTGCGACCGACTGAGCACATGCAAAGCGCGTCGACTAGCGTCTTTGCGACCGTGTTGCGGAAGAACGCGGCGTTCATGTTGATCCGAGGACCGAGCAAGCTCCGTCTCTTCAAGTCGTCTGCCGTTGCGCACGCTGCTGCGCGCAGACTCTCGTCGTGGCAAGCGGCGTCGATCGACGACTGCCGCGTCAGTGCAGTGAGCGACGGTCAACAGCGCAGCCTCCAGCAGCTCATGGCGCCGTCGCGAGTCGTGAGCACCGACGAAGAGCGACAATGCAATGTGCTGCAGTGGACCAAGCACGACGCTGCGCGCGTTCTTGAGCGCGTCCAGACGAGTGCGAAAGCAGTGCCGCCGCGGTCGTTGACGAGTGTGCTGCTCAGCGTGCCGTCGCTGTGGCATCTCGAGGCGCTCGCTCGCATCGACTCGAGTCGAGTGGACCAAGTGTTCGAGTGGCAGCATCCCGAATGTCCAAGTCAAGAGAAGGAGATCGAGGACACCGCAGCGGCAGGCAACACTCGTGTCTTGAGTCGAGACCTCGCAGCTCCAACGCACGGCAAAGACGACGTCGCAGCACGTGAAGGCGTCGAGATCGAGCCACTGCGCGCTGCAGACACCAAGCGCACGTCCTCATCGACAACAGCGACGCTCGTGCTCCCGGATGATGGCGCAACAACGACAGACGACCTGATGCGAGGCTTCCTCGGTATCGCGTCGAGTCACCTCCCGACTGCGCCAGAACCGCCTCATGCGACCTCGTTGAGCTCGAGCAGCGCCTCGAGAGCGTCGAGTACGCTAACAAGTCGAGTCACTCTGCCGATCGAGCACCTCGCACGCCCGGTGCTGTGGGACCTCGCGCGCAAGAAAGTGCTTCGAGTGAACCCGAACTCGGTCCAGTGCGCTCTGGACGCGCTCTCGCTCGAGCTCCTCGAGTCGATCGTGTACCAGCAGCAAGCCATTGTCGGTCGCATTAGCAAGAACCCGTCCGCGTTCTCGCACGACGCGATCTTTGACGCGTGCGCGAGCTTTCGGCAAGTCGTGTGGCTCCACACACTGCGGTTCGTCTGCATCCATGCGCTCTCTCTCTTGACGCTTAGCGAGCCTCTGCAAGGCGTCTAACAACCATGTTGCCCGTAGGATGGCGTCACTCAGTGCGCAGACAAAGCTCCAGGACGGACACGCGCAGCTCGTTGTGCTGAACCATGTCACTGCTTCGAGCACGTACAAGGTCGCGCTTGGGTCGTCGCACTGGCGAGATCTCAGTCGACTCCACACTCGTCTCGGCGGCACGACAGCAGCAGAAGACGCTCCGCACGTGGAGCAAGCAGCTGTGAGTGAAGACGACAACTCGGTTGGCGTGACGAAAGAGCCGCCGACAAAGAAGCAGAAGTTGCTCGTGGACTCGGACTCGAAGACGCCCGTTCGCGTCATCTGCTCGGCTTCGTTCCTCTCGCACGTACGTTGCTCAGTGCTTGCATTAGTGCCGCCTCGCACGCTCTGAGATTGGTGGACCTAACTGGGTCTTGTGTCTTCACGTGGTGTAACAGGGCGAGATTCTCGACGAACTCGCGACCGAGCACGCTGTGACTGTGATCGAGCGCGACCTGTTCGCCCCAGTCGACATCCTCGTGGACGAGCGCAACGGCATCTGCGTCCTCAGCACAGCGCTGTTCAGCGGTGCGTCGGCTCATCGGTGCATCAACACCAGACACGCGAGTGCTGATGGACGTGCTCTCTCTTGGTACTGCGTTGCAGACGCGAATGCGATGAAGGCGTTCACGTACTCACTCGCGACGTCGCAGATCCAGTTCCAGCAGCTCTGGCTCATCATCGGTGCGTATGTCGGAAGGAGACTCGAGCTAGTAGTACGGCTCACACTCCCTTGTCTTGGTAGCCGGTGATCCAGCGCTCACGCCAAGTGCAGAGGAGAACCTCCACGCGTTCTTTGCGGCGCTCGTGCACTTTCGCGTCCGCGTCCAGACGCTCACGAGGTGCGCGCTAGACCCAGGAGCCTCGTACATCATCTTGCTAGTGCTCTCACACTCACACTTGTGTCGCTCTCAGTGCGTCCGACGAAGCGACGAGCCAATGCATCCGATGCATCGTCGACCGATGCGCGCAGATCGCACTCGATGCGCACCGCACGCTCCCGCGCATGTGGTTCGAGCGGCCGTTCCTGCTCGAGGAAGAGTCCCAGCTCGAGCGCTTGCTCGCATCGACGCGCATCATTACGCCGTACGCTGCGCAGTCGCTCCTGCACAAGATCTCGATCGACGACTTGTTCAGCCGCAGGTGCGTCCGATGCGAGCAGCTTTGCGTATAGACACTCGGTAGTTGCAAGGCTCTGCTCACACTCGACTGTGTTGATGCCCGACGCAGCGTGGAGCAGCTGCAGCCGTTGGTGCAAGACGCCGTGTCGAGCGACCAGCTCCAGCTGCTCTGGACGTGCGTCTTGTGCTTGAGAGCAGTCGATACCATTGACGCTCGGACGACGTCGCATGGACTAATGACGATGTCACTGCTGCTGCGCTAGGATGATGCACCAAGACCACGGGATCCAGCCCCAGCACCGATGAGAGTCTGCAACAGCCAACACGTGATCGCCACTGCGACAGATGCGTGGACACGAGAGAGAAGTTCTCTATCGCGACAATGCGTCGTCTACTGCGCCACGCTCCGCGAGCGCAACGGCTCGTGGCTTATCGGTGCTCGCGCGCTTTCATCTCTTGCATCGCTTGGTAGCGACCGGTGTAGTAGCCCGACTGGTACCACGCGAGGAGTAGGTTCGAGAGTCCGTCGTCGCTCGCACCCGCGTTCACGCCTGCGACGCTCGGGAACGGCGGCATCGCAGCGTGTGGCGACGGCATCTGCGGTGCGTACTGTGGCGGCATCGGTGCGTACGCACTCGCATGTGGTGCGCTGTATCCGTAGCCACTCGCGCACTGCGGCGCTTGGTACGCGGCAGCTTGGAACTGCGCCTGGAGCGCAGCGTACGCTTGCGCATACGCGACTTGGTAGACGTCGTTTTGAGACGGAGCTGCTTGCGGCATGGCGTAGCCATTCGTCTGCGCGTGAGCTCCCATTGGCGCTGCGGATGCAACGCCAAACGCAGGCGACGGAGCTGCTGGCGTTGCTGTGGACGACGCGACGTCTTCACTGGCGTCGCTGCTTGCAATTGAGACGCGTCGTGACTGCTTGCGAGTGCTGCGTACGGTCTTTGCCGCCTGCTTCTTGTGCGATCTGCTCGTGCAGTACGCGCGCATGTCATTCCGTCAGTCATTCGGCTACTGCTGGAGAGGATCGATGCGTACGAAGGAAATGCTACGTACTTGGCGGGTGCGCTGCTCGTGCGCTGGCGCTGGTCGCTTAGTGCGTCTTCGAACGCCTGCCCACGCCACAGACGTCAGCGATGCGGTCGATGGTCACGAGGAGAGAGATGTGAGTGACAGACGCACCCGCACGATCGCCATGTCGTCCCATTGCTCGTCGCTCATGGCGTCGTGTTCGTCTTCGCTGCTGCTCTGTAGCAACGCAGACACATACAGAAGCTGTGTGAGACCAGCACAGACACACGTGAGCGCGCGACATGCGCCGCACCATGTTGCTCGATCTGCTGCTTGATTTGCGCTGGTTGTGGATTTGGTTGCTGACTTCGTTCACTTGGTTATTTCACTATAGAGAATCATCAGACGGACCTTGACCGGGACGTCAGATGCACTGAAGACGCTACGACACTCGTCTCGATTGATCGTGATCGACGCACTACGCTACTACTGCTACAACAACACTTGGTCGAGTCACCTACTCGTACTCACACAAAGAAGTCGCCGCCGGTGCGCAGACTCGCTGCGATCTCTTCGACTTTGGCGTCCTGGAGCGCAATGATGATCTCCTCGGCTGTTGGTCGCATCGACGGCGTTGGCGAGAGGCACCGGTCGATCGTGTCGCGGAGACTCTGCGGCGCCCACATGTACTCGGGGTGGTTCTCGTGCGGCGCGAGCACTTCCTTCCGATGCACGCGCTTCGCGATCTCCAAGTCCGACAGCGTGTTCCCAACGTCGTCAATCAGGCTCTGGAACGGCGACACGCGCGTGAGGATCTCGCACATGAGCACGCCGAACGCGTACATGTTGGCGCGCTTGGGGTCGATCGGGAACGACCGCGTGACGATCTCCGGCGCGAGCCACACGAGCTCGCCCGAGCCGTAGCTCTCAACCATCGGGAGCTTCTTCACGCACGGGTAGCAGTCAAAGACGTTCACTTTGCACTCGTTCGCGCCTTTCACGAGGACCTTGTGGCTCGAGAGCGCGCGGACGTACATGTTGCGCTCCGGGCTATGGAGGTACACGAGCGCGCGCGCGACTTCGAGACAGAGACCGAGCTTCGCCTCCATGTCGAGCTCGACGTCTGGGTCCGACAGCACAGTCTTGAGGTTGTCCTTGTCCATGAACTCGGCCACGACTGCAAAGTCCGTGCCTGCGATCCACGTCACGCCCTTGAGCTGCACGAGGTTCGGGTGCGAGAGCGGCGCGAGGAAGCACGCTTGGTTCATCAAGCTCTTGGTCGTCGCGGGCGCGGAGACTTCGGCTTCAATGCGCTTCACGATCACGCGCTCGCGACAGTACTCGCCGATCCACATGCGGCCGGCGCCAGCAGGCTTGATGAGCTGCACTGGGTGCTCGAGCCGGAGCTCGCGGAGCGTCTCGTCGCTCGAGAGCAGCACCGCCTTCCCAGACGTCGTCGTGTCGGCTTTCGAGATCAAGTTGGCCGTGTTGTCGCCTCGGGCGTCGTCGTGAGCGCGCGTCACACTTTGTTTCTTTGCCAGGACGTGCTTGTACACGAGGTAGCCCGCGAGTGCGAGCGCCACAACGCCAATGAGCACGATCAAGATGATCATCGTCGTGTTCGACGAGCTACTGCTGTCTGGCGCTGCTGTGCTTGGCGCGAGCGTTGCAGCCGATCCGCTGCCTGTGGCGTTCCGTGACGGCGGCGTGCCGATCATACTCGCGCCGTCGCAGACTTTGTAGACGCCGTCGACGATGCGCTTGCCGCTCGACTCGACCACGCCTGTGTTAAAGTTGCACCCAGTGCTGAGCTCGAACGAGAGCGACGACGCTGGCGTCGACGCGACGTTCGCACTCAGCGTCCGGTACGCTGCAGCATCGAGGACTTCGAACGTCTTGCCGAGGACTTCGACATTCCTGTACAAGAGCAGCAACAACAGACGATCAGTCACGACGTCACATCATGCATGAGCTGGCACGACCAACCGACGTACGCTTTGAGGCTGTTGGTGCTTCCGTACTGACGCGCATAGAGACACTTGGGCAGCGCTGCGAACGCATTGCTTGTCAAGTCGCTGTAGGTGATCACGTAGCGATTGATTGTGAGTGTGAGTACGTTGTTTGCTTCTATAGAGAGAGATTGGCACGCACAGTTGCTGGAGCTTGGGGCTGGTGCCTGGATGCACTGTGAGCAAAAGGTCGTCGGCGTTCGTGCCGTCCATTGTCCTAGTCACACCCGAGGTTGTGAGTATTGAGATCCACAGGCGATCGCGTAACAGAGAGCGACAGAGCGACGTACAGTGTGAGGAGCGAGTCGGGCGCCTTGATCGACACGTTCGAAGACTTGAAGTGGACGTTCGTGAACTTTCTGCTCGATGGCACAAGAGTGCGCGCGCGTGAGCGGTCATGACAAACACAGTTGAGCGTGTACAGCAGCGACGTACAGGGACGTGAGCGCTCGGAGCTCCGAGAAGCCGGCGTCAAACTCCACGACCTTCTTTGCGCCGTCGTACGAGCGCTGCGTCGCATTGCCGCTGTGGACGTAGCTAGAGCGTACGAGGATAGCGCAGCCGAGCACATGAGTGTGAGTGTGAGCGTATGAAGGACTAACAGCGCCAGCTACGCAGACAACGAGGCGCGTGGACGTACAGAGAGACGAGCGTGTCGCTCACGAGCGCTTTCATGACGAGCGTCGCGGACTTGATGCCGACCTCGAGCGTCGTGACGTTGCTCAGCGGCGCCTTTTCGCGCACCATGCCGCCGCAGAGGATCGCGACGTCGCTCGTGTCCTGCGCGCGCAGCGTCGGCTCGACGCAGTCCTCTGGCGCAGTCAGCACCGACTGCGCAAGGATCGGGCTGAGCTGTGTGACAGCGAGTGCGAGCGCAAGCGCGGCTGCTGCGAGCGTCCTGATCGCGCACATGTCGGCCTGTGATCGTCGTGGTGCCTGTGCGTCTGCACGTAGCTGTGACTGTGCGCGGTCAATGGCGCTCGAGAGCTCGCTCGTGCTCGTGCTGCTGCAGCCGGCGCTTTGGTCAGTGGCGTTCGTGCTCGAGTACACTCGCGACTGTGTGACTGTCAAGTGGCGTATAGAGGTCCTAGAAGATTTCTATATCGGGTAAATCCTGTCAACGTGCGGTCAGTGGCCTCGCGTAATGACTGTGGGTTCAGTCTCGGGCCAGTCGAGAGGGTACCTAGTGCGTACCTAGTCGCAAAGTACAACAAGCACACGACGAGTACAGTGAGCGTCGGATTAAGTACATGCACAAAGGATACTTTATTCAAGTCTCTTTTGGACAAATCCAACTGACACACGCTCATAGGTTCGAACCAAACCTCTTGCTAAAGTTCGATATCAAGACACTGCTTCACCGCCAGCTCTTCGAGTCTCGAGTCTCGAGTCGTCGTCGTTGCCTCGACTGCCGAGTTGACGTGCCTGGATCGCTGAGAGCTCGGAGCTTGGAGATTGGATCGCTTGGAGCTCGGAGTTGAGGGCGCAAGGTGTCCCGAGACGTCCGTCCACTTGCCGACGACTGACCCATTACAACCATTGTTTCTGTGCTCGCTCGGCTGACGGATGGTCCGACAAACGACGCCTCTACCGATCTCTCAATTTCATGCGCTTGCGCTCCCAGTTCCTCACGACCCAGACCCAAAGTGGCGCGTCGTTTGTTCGTCGACTTGCGAGTCTTACTCGAGCTCGGTCGCTGAAAGTGCTCATAAGAGCACAAGACGCACACAACACACACATCGCGAGGGTGAGCTCCAGAACTTCAGAGCAGCTCAAGTGTTGTCCAGGTCAATAGAGACCATGCGCAGTGGTGTGACAGCAGCTCATCGCAGCGTCTATGCGAGTGTCCACTCATTGGCTGGCTGGCTGTGCGCTTGTCAACGGACAATGAATGGATATGCGGCGTGGAGGACGACTCTGCTCACACTGCCCATGCGGCTGCGTGCTCGTGGCGACACACACAAGAGGCGCGGGTTCGAATCGCTCCGTCGTCTCGACTCGCTTGTTCGCTTGATCGCTCACTCACTCTCGCCAAGTTCGGTCCGTTGCGAGCAAGTGTCACGTCGAGCGTCTCGCATCCGATCGCCACTCGCATGCATGGCGCGCTGCGTGTCGTATAGGACTCTAGCAACTCCCGACACACTCGATCCTGACCGAGATCACTGTCGTGACTACAGCGACGCCACACTGCGTTGTCACGCTGATCCGCCACACTGTATTGGCACGCTGTGTGGCCGCGTCCTTCATGTGTTAGCGACTATGCAGGAGGCATCTCAAGCAAGCAGGTGGTATGCACACAGCTACTTGTGATTGCGTCTGTGTGTCTGCGGAGGTGTCGTTGCTTCAGGTCATGAACGAGTAGACATCACAGCGCAGGATGGATGGAGCAAATGGATGCCCTCGTCGATCGCTTTGCTTTGATGCGCCCAGCGCTCCTTGCTCGGAGCTTTCTGTAGTGTGCAACGCGCAAAGTTGAGCGCTTTGGACTCGGAAGTGAGTTGGTGACTTGAAATGGACAGCATTGAGACAGCAGCCAGAAGACGAGGTGGTATGCCATGTGCTGGCGTTCCAAGTGAATGGAAAGCGTACATGGCACTCCGAGTTCGTGTGACTGATCGAAGCACTCGAGTGCTGAGGTCGCAGACGTTGGATGCAGCACCGCTCCTACAAGTACAAGCACCACTAGCACTGCTGCCGCTGCTGGAGAGAATGGCATTGGTGGCCACCGTGAAAAGTGAACCCATTGCACTCCTCTCAAAAGCGATTTTGACTTCAAGGCTGTTTCAACATTCATAATATAGACCAGAGCATGCAAATATTACAATTATGTACAGCCTTTTGACGACAAGCACCTCGAACTCGAGTCTCCAACGTGTATATGTCGGTGTGTGTGTGCTCATGCGAGCACTCTTGTCCATGGACGCTTCACCCTTATGACATGGGCTGCACACAGCTCGCACGCACAGACTTGCTCGGTTAACGAGGACGCGACGACGACGACGACAGCGGCGCACACGAGCCACGAACTGGGATTCCATTCAAATCAGGCAGGACTTTGAGTTCTGTCCTGCTCTTTTCGCCTCATGTGAGTATGTGTATGTCCGAGAAACCGGTTGGTTGTTGGAGCAGCGCTCAAGCTCAAGCTCAGGCTCAGGCTCAGGCTCAGGCTCAGGCTCAAGCGCGCCGACGACAGGTCCCAGCGCACTGTTCGCGCCTCGGAAAGAAGCAGCAATGATCAAGGTTGTTGATCATCACAGATGCGAGTCGACGGACTGACCGAGAGGAGACGCTGCATCGCACAACATGCGGACGCGCTGTTCACAGACGCCACGAAGACAACCCACGAGTGCTCGTGGTCACATGAAAATTGGTTCAGTCCCACTACGACGCTGATATTTGCGCTTGAAAACGCATACCCTCTCAAAGTGGGCGACAACAGGTTCTCTTTGTTGGAGTACAAGCGGGTGTGAAATGCCTGCACAAATGCATACCCCCTCGCACCTGCTCAAATCACTGTTGGAGCACTCTGCCCTCACCTTCTTTTTTCACTATCAATATGGTTAGCCTACACCACCGCCATTTGCGAGAGTCAGCGCATTTCATCGACGGTCGGTGCTCAGCACGCACTGCGAGCGATCGCGCGCACGAGCTACTGCCACTCGCCACTTTCCCTGCGCGACGCACCTGCCGCTGTCACGACGCATCGCTCGGTCGAACGACCGTCCATCGATCCGTCGATCGAACGCACGAGCGGGACCGACCCTGTGTGTGTGTCCTGCACTCGATCGACCAACGACCAGCACACCCACGCATACAGCAACAGCAGCACTAGCACCACCAACAACATCGGCACTTGCTTGTGATTGATTGATCGACGCAATGGTCAGCACCCGCCGCACGCTCATGCACACCACTGCGGTGCTCGCAGCGCTCCTCGTGGCGTCTGGCAGTGCCGCCGATGTCACGCCAGCTCCAACGCCGTCACCGAGCACTGCCCCACCGAGTGGAGCACCATCGACGCCATTGCCAAGCGCGTCTGTGTCGAGTGGAAAGCCCGCGAGTCTGCACGCAGTCGCGGCTTGCACCACCGCCACGCTCGCTGTCGTTGACCAGACCATCGCCGTGTCGTGCAGCGGTCAACCGAAAGGCGCAGTTTGAGGTCGGCAAGTTCACGACGCTCGAGATCGCTGTCGAGTCGTCGGAGCTCGTGATCGAGTCGCTCGGCACAGTCCCAATCGAGAGCTTGTACGTCCCTAGGCGCATGCATGTGTGTGTGAGTGGCTATGGGAAGCTGCGTCGAATTCGATTCGACCGAAGAGGACGCTCACGCTCACGACTCGGTACTCGTCTCCCGCTACGAGCAGACAGATCCACGGCGGGGCACCGGGTGTTACAAACTACACGGGCGTCGCGCCCATCGTGCGCATCGACTCGAGTCTCGCAACGCTCGCGAGCATCTCGGCACTGTACGTAGCGCTGACCGCCCAGCCCAGAGGCTTGTGATGCACGTCGTGCGACTGACACATCTATCTCCTCTTCGCCATCAGGTGGTTCACGCGCGTCAACTTCTCGAACAGCTCCGTGACGCTCAAGATCCCAGAGACGGTCGCGTACCTGTACGTCCTTCTCTATGCGCCCTGTCGTGTGTCTAGGACGCTCCTTTAGGACGAACGACTCACGCGCTCCTGCATCTATTGACCTCTGGGAATGCCCAACAGCAAGCTCGACGGCACGAACGCAGTCGACGTCTCGCTCGACGTCCCAACGAACTCGTCGCTCAACAAAGTGTACGTCGTCTTCTCTTGATGATGATGGTAGCGACTGAGGACTGACGTGTCACTCTTGTGTCCTCCCTCGCGCTAGTGACTTTCTCGCTAACCCCATGCCGACGATCCCCAAGTGTCTCTACGAGCGCGAATACAAGGGCAAGATCGAAGCGTACGTCCCTCGATCCGTTCGCGATGCTTTTGTCTCAGTCGTTCACTCACACACTCTCGCACGTCCTTGTCTATTCGCCTCGTGCAGCAACGTTGTGCTTGCAGACAACACGCCCAAGTACCTCTCAGCAGACGTTGTGCGCAACCTCACGCTCAACATCAACCCGACAAAGTCGAGCTTTGACGTCGGCTCGTGCCGCCCGAGCGTCTTGGCCGACGGCACAACAGCCGAGAAGCTCTGCGTGTACGCAACGACTACATCGGCGAGTCCATTGACGCCATCACCGTCGTACGGCGCAGTCGCACCATCGGACGGCTCGACGTCCAAGAGCAAGTCGTCGTCCAACACGACGCTCATTGCGATCCTCTCGGCTGTCGCAGTCGTCGCGGTCGTCGTTGGCGCTGTGCTCTTCCGCAAGCTCGGCGCGCGGCGCTCTGGCGCGAGCCAGCGCGACGACAACGCAGTCAACTTGATCGGCAAGGACGACGCGTCCGGCAAGCTCTCGTTCATCTCTGGCGACGAGACGCTGCGTGCGCTGCGCTTGCAGCAGCACGAGGTCACGCTCACGAAGGCGCTCGGGACCGGGCGGCTCTGGCTCGGCGAGTACGCTGGCGCCAAGGTGCTTGTGAAGCGCATTGAAGCCGAAGTCTCGGACGCGTACGTGACGAAGAACCTCATGAGCCAGTCGCAGGTCCTCGCGACGCTCAAGCACGACAACATCGTGCCGCTCGTGGGCGTCACGTGGCTCGCCGGTACGGACTTTGCGCTCGTGGCCGAGTTCATGGACAAGAGCAACCTCAAAGCCGTGCTCGCAGACGCGAACTGGCCGCTCGACATCCACGCAAAGCTCCGCATGTGCGTCGACATTGCGCAAGGCCTCGCGTACCTCCACGCCGCGGACCGGAACCTGTACGTGCGCAACTTCTCGAGCCGCAAGGTGCTCGTGAACAGCTCGTCCGAGTGCAAGCTCAATGTCTTTGACATCTACCCGAGCGCGACCAAGTTCGAGCCGATCGAGAGCTACGGCGCCGGTGAGATTGCGTGGCTCGCACCGGAGCTCATTACGCACTCGTCGCCGCAGGACGTGCGCAAGATCAACATGTACGCGCTCGGCGTCGTGATGTGCGAGATCCTCGCGCGCGCTGCGCCGTTCCAGGCGCTCGCAGCCGAGAAGGGGAACACGCTGTCGGACGTTGAGATTGTCCAGCGCGTGCGGCGCAAGGAAGTGCTCGCGCCGCATGAGAACCGCGCCGAGTACTTGCGCGCGCCGCAAAGCCTCCGCGACGTGATTGACCAGTGCTTGGCGCACTCGCCACTCGACCGCCCGAGTGCGCAGGACGTCCTCGCGGCGCTCGAAGCTGCTTCGAGCGAGATCACAGCGACGCAGCTGCTGATATAAGACCCGAGTCGATCGAGACGCGTGTGCGATCGACGCGACGTCCTCCGACACATGCGCGCGTAGGTCGTGAGCGGCTACTGCTCGCATACACGAGCGCGTGTGTGCGCTGCTGGACGCTTGCTAATGTACCTCCTCCTGCTGTGCCGCGTGCACGCGAGGACCTTCCTTCCTTGACTGTAGCTGCTCGTTGGTCCACACTCGCGAGGGTGCTGGTGTGATCAAGTAGACGACATGGCGCTGCTCGGTTGCTTGCTTGCTGGTGTGATCACTGTGGTGCTGTCTCTACGTGTGCGGCTTCCTCCTCAGCGGCTGCTCGAGCCGCACATGGGAACGAGTGGAGCTGTAGCTGCTCGTCGGTCGTTGACGGCAACTGAGTTGACGTACGTGCGTATGAACGAACGGCTTTGACTAGCGAAGCGCAAGAGCAACGACACTGTACTAGGATGTCCATGCACCCGCACGTACACGAGTGACGCAGTTGGCAATCTGCCTCTCGCTCGCGACCATGCTGAGCACGCGCGAGTCCGACCACTTGCGCTTGACGTCGCCAGTCGTCACGCTCGAGCTCTGCGACGACGACAACGACGATGACGACTGCGACTATGTCGAGCAGCGATGTGCGTCGCCTCCTGTAGATTGCTCAAGACCCAGTGTACGTGCACGCGCTGGATCCCGAAAGACTCACAGCCGCTTTGCAGACGTCCACGTCGTGATCGGACTGCTCATGTCGGTCGTCGGCGCTGGGATGCTCTCGGTGCCATACACGTTCGTGACGATCCCGACGGCTCTTGCGCTCGCAAGTCTCGCGGTCGTTGGGCTCTCGATGGCCACGACAGCAACAGCGCTACTCTATGCGCTCGTACACGCTGCGAGCAAAGAAGAGCAGCTCCGCCACGTCGGTGCTGGCAACCGACTCGCGACGTTCCAAGCACTTGCACGCGTGGCCGGTGGCGACGTCTTCGCACACATCGTGGCGCTCGTGACAGCGCTCGGGATCTTTGGCGGCTGCGTCGGTGGCATCCGCATCGTGCGCGACCTCACGCCGCACGTCGTGCGTTTGCTGCTGCTCTGCGCATCGACCAGTTCATCGACATCACCCAGACGCACAGACGACTGGTACGAGCGCGTCGTGCTCTGGAGCTCGTTCGCGTTCGTCGTCTTTCCACTCTGTCTGCTCAAGAGCCTCTCGGGTCTCCGAGCGACGAACTACCTCGGCTTGCTCTGCTCGCTCTACCTCGTGCTCACGGTCGCCTACCACTCGCTCGAAGCCTCGTCGTCACAACAGCAGCAGTCAGCCCCGAGTACGTCCGAGACACCGCCACCGCACGACGATCGACCCACCGGTGCTCCACTCGAGCGCTTGGCGCAAGCCGTCGCGATCTACAACTTTGCGTTCATGATGCACCTGAACCTCTTGCCGCTCTTCGTTGCGCTCCGAGGCACGTGCGACGCTCGTCCGCTCGCGACGACGCGGTCGCACATGACGCGCACAGTCGTGAGTGTTGCGGTGTTTTGCATAGCACTATACGCGGTGCTCGGTGTCGCGAGCGCAAAGCTCTATGGCCGAGCGACCGCCGGCAACTTGCTCCTGAACCTCGAGCGCGACGCCGCGATGGCGATCCCGCTCGTCGCAGTCTACGCGACCGTGCTCGTGACGTTCCCTCTGCTCTTCCACCCCATGCGCACGATCCTCGAAGACCTGCTCCAAGCACGAGTGCGACGGCAGCACCTGAACATGTCTATGACCGCTGGAAGCAAGGCTCTGACCTTTTCGAGACGCTTCGCACTCACGCTCGCGCTCCTTGGCGCAGCGCTGGTCGTGGCGATGCACGTCCCCGGCATCGAAGTCGTGTTCTCGCTCATTGGCGCGACGACGTGCACGCTCATCTGCTTTGTCTTTCCTGTCGCGATCTTCACGCGCGTGTATCCGTGGCGCCGTAGTGTCGCGTCTGTAGCGAGCACCGTGGTGCTCTGGCTCATCGTAGTGTTGGAGCTCGTCATTGGCGTCACGACCGTGTCGTCGCTCTTGTAAATCAGTCAGTCAGTCACACATACACACGTCCTAGAGAGCGTCGATGCAAGTGCAGTGTCGTGTTTGTCAGTGCTTAGTGCTTAGCGTCCGTCCATCAATGCATGAGCTACTGAGCTACTGAGCTGCTGCTGGTGCGAGCAGCGCTGTCTTGAGACGCGGAAAGCCCTGGAGCACGCGCTCCGGGTCGTCCGACGTGACAAACTCGCGCGCAGTCGTGAGCGGCAGCACGCCGAGAGCATCTTTGAACGCGCGTCGCACGCCGCGGCGCTGGAAGAACGCGTGCATGCGATTCAAGTCTTTCTCGAGGTGCTCAATGTGGTGCGGGTGCGACTGCGCGGTTGCGTCGCCCAGGTCCACGAGCCAGCACCGGCCGTCGTGGTACATGATGTTGCTCTCGCTCAAGCGCGCGTGCACGAGCTGTGCGTTCTGGTAGAGCGTGCGCACAGAACGAAGCACGTCCACGTACGCGGCGTGGAGCTGCGTCATCGTGAGTACTGCGTCCTTGAGCTTTGGCGCTGGCGTCCCAGTCACTTTGTCACCGACCAAGTCCATCACGAGCACGTGGTCTTTGAAGAGCAGCGGCGTGGGCGTCTGGACACCGCAGCTCGCGGCGCGACGCAAGTGGCGGTACTCGCGCTCGGTCCACTCCTTGAGCTGGCGCCGCAGCGTCTTCTTGACAAAGCTGTCGTTGTGCACGCGGCCACTCGCGTCGCACTCGTTCGCCTTTGTGAAGTCACCGCGCGAGGTCTTGAAGAGCTTGACAGCAAAGTGGCGCGCGAGACCGGTCTGCGTGTCCGTCCCAACCGCGCGGTACATGTTGGCGTCGCGACCCGTGTGGATGCGCTCGTGGATCGTGTCGAGCTTGCCGCGGTGCATGAGCTTGAGCAGCACCATGCGCGTGCGCTCGTCGAACGCACTGTCGCGACTCGCAAACTTGTTTGAGTCGAGTCCGCTGCAAGCAGGACCTCGGCGTGACCCGGACTTGTCCTGGCGCCGCAGACTCTCGCGCAGTGAGTTGAGGCTCTTGCTCGAGCTCTGGAGCGACACGTCGCCAGGCGCGTATGTGTCGATCAAGTCGAACGAGTAATCATCATCGTCGTCGTCTTCAGCGTCCTCGTCCTCTGCAGCGTCGTCGTCATACACAACAAAGTCGTCGCTATCGTCACTTGTATCGTCGTCATCGCCACTGTCGCCGAGGCAAAGCGCGAGCTCTCGTGCAGCAGCTTCGTCCTGCGCCATGAGTGCTCTGCGCTCGTCCTCGACGAGCTTCAGCGCGAGCTCTTCGTCCATGATCTGCTGCATCGTCTTGACAGGCGATGCGCGCGAGAGTGCGCTGGCATCGAACGAAGCAAGTGGTGCAGTCGCCGGCTCGGGCGACTTCCAACGAGACGGAGACGCTGGTGCTGCTGGTGAAGGTGGCGGTGTCGACATGGTGTCCAGACGAAGTCGAGTTGTAAAGCGAAGTGTCGATCTAGTGAGCAGCACGAGGCAAATTGCAGAATGACCAAGTGATGTGAACAAGCACTCGACCTCTGTTGTGCCATGAGCCGCTCTCGAGAGCACGACACAGAGCCATGAGCGTTGGCTTGAACTCGAGTGCGTGATGGTCAAGTCCAACCCAAGTCAGGTCAGGTCCAAATCAATCCGAGCGAAATCAGAACACGTCCACACGGAATTTTCTCTCGGAACGCGCCATCTGGTTTTGTCACTATCGACCCACAAACCGTCATAACTGCCAATCAACTTCGTGCCTCGGTTCTGATTGGCGTCATGGACACCATGACACAACTTCTCAACGCACGCTTCACTCCGTTAGGACAGCGCACATGACGCTCTTACACACACAAAAAGCACTTTGCTCGCTCACTCGACTTGGACGACGGCACTAGAGACGACGCTGCAGCCTTAGACGACGTTCAGATGTCCTCCGATCCGTCCGAGCGAAAGCGCAGCTTCATCTCTTCATCGCCGAGCGCACCTCCGAGCGCAACTGCATTCGCTTCGGCTTCATCGAGCAGCGCCGATGACTCGATTGGCTCGGTCTTGATCTGGCGCTCGACGTGAACAGGCGGGATGCCGCCGCTTCGGTGCTGCTCAAAGAGCTCGCCTTTGTCGACACGCAGCGTCTTCGCCGGTCGCACTGGCGCGAGTGGCGCTCTCTCTGCTGCTCCTGCACCGTCGGCGTCGACGACTGGGAGTCGGTAGAGCGCATAGAGCACTGCGAGCACGACGGCTTCGAAGAACACGATGTTGAGAATCACGAGCACTGCAGTCGTGATTGACCAGTGGTACATGAGGTACCGCACGCCCGAGAGCTGCGCAATGATCGTGAGCTTCGCAGCGTAGAGCTGCATGCGCGGGTGGCTCAGTGTGAGCGCGATGGTCGTGAGCGGGTGCTCCTTGCTCTCGCGAAAGCCGTTGATCGCAAGGACCTCGAGGTGCTGCGCTGGCTCGGTGAGTCCGAACGCGTGCGAGACTGCGAGCGCACTCACGCGGAGCCACTCGACGAGCGCGTGCGACTCGTGCACGATCACTGGCCGCGCACTCGACGCCAGCGCTGTGCCTTCGAACGACGAGAGCGTCGTCGAGAGCATGAACATGCCAATGTCCACGTTCACGCGCGACTCGGGCACCGTGAGCTCGACCAGCACGTCGTACGTCACGCCTGGGACAAGCACAGTCGCAGGCTCAGCTGGCAGCGTCACGTGCGGCGATGCTTGCCACTGGTGCACTGGATCGAGCAAGTTGAGCGTCGCGTGCGGCAGCGAGATGCCGCCGTTGCCGCTAGACGGAAGCGAGGCGTGGCGACCGTAGTCAAAGAAGATCTCTTGCTCGTGCAAGCGCGCGGGGATGACGAGGTAGTACAGCAAGCTGTACAGGAGCGTCGCAGTCGCAAACAGGAACGACACGCCCGCGAGCGCCTGTGCGATGCGGATCGACCAGTTCGTCGCGACGTGCGCAAAGTCGCCGAGCCAGCGCATGACCTCTTCGCGCACGCGCTCGCGCTCCTCTTCTCGCATGAGCTCTGCAGCGCCGGCAGGGAGCATCGCGAGCAGTGAGCTCCAGGGCACCCAGCGACTCGCAGTCGACATCATGACAGCGCTTGAGCTTGTCTTGTGCTTGCCTTGTCCTGTGCTCGCCTTGAGCTTGCTTTGTCTTTGCGTGTTTGCTTGATGCACGATGTTGTCAACTGACACATCTCGCTTCACTTGATTTTAGTATGTCATGACATACTGTATTTTGTCACTATCAATATTCAAACCTGACAACAACATCGCTGCAAAACACGACAACAAGAACGCTACATGGCGCTCTTCACGCGACTCGTGCGGAGCTACCGACGGATCACAGCGCAGCTCCTTGCGCCGCAATGCTGCGTGATTTGTCTTGATGCTTTACCAGCACGGCGGCTCAGTGATGCTGCGCGCGAGACAAAGCCAGCACGAGCGCACACAAACGAGCACAAGCAGCGGACAGCAGCTACAGGAGCAACGCGTCAGGCAGCGGACATTGCGATGGATGCTCACAGAGACACATACAATGGCAAGCAAGACGAGCAAACATGTGCCAAGCTCGCGTGCAAGCACAAGTTCTGCACTGGTGCGTCCAGTGGCGCTGTGTACGCGGCTGCATATGTGCTTGTGGTAGCTCACATGTGCGCACTCACATATGATGACCTGCTCCCTTGTGCAGACTGCATCCGGCAGTACATCCGCATGAAGATCCACGCAAAAGAAGTCGACGACGGTGCGTTCCTATCAAGTACAGACAGACACACGCACTAACGCACTTGCTTGCTCACAAGGTCTTGTGAATGTGATCTGACGGACTGACTGCTCGCTCTTGCTCCCTTGCTCTTGCTCTTGTTTACCTGGTCGCTCTCACTATCACTCTCCAGACCAGCTCGTGTGCCCAGAGCTCGTGTGCAAGCGACCGATCGCTGAGCGCGACATCCGCACGATCTGCGGCGACGCTGCGCTGCAGCAGGTCCAGAAGACGCTCCATCGCAAGCGCGTACGTGTCTTCGTGTCGTTTGAGAGTCTCTCGCTCTTGTGTGCTGTGTGTCTTTGGAGTGTCGTGTGACTGGCTCAGCACTAACGAACGGATGCTTGTCGTCTGCTCTGCTTCGCTTCGCTTTGCGCTGTCACTTACGCCGCTCATCTTCTCTACACAATGCAATGCGACGCAGAACGAGCGCAACCCGAGCGCGCGCTGGTGTCCGCGTCCTGGCTGCGACGAGCTCATCGTGTGCGACTCGACTGGTGACTTTACGTGTCCAGCGTGTGCGACCGTCGGCTGCTTTCGCTGTCGCGGGTATGCGCATCGCTTCTGGTTCTGCCCTGGCGAGTCGGCAGCCGATGCCGCAGATGCGTCGTACGTGGCGTGGGAGCAGTCGGTCACGAGCAACACGAGCGCTCATAGCAGCAGCAGTCGGCAAGCCGTGCGACCGTGTCCGCAGTGCAAGATGCGCATCTGGAAAGCCGATGGCTGCAACCACATCACGTGCACTGGCTGTCGGTTCGAGTTCTGCTGGGTCTGTGCTGCCGTCTGGGAGCCAAGGTGCGTCTGTGTCTGTGTCTGTGTCTGTGTCTGTGTCTGTGTCTGTACGGTGTTGTGTCGGGTTCGGACAGACAACAACCTGACATCGTTGTGTGCTGGCGAAGTCACTATGCATGCTACGAGCTGCCACGGCTGCTCATTGGACCACTCACAGCGCGTGAGCAAGTGCTCCGCGCGCTGTTGTACATTCTCATCCTGCTCGTTGTCGCGCTGATCTCGGTCTTTGGCGTCAACGCGTTCATCACGCTGTACCTGCTCGTCTGGGGCTTTGTCACGCTCGTGCACCGCTTTCAGCACCGACACAACGGCGTTGAAGACGACGACAACGGAGCTCTTGGACAAGAAAGAGTTGTCAGAGTACAATAGCCATCAGTACAAGGCATCAACACAACACGCTCAAACACACACTCGCTGCACCAAGTGTCTGCGCTTGAAAGCCGAAGGAGTGCGTCGTCGTTCAAGTTCTTGTCATTGCCGCACATGTTTTCCAGCTCGCAATCGTCGTAGTCGTGGACGACGTGGATCAACTGTTGTTGTAGCTGTGCATGCACACAGTTGTCGTACAGGTCTCGCTGTCTCTGTTGGTGTGACTCTGGTGAAGTCGTCGAGGAACAAGTGGAGTTGGACACGCACTCAAAAACTTGCCACATCATAAAACTCATAAGATCATAAGACTCATACGACTCAAAAATATCAAATGAATATATAAGACGCGAAAAATATCAAATGAATAACAGCGAAATATGCAATATGCAATTCAAATGGGAATTTCTACAAAAGTGGAAAATGGAGAATTAGACGTGCCATGGATAAACTACGAAAAAGTATTTCTGTTCAACAACACCTACACAACGCATCATGCCACTCTGATAACTGTATCAGACACACAGGCTCACTGTCTGTGCATCCACAAACTCTCGTTGTCTAGATCGACCTCGTTCTCGAGATGCGAGTGGTCGCTTGATCAGATCTAGCACCACTTTCGTATTCGAGTCGACTACAATATGGCTACTTTCCAAGTTGGACAACAGTTCAGTACCTGCAAGCAAGCTATGAACTTCGTACAAGACGTGGTACCCGCGAGCGGGCGTGACGTCAAGGTCGACAGGGCAAGCAACAGCGGAGCGTTTGTGCGGCTCGTGTGTACATGCTTGTCATGTCGGTTCTACGAACATAGCGCGATCGCAAGCGGCAGACCGCGGCGGATTTCGCGTCTCAAATGTGTCTCAGGGCCACTCGAACTGCTCGGCGCTGCGAAAGCCCATTTTATGTCAAGTAGCCGAATCGCAGTGCGTTTGAAGCGCTGTGTTCGCGAATCCGGTCGTCAAAGCCCGTTATCACCAAGAAATGCCCATCGCTACTAAAGGGGTGCGTGCTCCGACGTCGATGCTCTATCGCGCAAGGTCGTTGCTCTCTGATGAGCTGGCCAACGTCCTACTCATGCCGCCGGACGAGACTAACCGTGTTTGTGCGGTTCAAGACGCAGACAGACAATCTCTCTTTGACTCGAAGCTGGCTTGCCTCGGTCTCACAAACGTGGCAGCAGAACAGTACTTGCTCTCCATCGACCCGTCAACATGGGTCAAGTACTAGTTCCAAGACCGTGTTGTCAGTTTGTTTGGCGCACATCGAACTTTGAGAGCGAGAAATCATCAGCTCAATCGCCTTGTGCGACCTCGCCGATTCAGTTGCTCTGGTGGTACACCGAGAAGATGGCCGCATTTTTCTTTTAAAAGAAGAACTCACTACAAGAGTACGTCGCCCAAGGAGCAGTGGCAGCCTACGCAACTTCGATCGGTGAACCTGAACTGCGTTCATCAACTCGCTACATCGCAACACCAAGCTGTTCAATTACCGGCAAAGCACATCCTTGGTACATGGCGACAGGTTGAGGCGCTGACACCTGAGCGACTGTGGTGCAGTCTCGCCGTGTGAGTGCCACTGGCAACCCGTTGCGAGGAAGTGGACGGGACGTTTGTCCATCCAAGAATCAGCAACCATGTCTGGGCAGAAGTTCGATACGGCCAATTGGTATTGCCCGCGAGGCATCGACTTCAGACGACGTGCTTGTGTGTACGCGATCATCTTGCAGTAGCCGAGTATGTCAAGGCAAATGGTCCCTACGTAGTAGAGCTGGCGCTGGAGCAGAATCGATGAGAGCAGCACGTTCATGTAAAAACCGATCTGTAACGATCAAGTGCTTCGTCGCTCCGCAGATGACCTTGTCGATGTTCCGCAGCACTGCATTCGGCCCTTCTTGCATGTCTCGCTGGTCGCTGTCAAGCTTGCCTAGGTAGATCTCGACCCTGTACATGATAAGACAGTTGGTGCAGAAGCACGCCAAAAACAATCGCGCGGGTATACAAGCAGCAGTAGACCGAGTCTGATTCGCATGTCAAGAAGCACTGGGTGCCCCAAGGATGCGGCTTTCCTTGGCGATACACCGGACCGGATTCTATTTGCTTCGCATCAGAATCAAGACTTCGTCGAAGGCTATGCAAGGGCCGATCGTCATATCTCGCTTGAAGCTGTAGTTGATGGCATCCGCGACTGGCTTGACCTTTCACGTCTTCGACGGCTTCGCAATTGGGCTGTCGTTGTCGCTGAAATGCAAAAATCGCACAATATCTTCGAATCGCTTTCTGGTCATCCAGCGTCCGAACATTCCTTTTGACACCGCACCGACCTGCATGTCTCTTCAGTGCTTCGCCAGGCGAACGCGAAACGGAAAGAGCGTCCGTGCTGCAACAGGTCGATGGAGTTCACCAGCTCGTGGGACTGGAAGTCGCAAACCTCTCCGCGTTGCTTCTTCTCGCGCGCAGCGCTCGTGGTCCGATGAATGATGTCTGCGCAATTGCTTCTTTCGCACAGCGATCTCGGCGGTTGTCTGGGACAACAGCTGGCGCTTGTAGCGGTTTGTTTCTTCAGCGATGTTGATTCACAACGCTTTGGGCAGGAATATGAAAATAGTCCTTCCATACTCGCCCCAACGCTTCGCCTAGAGCTGTTGGCTTTACCAGATCTTGCTCAAGCTGTGACGTTTGTACGTTGTGTCTCGAGCCTGATGGAACATGATAAGGATAAATCACACAGTGTTCGTCTCCTGTACAGTCCAGATCATCTCACACTGCGACTGGTGTGACCTAAGGCGCATCTTCAACGTAGTCGTCTCGGTCATTGTTACTCATGCCGCTTGAGTCAGAGCCAACATTGTCGACACAAATGTCAGGCTCGTCGCCCGATCCTAGAATCTCGCCGCCAGTCGAGACTCCCACATCGACAGAGGCACGCAACAGTGACTGAGCGCGCAGAGACGCTGGACGTTGAGCCGCGGATCGCGCTTGTCCCGGCGATAACATGGGTTGTGGTGATGGTGTTGGCCGTGCTTTCTCTTTGCCTGGAGCGCGTCTGCGTGTCGCTAGTGACGGCGTCACCGGCGCAGCAGCGAGCGCAGTTGTCGTTGTAGTCGCCGGAGGTGAATTCGCTGGCGTAGAAGCGCAATGCAGTTGCTCGTGACATCGACTCATGTGCGGCAGTTGCTTGTGGTGTCTGTGCAGGCGCAACTGTCGCTGGCGACGACGCGCCGATGCGCCAGTCGCTTGTGGTGTCGGTCCAGGTGCGATCGCTGTCGCAGCGACGCGTGGCGTTGGTGCAATCACTGCAGGCACTGGTGCTGCCGACGCATTGACAGACGTAGCAGAACCGGGAGCTGGCGAACCAAGAGCTGGAGAGGAACAGCTCGAGCTGCTTGCATCGGCTCGAGCACGCTTTTGCTCGGCAAGGCAAACATCGCTGTCGCACACACACAAATGACACCCGAGTCAGGCACCTGGCGTCGACTGTGTTATGCTCGTGACGTACCGTCTCGTGGTACTATCCGCAGTAGCTCGTCCACGCCGTAAAAGACATCCGCGCATCGCTTCGCGTTCGCCCGATTTGCCCAACCAGCTGGATTAAAGTGAAGCGTCACGTCAGAGAGACCGCCTTCTGACGCCATCTTCGTGCGCGCAGCGCGCTCTTTCGAACCGTCGGGAACGGCACGCCTGCCTGCAACGGCCGCCGAGGCGGCATCACGACGCGTGTGTTTCTGTGAGAATCGAAGAATGGGCGAAAATGCTCGCTCAAACCAAAATCTCTACGAATGCTGTCGTGCTATTGAGAACTGATTTGGAGGGAAAGCGAAATTATTGGCCTGATCTCCCCCAACAAACCTCGGAAACTTGTTTAATTTATGGGTAATCGTTATCCTGGCATACAAAAATGCTTTCCTGACACTTGCTGAATGGGGTGCTTGTGGGGTTAAAAGCAAATGTTTCATGTTTAGGTATCCCATCAAACAATGAGCCAAATCAATTGATTAGCCAGAGTGACTTTATATCCAATAATGTGCACAATCCAACAGCTTGACATTCTGATTGGACCAACAGTTTTCTTACCAGTTCATGGACTAGAGACAAATTGAACCGTGGATATGACGCGTGGATGCAAGACGTGCACAACCAGCTTCACAAGCATCAGCGATCAAGAGCGATGAGGGCGAGCATCACAGAGACCGAATTTTCTGGAGCAGTGACTAGAGTACAGTGGGGAGACGATCACGACTGTTGTAGCCACCAGCAACGTTAGCCACAGCACGATCAAGCGCCGTCTTGCTGAGATCAAGGCGGGTGAGCAACGACAACGAGCGCGTCCAGGACAGAAACCACTTCCTCCAAAAGCGTTCGAGGAGGTCGTTGTGATGTGGATTGCGGTGATGCAGCGCGCGACGCTGCCAGTCCAGTTATGGGAGGCGATGGCAGCTTAATGGCAACTGCGAACGGTCCCAATTGTGAAATCAGCGGAGCGACTCGTGCAACAACACCACTCTCACACAGCTTTTCGATTCGACACCCAGAGCTCTCTGTTTCCACAGCCGGTTTGTCCTTCGTGGTTAGTCGCACGCTACTGGATAGATGGGGCATCAGCAGCGCCGACATCAACATGGGACAACTTCGCAGTGCGTCCGTGAGAAAGCGCTTGACTTTCTAATGTTGAGTTGTTTTGATCACTGTGCGATCCACGACGCTTGCCCTCACACTGTGTTCATCAAATAGATCGGCTGCACACCGTCTCATTATTAGATTGTGCTCGATGGCAAGATGAGCTGCATTTCATCACATAGATTTTATATTGAGATCGAACAATCTGTTGATGAATATAACAATACCTGTCATGGTTGATGAATAGTCATGCTTAGAAAATTTACAGATCTTTATTTCACGATCAAACAATCTGTTGATAAATATGACAACGCCTATTATCATGGTTGAAAAAAGTCAAACTATGATATCATATTTATACATTTGTTTGACATAGATGACAGTAACTAAATTTCCATCGAAAACATAAAAATAGCAGCTTTTTGTGACGTGATTTCAAGCACTCTATGATGTAGGACAGCAAACTCGACAAAATCACGTTTACTTTATTCTGTTAGAACAAGTTGTAGTAAATATGACCTGTGTAAGTATGCAAGTTTCCATAAAGTCCTAACTAGTTGGAACTAGTCATTCAAGTATCAACAACTGGACTCAATACGAAGCGAATCATTTTCGTCACAGCAAGCATCTTGTTCTAACAAAGTACGGGCAAGTGGGATGCAACGCGTGCGAGCGAGTCGTTGGTACACAGTAGCGCAAAAGTGATGAGCAACGAGTGAGCTCCTCCAGTAGCAAAACAAGGTACGCGAAGGACACGACCGCCTCTGAACCGAACCTGGAGGTGCAATGAGGGGTGGTTACGTGTGCGTGAATGTGTACGCGTGGGCTTTGCTAGTTTGTATGTACTGCAAAATGCAAACTTCATCACTACAGGAGCAGTTACTTCCAGACAGTAGCAGGACGAAGACTAACAGGACATGAGGCGACAAAAGCAGTTACAACACGAAGAGCCAAATCACATAGAGCGACAACACAAGCGGCAATATCAACACTATTATCAATAGCGTTATCAAAACGTGTGTCCACATACATCAGCAGCATTGGGAACAGACACACAGCAGATGCAACAGCATCTACGACACATAATCGCCAACATATCAAATCCCAAAGCTCGCTCTTGCTCGTCAGTGTGCGTGTATGTTCGTGTACATGTGTGTATTTGCACGAAGGTTTTTATAACTAGTCAAAAACGTGTGACACGAGTGTCAAAAATGTGTGGCACGAGTAAGAAAATTCATGACACAATGCGAGTGCGAGTGATGGAATGCGCGTAATAGAGCGTGAGCGTATATGATCAAGTTTTAAGATTGATTATTAGCGACTCGCAACTGCACGTTCTGCAGAACGAGAACGTGTAAGTAAATATTGCAAATCACGATAATTGTCTAACCTACCAGAGCAATGCACGCATGAAACAGTTCATTGTGAGCAATGATTGTGGCCGAATATCTTCGTGCGAGAGACTAAATACAAGTATGTAACGGCACGTGAGCGACTAAAACCGATCCCATACATTTTGCGATTTTTTGTATGGGTGAGCAATAGCAATCACCAAATACATTTATGAATGGCAGAGTACGAGTGCGAGTGGTCGATTGCAAGAGCGTTTGATTAAGTGCGCGTCATCAAGCGTGGTGGGTAACCAGTATACACTGGGAGCGTTCGAGTGGTCAACTGTAACCGAACGTGTTTGAGTTACGCAGCACCTTTGCGGCGAAGCGCGTGTGAACACCTTCAGTAAGGATTCCAGTCACTAAGATGGAGTCTAACAAAGACACAAGTTTGAATTGGTCTAAAGTGTGAGTGCTCATTTTAGTTGGTTGTGTGCACTCTACCCTTTGGTGTGAGTCACTGAGTCTAAGTATGCAATACTAAAGCTAAGTCAACTAAGGTATGATTGGCTCTAAGAGTCCAAGTTCACTGATTGGCTAATATTGTGTAAATATCTACCGTTAAGACAGACCTCCAAATGGCCGGTCCTAAAGCAAGTGCGTGAATAAAAATTCCGCAACGCTAGATTATTACAAAAATAATCATAGCTTGTGTACCCCGTTACATCGGCGGAGCAGAGTTGAATCGCGTATTGTCATCCCACGAAATACAATCCTCACAACAGAAGTTATGAAATGTCGTCGTGGTGGCGTCTGTATAACGGTTGACGTTTAACTAGCACACTAGTGAACGACATACCCACAACCGTTGCCAACCCCACCGCAAGCCTCTCGGTGCATATTCTGTTGGTTTTCTAGTGTACTCGTTCAACAAGAAGCAGTCGACTACAGGCACATCGAGTATGGGGCTTTGTACGAGGTGCTGCTGCATATAATGACATCTGACTCTTCTCAATCTTGAGCAAGCTCGACTTCATGCACGATGGTCCAACTCAAACCTATGAAGACAACCACGCTGCATCACGATAAGCGAATGCGACATCACCACCATTCAC
This sequence comes from Pythium guiyangense, assembly GCA_003730235.1. Lineage (NCBI taxonomy): Eukaryota > Oomycota > Peronosporomycetes > Pythiales > Pythiaceae > Pythium > Pythium guiyangense. The sequence goes on from QXDM01000092.1 coordinate 334,981, forward strand.
ACACATAACGCTCTCATCCTATTCCTAACACGCGAACTGGCCCAGTGAGGCACTTTCAACATCGAGCACTGACTGACGAAGCTCATGCGCATATATTCTCATTAATGTCCCCGCAAGAACACGACTCGTTGGGCAGTACATCAACTCGGCTTGGTCGACTCCACTCCATAGAAGGTGTTTGCGCATCTTTGTGATGTGTTCGTGGACCACTTGGACTTCGTATGTCTTTCTTGGACTGTCCACTCAGAATGGTCCTAGATCGCCGAGTTGATTGCCCAGACTCACTTGGTCATGGTCCATAGAGAGACGGGACAAGAAATCGCAGTTGGTGCAGGCGCTATCTAGCTAGGGTAGCAAGTGCAATCGGGGAGGTCGCATTCCAATCTAGCCGCTCTATTTTTCATTGTTTCGCATTTCGCACATTCAAACATCTTGGACTCTGGTCCTCAATCTAAAGAATCATCACAGAAACACAGTTCAAGCAAGCTCGTTGTAGTAATGTGCGTATTGTGGATGTGGTTAACGCTTGTCTGTTGTATGTCGACACCACCTTTGGCCAGCCGATCTGGACGCTTTGGAGCAACCATTTTTATTGTGGTCACGTGTGGATACTATGTCAGATCGAAGAGTCGATAATATATTTCAACTTGTGATGAAAAATCCAATATTGCCTGTGGGTACACTTTTATAGGTGTACATTTTCGTGCTTGACAAAGTTGTCTTCGTGCTCGTTAAGTCGATCGCCCACAAGTCGATCGACAAGCAACAGGCGACAACAAGACAATACAAGACAAGAGCACGAAGAGCAAGCAAGACGTCATGTTTGGGAGCATTGCGCGCAGCTACCGCCGCCTCGCTGCGCGCGTGCGCAAGCCAGGGAGCTGCGCGATCTGCCTCGATGTGCGGCCAGTGCAGCGGCTCCGCTATCGCCACCGTGCAGCAACAGCAGCGCCACCCAGACACAGTCATGTCAGCAAGAGCAGGAGCACACGCAGCCACAACAAAGACAACGACAACAACGACAAAAACCACGACAGCGTAGCAGAAGACGAAGAGTCGACGTTCGCTAAGCTCGCGTGCAAGCACAAGTTCTGCGCTGGTGCGTCCAGTGGCGCTGTGTACGCGGCTGCATATGTGCTTGTGGTAGCTCACATGTGCGCACTCACGTATGATGACCTGCTCCCTTGTGCAGACTGCATCCGGCAGTACATCCGCATGAAGATCCACGCAAAAGAAGTCGACGACGGTGCGTTCCTATCAAGTACAGACAGACACACGCACTAACGCACTTGCTTGCTCACAAGGTCTTGTGAATGTGATCTGACGGACTGACTGCTCGCTCTTGCTCCCTTGCTCTTGCTCTTGTTTACCTGGTCGCTCTCACTATCACTCTCCAGACCAGCTCGTGTGCCCAGAGCTCGCGTGCAAGCGACCGATCGCTGAGCGCGACATCCGCACGATCTGCGGCGACGCTGCGCTGCAGCAGGTCCAGAAGACGCTCCATCGCAAGCGCGTACGTGTCTTCGTGTCGTTTGAGAGTCTCTCGCTCTTGTGTGCTGTGTGTCTTTGGAGTGTCGTGTGACTGGCTCAGCACTAACGAACGGATGCTTGTCGTCTGCTCTGCTTCGCTTCGCTTTGCGCTGTCACTTACGCCGCTCATCTTCTCTACACAATGCAATGCGACGCAGAACGAGCGCAACCCGAGCGCGCGCTGGTGTCCGCGTCCTGGCTGCGACGAGCTCATCGTGTGCGACTCGACTGGCGACTTTACGTGTCCAGCGTGTGCGACCGTCGGCTGCTTTCGCTGTCGCGGCCTCGCGCACGCGCCGGAGATCGACTGCAGAGCTCCGACAGACGAAGCCGACGTGCTGTACGCCGAGTGGGAGAAGTCGGTCGGTGGCCGCGGTGCGGGCGACCGCCGCGCCGTGCGGCCGTGTCCGCAGTGCCAGATGCGCATCTGGAAAGCCGACGGCTGCGTCCACATGACGTGCTCGCACTGCCGCTTTGAGTTCTGCTGGGTCTGCGCTGCGACGTGGGAGCCAAGGTGCGTTGACTGGTGTGTTTGGTAGAGGACTGGTGGAAGGCGTTTTGGGTCGGATGCAAGAGCAGAGCACATGACTGACACTGGTGCTGCTGTTGTCTCGGACGGTAGCCACCTGTGCGCTCGTGCGTCTCTACTCGAGTCGTGGCGCCAGCTTGGGGGCACGTGGCGCGCGCTCCGCGAGACTGGGCACGCATTCGCGGACGCAGGTCGGAACCTCCGGAGAGCGCTGGATCGGCTCATGCTGACGTTCCAGCTCTTTGTGTTAGGGCTGTTCCTGTTCGTCAAAGTCTCGTCCGCCGGACTCGAGAGCGTCGTCATGCACACGCACGTGTACGTGATCGTGTGGCTGCTCTTGTTAGCCATAGAGAGCAACCTGGAGCAGGTGAAACAAGCCCTCATCGCTGCGGTCGAGCGCTACCCGACGGCGTCAAAGGGAGTCGCAGTCGTTGCATTCGTGATCGCAACCACGACGGTCTGGAGCGTGCTCACGGATGCTTCGAGCGTAGTCACGCACGCTGGTATGTGCTGCTGGGCGTTCAGAGTCTACACCATCACGCGCGAGCTAGAGCAGTTGGACGCTGAGCAGCAAGAGCAGTATGCACGCAGGCAGCGTGAGTTGAGCAGCCTCTAATGCACATCAAGCGTCAAGTTCCCGCCAGCCCAACACTTTTTAAAACTCTGGCGAGCGCCATCATGCCGACTGACGACGTGCGCAACAGCCGCGCGCGACTCAAGGCGCTGCTGCGGAGCGTCCAGTACCCGCACGCGCTCGCAGCGACGTGCGTCCTCGTCTCTTGCTGCTTGACTTGCGTCTGTGTTCACTCTCTTGGCGCTCGCTCGCTTGTGTTTCTCGTCCACAGCGCTGAGAGCGCGAGCGTGACCGACTTGCTCCGTGTGCTGCACTTTGCTCTGCTCGACTACTTGCGCGCAGTCGTAGCGTTTGTGCAGCAGAGCGTACGTGCATGTGCTTTTGTGCTGTCGCTCTCAGTACCAAGCTCCTCATTGCGACTGCTACTGCCCATACGCCGACAGGGCTTCGACTTCCGGCTCCTGCGCGACGCGTTCGCGTACTTCCCGGCGCTCACAACAGCGCAGTTCCTCTCGGAGCATCACTGGCAGCGCAAGCTCGACGTCGTGTCCGACGTCTTGGAGCTCGTCGTCGCCAAGCACAGCGAGAGTGCGCGGCGCGCGCGGCGCGCGCGGCAGCAGCACGCAGTCTGGACCAAACCGAAAGCGTACGTTGTGCATCGCATGCTACTCTGCCAAGTGAAAGTGGACAACGACCGCGTGCCGCTGACGCACTTCTCACAAACGTCTGCGCGATCGTCGGTGGCGTCGTCTCGGTGCGAGAGGTGGACAACGTCGTGGGCAACATGGACAAGTTAGAACGCTTTACGAACACTACACTACACTACACTGCGTCCTGTTGACTTCATTGTGACGACGGCAGCGGCGTTGCGGCGCTCGAGTCTGTCCTTGCGCCATTCCGAACAGCGCGAGGACGACTTCGCACCCGAGCAGGAGCATCGGCACGTCGGTCTCACTCACTCGCTCACTCGCTCTCACTCACTCGTTCGCCTCGCTCTCCACATCGGTCTCCACGTCGGTCTCCACCATTACCATCTCCGGACCACGGCCTCGACCGCCACGTCCTCGACCGCCACGACGTCCGCGAACACGACCACCTTGATCGCCACGAGGCGTTGCTGGAGGCGTGTGCATGCGTGTGTTGTCTGGAGTCGCACGTACTTGCGCTGCGAGCCTGCGCTCGAATCGCTGATGAATTCCTTCTGCAAGCGGACCGCGGAACTCGACCGCGATCTCGCTGTTGACTTCGAGTGCTCTGCGCGACCAATTGGCCGAGCCGAGCACGACTCGCTGATCGCCTATGATCATAGTCTTCCGGTGCATGATGCCAGTCGCGATGCCTGGTTGCTGGTACAGGTGAACTTGGATACCAGCATCGACGAGCTCGCGTACGAGCGAGATGTGCGAGCACACAGTGCTCGCGCTTGTTGAGATCCGGACTCTCTTCTTGGCTCGGTGAAGGGCGATCAACTTCTGTACAATCTAGATGACGAGTCAGTCAGTCAGTCAGTCAGTCAGTCAGTGAACGTACTCTGCGTGAGGTGATGAGGTACACTTCGGCATCTAGCGAGTGCTGCACGGTGTCGAAGAGAGCCACGTAGTCTTCAACTCCTCCGTCGTTGTTGTCGTTGTCGACGATCTCGTCGTTAAAGAAGTAGACTCGATCGATGAGCGAGGCTCGAACAGGACGATCGGTGGACGCTGGCCATGCCCGTCGACTCGGTTCAGAAAGGAACGCACGACATCAGTCGGAGTTTGGCTTTTCGTTCCCGCGATCTGAAGTGTGCTCGCGATGACCGAGTTCTCCGTGCCGAGTAGAGCACACAGACCTGCTGTGTCTCGGTCTTGGTCTCGTCGTGTTCGTGTCTCTTGTGTGCTTCTTTGCGGGAAATTGTCTTGGTTTCAGAATGGTGTACGATAATTTGCGAACACACCGAGTACAAATCTGGTGTGACCACACACTTTTCAATACAAAATTCTTGTTGCTCTCCCTGCGCTGAATAAAGCAGACGACCGACGTGCTTCCGACTCGCGCCATCGCTCGTGCTCGTGCTCGTGCTCTTGTGAGTGTGTCTGCGTGGCTTGCGGCGACACGTGCGCGTGAGAGCAAGAGCGCTAGAGCACGCACAATCACTACAGCAAGTGCGCGCGCTTGGGAAAGCGAGTGTACTGTGCAATAGACTCGCGCAGCGCAAGAGAGGTCTGCTGCAAACAGACAACTCATCAACCCGTTGCGCGACGACTGCAGCAACAGCAGCCGACCGACGCGCGTGTACGAGAGAGAGAGAGAGAGAGAGGAAAGCGGCTGCACACGACGGCTCTGCATGGCGCACGTCCAGACAAAGGACCCGTTCGGCTTTGTCGGCTCGCACGTGATCCAGCAGCTCAGCACAAGCAGCAGCAGCTCCAATAGCAATGCAACGACGCCATCCACGAGCAGTGGCAGCAGCGCCGCAGACGCAACGGCAGACAGCGCACAGGAAGAGCACGGCTGGATCACGCGCTACGATGGACGACTCGATAGCTACGCGCTGTTTGTGCCTGGCAAAGGCGTCACCGTCTACTCGCGCAACGCCATCATGAAGCTCGTCGCCGACCCGAGCGTCTTGGTCCAGAACGACGACGACGACGAGGTCCCGCCGCCGATTACCGACACTACGAGCCGATACGTCGGCGTCCCTGTCCTCCAGCCATCATCATCGACAAGCACAAAAACAGCTACAGCCACAGCAAGCGCCGTGCGTGGCACGGTGCAGTGCTACTTGCCGTTTGCGGACACGTACCGCGTCGCGTACGCAGACGGCACGATTGCAGACGTGAGCGAAGGCGCAGTGATCGACAGCATGATCCAGCAGCTCAAAGCGCGAGTCGCAGCGTCGAGTCCGCGCAAGCGCAAGCGAGGACTCGAGGTCGTGCCGTCGCCGCCTGCGACGGTCCGGTCGGTCTCGGCGCCTGTCGTCTCTGTGTCTGTGCCGCCGCCGTCGATGATGCCAGTGTCGTACGCTGCGGTCCTCGGCATGGACAGCTCGCCGGTCGTAACGCCATCGAACATCCTCGAGCTCGCAGCCGCGCGGAACAACCACCACAACCACAGCAATAGTGCACCGTCTGCACCACCGCTGTTGCCGCCAACTGCAACAATAACCACACCACCGCCACAGTCACAAGAACCACCAATAATGCTTTCGCAAAACGTCAAAAGCGAGCCGCTCGTGATGCCGCGGAGCTCAGGCTCGAACAACGTCATCACGCTCATCGACGACGAAGCCGACGACGTTGCGATGGTCCCGCTCGAGCTCGACGACATCGTGATGGTCCCAGTCGTCGTGCCAGCAGCAGAAGACACGACTGCAGCGGATCCGTGGACCACGCGAACGTCCACGACTGCGCCTGCGCACTACTTTGTGATGCAAGACGAGCCGCCAGTCGTGACGCCGCTCGAGTCACGCAGTCTCGCGTACAAGTGCGTGCGCGAGGAGCTCGTGCGCTTGCTTGATCGGCCCGAGGCGACTGCGAAGAAGCTCGCGATCCAGTACGACATTCTGCAGAACCCCGACATCAAAGTACGCTCTCGCATCCATGTCTCGTAGTCGTACGAGGACGCCATTTGTCTGACTGACGGTGTTGTCTTGTTGTTGCTAGCCGATCAGCTCGATCAAGCGGTTCACCGAAGCCTCTGGCCTCGTGGTGCTCAACCACTTGCTCTCGACGTACTTGGCCGAGCACGACGCACTCGCGCGCGCTGCTGACGTCCTGCTCTTGCTCAAGGTCCGTTCATTGCGAGTGCCTCTTGTCTGAATGCCAGCGACCTCACACTTTTGCTGTGTGCCTTTGCAGATCGTCGCGATGCTGCCGATCCCCCCACGCAAGTACGTCGCCGACTCGAAGGTCGCGCTCACGATCGGGAAACTCGCAAAGCCGCGTGCACACGACGTGTATCCGCAGCTCCCGATGTGCATCCTGCACCTCGCCAAGTGGATCAAGCGCAAGTGGACCGAGCACTACAGCAAGCAGGAGAACAGCCAGGCGACCGATGCGAGTCGCACATCTCCAAGTCAGCGCACTGGGACGCGCACCGCGCCGTCGTCGAGTCGCCTCGTCGACACGACGCCGATCCCGCGGCTCGCGAACCGTCCTGTGCTTGCAGGTCCGAGCGACGCGAGTCGGTCTGGAGCCGACGCATCGCGCACGAGCGTGAGTCTCCCGCTCTCGGCTGGCGGCGCCACGAGCGGCCGCAAGTCGAGCCTCAAGCCCGACTGGATGCGGCAGCAAGAGACGCTCCGGCGCACGCGGTTCACGAGCGATGGCGGACAGGACAGCGCAGCCGAGTACAACCACTACAAGCGCATTCGGACCCAGGCGAGCAGCAACAGCGCAGCATCTGCGCAGCCGCTGACATCGTCTACAGCTACGAGCCACGCGAGTGAGAACGAGCAGCTCGAGTCGGCCGGTGGCGTCCGCGGGACGTTTGGCCGCAAGCAGAAGCTCTCGTTTGGCTCGCGCTGGAGCGTCGTCGAGTTCCATCGCGACGCGCCGCCGAGCGCCGTGCGCCTCGCATCTGCGAACCGCGCCGCGCAGTACCAGTCGTCGCGCCGGAAGCGCTCGATCCTGCGCCGCGTGAGCAAGTACCAGAGCAATCTCGACGCGATTCGGTGAGTCGAGCGCAAGTGGCGCGTTGGATGCGGCCAACAAGAGTGAGCGATCGAGTGATAGGAGAGAGAGAGAAGAGTGAGAGGAGCGCGCATGAGCGTGCGTTAGAGCAGTCGGCAGCGAGTGGTGTCTCTATTTATCAGCTCGACACCCACGCGCAGCCGTCTCGGTCTCGCTTGTCTGTGCCATCGAACTCTGTCGAGCGCTGGCGATCGACTCTGTGGCGTTACCGACCTGGTCGTGAGAGCTCCCACGAGAGCTCCAAGTACGCGACGATGTCCTGCGTCACGACGTTTGATCGTCAGTCCGTCATCGCTAGAGAAGGAAGAGAGAGGTAGGAGGAAGTAGAAGGAGGACGCTAGGCAAGGAGGACGCACCTGGACAAAGTCGCTTCGGAGGTGCACTGGAACGTTCACGTAGCGCACGTACTCGGCCATGGACGCCTCGATCTTGCGCAGTTTGCTCACGCGCGCGCGCCAGGGCTCGTGCAAGTCGATGCGGCGCTCAAAGTTGCGGTAGTAGTCTACGAGCGTGATCACTTGCTCGGCGCAGCCGTGGATACCAGCGCCGTACTTGGTCCGGAGCGACGCGAGGTGCGCTTCTCGGCGCGCAACGGCGTCGTCTGCTGGCGCGACAGTGTCGCTCGGAGACGTCGCGTCTGCATCTGGCGCAGCTGCAGGCGTTGCCTCGGAGACACTCGCAGCACTCGACTGCGTGCGCTGCGCTTCTTGCTGCGCGCGTCGCATCGCGACGACCATCGGCTCAATGCGAGCGAGCGACGTGCGGATGTCTTCGACCGCGCGGCCGCTGCCAAACAGCAGCACTGGCGCTTCTGCGGACGTCTTGGCGGCTGTGAGTCCGGCTACTGGTGCTGTCAATGAAGATGTTGCAGCGTTGACTGGCACGTTCGTAGTAGCTTCGTCACTGATGACGTCCTTCTTGCCAGACACGTCGCCACGCTTAGTCGCCATCACAGCATCTTCGTCTTTGACCTGTTCGTCGGCTGCAGGCGTCATGACACTGTTGCTGTTTGGTGGTGCTGGGACCTCAGGAGCGAGAGCGGCGTCATTGCTGCTGGTGGTGGTTGCAACCGACTGCTCGACTGAGGATGCCTCGGACGGCACTGCATCTGTTGTAGTAGTGAGTGACTCGCTCTTGACAGCAAGTCTCCGTGTGTCCAGTGGCTCTGTCTTGACGACTGGAGCAGGAGCAGCGGGTCGCTCGTCCTTGACAGCGACTGTGTCTGCGTCTTGCGGCTCCGTCTTGACAGCTGCAGCCGTTGTCGTTGACTCGGTTGTAGCAGTTGTGCCACCTGCTGCTGTGGATGGCGCTGCTACTGCGACTGAAGATGCAACGACCGGCGCCGCAGGTGGTTCATCCGAGTGCACTGCCGACGCATTCGTGCTGTCGGTCTCCTCATCCTCCTTCTCGGCCGCGAGCTCCTCCTTGATCGCGAGCACGACTGCGTCGCACATCATGTCGAGCAGTCCACGCAGTTCAGCCACGATCGTTGGCGCCTCTGTACTTGGAGGCTCCTGCTTGACCCCATCGATCGGCGTCTTCACGACAGCAGCATCAACTGGCGTCTTGGCGTTGTCCTGTTTGATCTTCTTGGCGCTGTTCTCGCCGTCATCGCTCTTTCCAGGCGGAGACTGACTCTCTGGCACCACGTCGTCCTTGTCTGGCGCACCTGCTGCTGCTGGGTTTGCGGCGTCCACGTCGTCGCCACTGAGCGAGACGACCGAGCACTGTGACTGACTGAGCGAGACGACTGACGACTGACTCTCGCTCACGACAACATCGTCGGACGCACTCAGCACGATCACGTTCGAATCCGACGCGCCATCGCCAGCGCCGATGCGACTCGTCGACGCATCGTCGGCGCTAAACGTCAAGTAGACGTACGTATCGGCGCTCGCGCTGCTGCTGCTGCTCGTGCTGCTCTCTTGCGACAGAGATGACGACTGAGACGACGCCAGGACGACGCTGTCCCTGTCGCCACTTGCGACCGACACGCCGCTCGCAGACCCAAACGCACCGTACACGGCGATGTGCGATGCCACGGCCGCGCTTTGGACACTGTCGTCGCCCGAGGCTGGGTACATGACGTGCTGGTTCGATTTGCGCTGCGTCTGCATGGGCTTGCGACCGCGGCGACGTCCGCCGCCACTGCCAGTGCGAGTGTCGTCACCAGTGGATGCCGGCGCTGCCGATGTGGGCGTGAGACTGCGTGGTGTCACAGACGTCGCTTCGCTGTCGTCCTCTGGCGGCGACGACTGCGCTGAGCTCGACGCTGACGTATCCAATGGGTCGACTGCTGGTGCTGCTGGTGCTGCTACGGTGCTTGGCAGCGCCAGTGGCGCAGGAGCAGGAGCAGGAGCCACTGGTGCACTGTCCAGTGAAGCTGCAGGGTCGTCGATGATGACGATCGCGCCAGTGTCCGGCGCAAGCGGTGGACTCGCTGGACGCTCTTGCCGCGCGCCTTGCACGATGCGCGACGGTGTTGCAGCGCGTCGTGGCCGTCGCGATCGGCCGCTTGACGCTTGCTGCGCATCGCCTGGCACGCTCGAGGCGTCGATGTCGACGACAACCACTGGCGATGGCGCGTCAGCAGAGTTCTCGGCAGCTGGAGACGCGCTACTCGGCGCTTTCGCATCCTCGACGTCCGTAGGCGCAGGGGCGTTGTCCTTGTCCACGTCCATGGGCTCAGCGACTGGCTCTGGCACTGCGGTTTGAACGTCATTGCTGCTGTGGGTAGTGTCGCCGTCGTCGTCGCCTGTGAGGTCAATGCGACTCGCGCTGTCGTTGACAGGTACTGTGCGTGGCCGTCCGCGACGGCGCTTCACAGGCTTCACAGGCTTCTCGTCGGTCGCGGTCACCGCTGGTGCAGCGCCATCGGCACGCGGCTTGCGCTTCCGCGACGATACGGCTCCGTCGCCTCCTGCCTCGAGCTTTAGCGGCACAACGGCGCCAGCAGCCGAGAGATCCACGCCATCAAACGACTCGCTCCCCATCGCTGCAGTGTTATCTGCTATGCTGTTCGGGTCGGCGCTCGGCTTCATCCGCAATGCGCCGTACTGAGGCTTCAAGAGCGCGTCGTACACGCTCGGGTACATCGCAAACGCCGCGACTGCAGCAGACGCCTCGGCTCTCACGACACTTTTGAACTCGCGGCGCGTCGGCACGAGCTCGTACGGCATGAAGATCTCGCGGCGCGCGCCGCCGCTCACCTTCTCGCTCCGCGTGTGGAAGTACCGAAAGAGACTCACGGGCGACTCGCGCTTCGTGTCGTACGTCCCAACGATCAGACCGACAAACGGCTCTGCGACTGCCCGAGTGCTCGTGCGACTGTCGCTGTCGTCGTGTGAGACCGGCTCCTGGCGCTGAAAGAGCTGCTGGTAGCTCGTCTGGTTCTCAATGTCGCGGATCGACGGGTCCGGCGCGAACGCCGGGTGCGAGTGGTACCACCCGACGACTTCGAGCTCGGCGTTCTGGATGATCTCGCGGAGCTCAATCTCGCTCCCAGGGTCCATCTCGACGTCTGTCGAGCCGTCGTCGCCGTCAATCATGAGCGACCGGCACGGGAACGCCGCTTGGATGTACAGCGTCTTCGTTGCGTCGTCCCAGCGGCCGCCGAGGAAGCCAATGATCTCACACGTCGCCAAGTGCGCGTGCAAGTCGCACACAAAGACCGCGTCCGGGTGCACGACGACTTGGAACGGCGGTGCAAGAGAACTCGCACTGCGGCTGCGGCTCGGCGGTGTGTCGGCCGTCGCTGAACTGGAAGAAGGCGCAGGCGCTGGTCGGTATGCTTCGCACTGGACCATCGTGTGTGGATCCAAGTTGCCAATCATGAGACTCTGCCGGATCTGCGACTGCTGCACCGAGCGCATCTGGCGCTTCCCAAGACCGCGCTCGCGCGCTGGACTCGACTGCGAGAGCTCGCCGTTCAGTCCAGTGCCAGGCGTTGTTGGCTCGCGCTTGGCGAGTGCCGCCGCGTCGTACGTCGTGAAGACTGCGTCGTCCCAGACAAAGTCCTGCTTGTACACGAGCGTCTTCGTGCCGTCCTGGGTCGCGTCGTTCGATGCCTGTGCGTCGTCCTTGTGCGTCGTCCAGATCTTGGACAGCGGCGTTGTTGAGAGGTACGACGGCGTCTCGCGCGCGTCGTCTGCGCCACTGGTGTCTTCCTCGCCATGTTCATCGTCGTCGTCGTCGCTGTGCTGCACCAGGTTCGGGTTCTCAATGAACTCGACGTCGCCGTCGTCGCTGCTCTCGCTCTCGCTGCTCGTTGCTACTGCTTGCTTCGATCGTCTGCGTGGTTTCACTGCCACCGTTGTCTTGCTCTGCTGCGGCGACGCCTTTGGTCGCTTGCCTGGTCCAACTGCATCGTCCTCTGCACTGTCGCCAAGCCGTGCATTCGCTTTGCTGCCAGTGCGCTTTGCGCTTGCGCTGCGCTTTGGACCATTCGGTGCTTTCGTCACGAGCTTCTTGTGGCCTCTCTGTGGCTTTGTGTCGGCAGGTGCGTCGTCGCCATCGAGCGTCTCCTCGTGGCCGTCACTTGGCTCGCGCTTCACGCGCTTGGACGCACTGGCGCTACGTCCGCGGCCGGTTGCGAGCGCTGCCGTTCACAGCGTCGGCGTCGTGCTTCCGCGGCTTGCGCGACGACGCACGCGGCGCAGTCTTTGCGCTTCGCTTCGGCAGCACAAACTCGTAGTCACCGTCGTCTTCATCGTCGTCGTCGCTCGCATCCTCTTCCTCGTTGTCAACTTCCTCCTCCTCCTCCTCTTCTTCGCCCAAGTCGTCGTCCGCGCCGTCGTCCCAGTCGACAGCGCCAGATCGGCGGCCGTTCGTCGCGCCGAGCGGTTGGAACACGTCGATGCGCTGGCGCTTCTCCTCTGACGGCGCGTTCAGCAGCGCGAGGTCCTCTTCCGTGCATTCCTTGGACTACGGAGCCACCAGTAGCAGTAGCGTGACAGTGTTAGTTCGCCACTGAGGACCTTCGGCGTCCTAGCGGATCGTCGCGAGCTAGCAAGAGACACAAGGACGTACGACGTGGTAGAGCTGGATTGCGCGCTGTAGCGCGAGCTTGAACGTCCCCGACTTGGCGCGCCGGTGCGTCGGCTTGCGGAACTGCGGATACCCGACCGAGAACGGCGTGATGTCCTTGTTCATGTTGGCGACGTACCAGTTGTTCTTGTCGAGGAACATCACGAGGCAAGTAGCGATCGACGATCGTGCGCGTCTCTTCCTTCCCAGACGCGCTCACGACGGTCACCTCGCGCTTCTCTGGCGGCTTGAACGGCACGCCCGTGAGCGGGAGCCCCGCAGCTTCGACTGCCGCAGGGTCGAGGAACAGGATCCCGGGCCACCACGGAAACCCAGGCATGCGAGCCCACACGACGTCCCAGTTCTTGTACGCGACCGTCACGAGCGCGAGCGCTGGATGCGCTGGCGCTCCTCCTCTGGTGTGTACCCGATCCCGCGCTTCGCGACCAATGATGTGTTGTGTCTGCCGGTCGGATCAACTGTCCGTCTCTTGTGTTGTGTGTGCAGAGTGTGAGGCTGGCTGGACCTGACGCGCTCGTGCGACGCTGAGTGTGCGTGCAGCGCTAGCAAGCGGATGCGCTGTGTGTGCTCTTGTATTCTTGTAGCTACAGGCAGCAGCAGCACACGTGCGCTCGCGAGACGCGCACGGACCGATGGGCACGACCGACAACCTGCGCGCTCGACCTGAGCTTCTCACGGTCAATACTGGTGTTGAGCACCGTTTCTAACGAGTTAAACGCGTTTCTATCAAATCCACAAATTCAACCATCACGTTTCTAACGCGTTTCTACTTGACAGGACGTGCATATAATATCGACGTGCGCATACGAAATTCATGAGACTCGCGCCAATAGCCAATTGACGCGAGGAGCAGCGCCAAGTGACTCTCGACAGGTCTTGACGAGCGACCGCAGTCGCGTGCGTCGTGCCATCCGCCGCAAGTCAAGGAAGAGAGCGAGCGAGGGCAGCAAAGCCACGCGCATACGAACGCACCTACTGCGCCATCCATTCCTCTGTTCCTATCGACAGCAGCAGCAGCAGTATGGCCGACCGCTTCGACGAGCTCGTGCAGGTCGATGAAGGCGTGCTCGCAACGTCCGCGCCGCTCGCGATCGATGCGCTCGAGCGCGTGCTCGGCTTGGTACGCCATACAAGAGACCGATAGGATGTCCCAGTTGACTGACAGCAAGTGCATTCGTTCGCTGTAGGTGCACGACGCGACGCGCAGCGCGCCGAGCGTGCAGCAGCACATCAACGACCTGCGCGTGAGCTTCATGGAGAAAAAGTGAGGCCATGCTCCTAGCTCTCTTCTCGCACTTGCATGCAGCGCTCATGTAGTCACTCGCTGTCGATCGATTGACTGACGCATGGACGGATGGATGGACGCTGACTACACACAGGACCGTCGGCGCTGCGCACGTGATGGACCAGACGCTCACGCTCTTGGCGAACGAGCCGCGCGTGCTCGAGTTCTTCAAAGCGAGCATCGTCGCAGGTACAGACCATCTTGCCTCACCCTCTCTCACGCTGTACGCCCGACCGATGGACTGACGCTGCGCGCAGTCTTGACAGGAGGCGACCTCCGCGCGTACGTCCCGCCGCAGCCATCGACGCCGACAGCAGCAGTGGCCAGCAATGGCGACCACACGCCCGCGCGTCCACGCACGCGCTCAGGGAGCCTCTCGACGCCAGACGCCAAGCCAGCAGCAACTTCGCAGCGCAAGCGGTCTCTCGACTCGAGCGCCACAGCCGCAACAGCGTCGACGCGCTCGGGCAAGAAGGTCAAGAGCGAGTCTGCGAACGGCAGCGCGAGTAGTGCCACGTCGAGACCGACGAAGACGACGACGAGGACAAAGAGTATGCGAAGCACCCGATCTACACAGTGCCGACGCACTGGGAGGAGCTTAACAACAAGCCGGTCGAAGTGATCAACATCAACGCCAGTGGCGCGCGCGACCGCATCCAAGCGCTTACGGCTGACCGCGAGTACGCAATTCGTGCTCGAGGGCCACTTCGGGCTGGATGAAGTTTGCCGAGCACTGGGCTCAAACCAACTGGCGAGCTCGACACGGACGCGTTTCTTGCGTGGCATCCACGACGTCCAAGTGCCAGTGATCGAGCGCAACTACGAAGAGTCGAACCCGATCAAGACGCAACCTCTCGCTCGGGGCACTACGTCAAGAGCTACTGGGAGCAAGGCAAGTCGGAGTACTACATGCACCAGTGGCAGTTCCCCGCTCAACCCGAAGTCGCGAAGCTCCTGTGCTACAATGTGCGACGAGCTCCCAGTCCTCAGGGCGGACAACCTCTTGCTCTACTGGCCGACGCTGTCCGCGGTACGTTCTCTCTCTCTCTCTCTGCCGTGCGATCCACCACACTGTTGACCGATAGACTGACCGAGGACGTACGACGCCACAGGCGACAACCCGCTTCAGTACTTCTTCATGGGCCAGAGAAGCACGAACAGCCGCATGCACCAGGACCCCGGCGGTCTCGACATCACGATCGCGCCGATCGTCGGCACGAAGCGCGTCTCTGATGCTCCATCGCTCGGCTGCGAAGCTCGGACTCGGTCCACGAGACGGTCAACTTTCACGACGTGGACCTGAACATAGTCGCCGCTCCTGGCGTTCCTCCCGGCGTGGCAAGTCGACATCAAGCCGGGGCAGATCCTGTTCATGCCAGAGGGGACGTTCCACGCCTGCGAGAACATGACTGCGTGTCTGTCGTACCACCGCTTCCACGTCGACGCCGTGAACCTCCCGGGCTTCCTCACGTCGTTCCTCGCGCAAGACTCGCCGTCGATCAACCACGCCGAGATCCTCTGGAACGCCGCGCACGACCTCATGTCGACGCTCGAAGTCAACTACCACGCGAACGGCCAAGGCATTGACGACACCGTCGCGACGCTCCGGAAGCTCGATGCCTTGCGCGCATTGCGTCACGTTGCGCGCGTGCTCTCGCTCGAAGACGTCGTGCCGACCGAGGACTCGTGGGACTGGACAAAGCTCCTCGAAGACATTGACTACCTCCTCGGCCGCATTGACGTCCGGTCGATGCAGCGCGCTAAGGCAAACAACAACCACCCCGCGCTCGCTGCGACTGGCGCTGCTGCAAGCGCCGCAGCGGCCGCGACGAGCAGCTCGAGCGTCGTGAAGGCGAACGGGTTCTTTGGCCCGATCGGCAAGAAGCCCGCGGCGATCTCGGCTGCGACGCACTGGGACCAGCTTGCGCTCAAGGTCGGCCACACGATCGGCGTGCAGGTGTTTGAGAAGCGCAATCGCGCCGAGGTCCTGCGCATTGAGCTCAACATGGAGCTCGTGCAGGTGCACTACGTCGACTGGGGGAGCATCTACGACGAGTTCCTGCCCGTGAGCGCGCTCTACACGTCGTCGAAAGGCCGGCGGTCGACGAAAGTGCGGTACACGAAAGCCCCAGCCGTGCACGAGCAGTGGGCGGTCTGGGGCAGCACTGGGCAGTTCTACAACGCCGTGGTGCTCCGCGTCGTGCGCTCGAACGCCTGCCTCGTGCACTACCTCAAGTACGAGAAGGACTGGGACCAGTGGATCCTCCCAGGCAACATCTTTAAGAACTACAGCCTCAAAGCCGCGGCGAGCAGTGGCAGTCAGTAGGCGGCGCTCTTGGCCGCAACGAGCACGTACGATGGATGGATCGATGGACAGACAGACACTGTGGCAATGGACGGCAATGACGCATACGCACACTGTGTTCCACTCACTCCTTCCTTCCTCCATACGCTCTCACTCGCTCTCTTATAGCGCACCGGTCGCCTCGCGCAGCGTCTCGAGCCCGGCGGCTGCGGCTGCGCGGCGGTCGTTGCGATCTTGGCCGCTGCGAGCGGGTCCAAGCCGCCGCTCGGTGCGAGCCGCGGCAGTGGCCCAACGACGCGACTGCTGCTCTTCTTGCTACTGC